>JABWTJ010000098.1:1200000-1800000 GCA_016801875.1 Solanum sitiens
ATTTCTCTTGATGTCATCTTCGATGCTCTTCTGGACGTTTACTTTTATCAAAATAAAAATAAAAGAATGCAGTTGATGTTGAGGGGTAAATATTTCTCTTGAGATGCACGATTCTCTCTCTGGCAGTGTATGATTTCTTGTGGGGCATGAATATCTTCCCGCGATGCGTGATTTTTTGCGGGGTATGAAATCTTCTCGCGATGCATAATTTCTGCGAGGTATTAATATCTTCTCGCGATGCATAATTTCTGCGAGGCATGAAATCTTCTCGCGATGCATAACTTTCTGCGAGGTATGAACATCTTTTCGCGAGGCATGAATATCTTCTTGCGATGCATAATTTCTGCGAGAAATGAAATCTTCTCGCGATGCATAACTTTCTGCGAGGCATGAACATCTTCTCGCGATGCAAGCGTATTAACTCGCGATGCATGATCTTCTGCGATGCATGAATATTGACTCGCGATGCATGGTCCTCCGCGATACATGAATATTGACTCGCGATGCATGGTCTTCTGCGATGCATGAATATTGACTCCCGGTGCATGAATATTGACTCGCTATGCATGCGTATTAACTCGCGATGCATGATCTTCCGCGATGCATAAATATTGATTCGCGATGCATGGTCTTCCGCGATGCATGAATATTGACTCGCGATGCATGATCTTCCGTGATGCATGAATATTGACTCGCGATGCATGATTTTCTGCGGTGCATGAATATCTTCCCGCGATACCTAAATTTCTGCAGGGCATGAATATCTTCATGCGATGCATAAATTTCTGCGAGGTGTTATCTTCTCGCGATGCATAACTTTCTGCGAGGCATGAATATCTTCTCGCGATGTAAGAATATTAACTCGCGATGCATGAGTAATAACTCGCGATGCAAGAATATTAACTCGCGATGCATGAGTAATAACTCGTGATGCATGATCTCCCGTGATGCATGAATATTGACTCTTGGCGTCATCTTTGGTACCAAATGAAGATAGTGCTTCAATCGAGCAACATAGTGATCTTCCGGGTGCCTTATGGATAATCATATCGTCTCAATTAACAATAACGGTAAAATGACTTTTCAAATAATGTATCGTCTTGATCGACAATAAAATAAATGACCCATCCGGGTAGTGTATTGTCTTAATCGACAATGAAATAAATGACCCCTCCGGGTAGTGTATTGTCTTGATCGACAATAAAATAAGTGACCCCTCCGGGTAGTGTGTTGTCTTGATCGACAATAAAATAAATGACCCCTCCGGGTAATGTTCAATATCATATCTGACATATGATGCAAATGACGTCCTTTACGGAAATCGTAAGCTCTTTTTTGAGTTTTTCGCTTGATTCACCCTCGAATCTAGCTGGACGTTCTTTATAGACTTCATGTTGTTGAAAATTGACTGAAATAAACCATTCATACTCCCAAGTCTCTGGTATAAGCAGTATAAAATAATTCCTGCGTCTACAGAAACTCCGTTAAATTTTGGGAGAGCTTCCTCCTCCCCTCGACTCCTCCATATTCATCGATCAGAGGAATTTGCTTATGTCAAAGCAAAGCTATAAACCTGCATCCACAGAAAAATTATTAGTTTTAAAACGAACTGATCTGTGTCGATTTCTTCAGTTGTCTGCTCCTTTTCCTGCTATCTCCGGTTGATTTTCCTAATCTCCCAACTCTTGATAGATAAGACAAAACATTTTATGCCAAAACAAATGAAACATAAAAGGAAAATCTTTAAGAAAATAAATTTTCAAGAAGTAATATTTTGAAAAAGGTCACTGCCAAGTGTCATATCACATCAGGCTTAGCGAACTTCTTTGAGTATGATACTTGGAGGTATATCTGATTATTCGATGGGGAGTATTCAGAGTCTCTCTAGGCTGTCGATAAACCCATGTTGAAATTTTGAGGCCATCCTCAAAATTTCTGTCCCAGTTACAAGTTTTGGTTTATCTTCAACTGTCGGTAAGTGAGTCATGGAATTTTGGAGATCCTCTCAAAAATTCTGTCCCAGTTGCAAATTTTGAAGTATCTTCAGTCTTGACTTGTTGAGAAAAAATCTTCTTCTCGAAATTTTTTTGAGACCCTCTCAAAAATTCTGTCCCAGTTTCTATTGTAAAGAGGAATAGAAATCTTACGGGAGATATGATTGAACCCTTGTGGCGCCTACGTATCCCATTGAGGCAGGAATCAGGTCAACGTAGTTCCCCCCAAGGCTAATAACGATAAAAAATTTACAAAGAAACCGACCGAGGCCAACATGGGCCGCCTACGTATCTCATTCTTGAGAATTCAGGTCGAACGTAGTTCAAATACAAAGAAATATTTAAAAGGGGATAAATAGGGTGACCGAGGCCGACATAGGCCGCATACATATCTCATTCTTGAGAATTCAGGTCAGACGTAGTTCATCACAAGAGGGATATAACTTTGAACAGAACGATTACAAATAAATAAAACAATTACAGGGAAGTAATAGAAATGCAAACTCAAGCATCACACGTAGTATCTCTTGACAGCATCTGAGTTGATCGGCTTCGGCCATGCAGTGCCATCCATCTCTGACAGGACCAAAGCACCTCCAGACAATACTTTGCGAACCATGTAGGGTCCTTGCCAATTTGGTGCAAATTTTACTTTGTACTCATCCTGATGAGGAAAAATGCGCTTAAGGACCAACTGACCGATTTCAAAGATTCTGGCTCTGACTCTCTTGTGGAAAGCACGAATCATTCTTTCCCGATACAATTGCCCATGACAAACGACAACCATTCTCTTCTCATCAATCAAGGCTAACTGATTAATCCGCTTGCTGACCTATTCAACATTACTCAACTCTGCTTCTTGGATGATTCTCAAGGATGGTATCTCGACTTTAACAGGTATGACTGCTTCTGTTCCATATACTAGCAAATATGGAGTGTCTCCAATCGACGTTCTGACAGTCGTTCGATAACCTAATAACGCATATGGCAACATTTCATGCCAACCTCGGTGATTGTCAATCATTTTCCTTAGGATCTTCTTGATGTTCTTATTGGCGGACTCTACAACTCCATTCATTTGAGAACGATAAGCGGTTGAGTTTCGATGAGTAATCTTAAATTGCTCATATATGTCTCTCATCAAGTGACTGTTGAGATTTGCACCATTATCAGTAATGATGGATTCTGGTACTCCGAACCTGTATATCAGATTTTTTCGGACGAAATCGGCTACAACTTTCTTGGTTACCGACTTATAAGAAGTTGCTTCCACCCACTTGGTGAAGTAGTCAATGGCAACCAAAATAAATCTGTGTCCATTAGAAGCGGCTGGCTCTATCGGACCGATGACATCCATGCCCCAAGATACGAACGGCCAAGGCGAACTTATAGCATTGAGTTCATGGGGCGGCACTCGGATCAAATCACCATGCACTTGACATTTATGACATTTCTGTACAAACTTGCAACAATCATTCTCCATTTTCATCCAAAAATAACCGGCTAGCAGGATCTTCCTTTCCAAAGTGAGACCATTCATATGCGTACCACAAACTCCAGCGTGTATCTGTTCAATAAGTTTCATAGCTTCAACAACATCGACACATCTGAGAAGACCCAAATATGGAGTCCTCCTATAAAGGACTTCTCCACTTAAGAAAAAATTGAGGGCCATACAGCGTATCGACTTCTTCTGGTTGGATGTTGCATCTTCAGGATAATTCCCGGACTCCAAATACTTCTTTACATCAAAATACCATGGCAAACCGTCTGGTTCTGCTTCAACATGTGAATAATGGACTGGATGTTCTTTCAGCTCTATATCCATGGGATCAATATAGTCAGTATTTGGATGTTTAATCATTGACGCAATGGTGGCAAGGGCATCAGCCAACTTATTCTGTTTTCTAGGAGTATGTCTAAACTCGATCTTACGAAATCTTTTGCACAACATCTGTACATACTGCACGTAAGGTATAATCTTTGGGTTCTTCACGGCCCACTCTCCTTGAACCTGATGAATTAGCAAATCTGAGTCTCCAATAACCAATAACTCGTGGACATTCATGTCGATGGCCATTTTCAAACCAAGAACACAAGTTTCATATTCAGCCATGTTGTTCGTGCAATTAAATCGGAGTTTAGTTGCCATGGGATAGTGTTGACCAGATTGTGACACTAAAACCGCTCCGGTACCTTTTCCTTGGTGATTTGCCGCTCCATCAAAGAATAATCTCTAGTCAGGATACATTTCAGAAATATCTTCACCCACAAATGATACTTCTTCATCGTGAAAATAAGTCTTGAGTGGTTCATATTCTTCATCAACAGGATTTTCTGCAAGATAATCAGCCAAGGCCTGTGCCTTTATCGCCTTCTGAGTCACACACACAATATCAAATTCACTCAACAGCATTAGCCACTTAGCTAACTTTCCGGTCGGCATTGCCTTCTGGAAGATATACTTCAGCGGGTCCATTCTGGAAATGAGGTATGTAGTATAAGAAGACAAATAATGTCTCAACTTCTGGGCGAGCCAAGTCAAAGAACAACACGTCATCTCCAACAGAGTGTAACGAGACTCGTATGGAGTAAACTTCTTGCTTATGTAATAGATAGCTCTTTTCTTCTTTCTGTCTCGTCGTGTTGACCAAGTACGCATCCGAATGCACTCTCTGAGATAGACAGATACTGTAATAATGGACTCCCTTCACGCGGAGGAACCAACACCGGTGGATTGGACAAATAGTTCTTGATAGCGTCGAAAGCAGTCTAACACTCTTCAGTCCACTTTGTCGGAGCATCTTTCTTCAACAGCTTGAAGATAGGCTCACACACCACGGTTGACTGAGCTATGAATCGACTGAGGTAGTTCAACCTTCTTAAGAAACTCATCACTTCCTTCTTCTTCTTCGGCGGAGGTAACTCTTGAATTGCTTTAATCTTGAAAGGATCGAGCTCAATACCTCTTCTGCTGACTATAAATCCCAACAACTTGCCGGCTGGCACTCTAAAAGCACATTTAGCGGGATTCAATTTCAAGTTGTAATGACGCAAACGGTCGAAAAACTTCTTCAAGTATGTCAAATGGTCCGAACTCTCGCGGGACTTGATTATGACGTCATCCACATACACCTCGATCTTATTATGAATCATATCATGAAATATAGTCGTCATAGCCCTCATATAGGTAGCACCAACATTCTTGAGGCCAAATGGCATCACCCTGTAATGATATATACCCCAAGGTGTAATGAAAGCTGTCTTTTCTGCATCTTCTTCTTTCATCAGAATCTGATGATAACCTACGTAATAATCCACAAATGAGTGCATTTTATGCTTAGCACAGTTATCGATCAAAATATGAATGTTCGGCAATGGAAAATTATCCTTTGGGCTAGATTTGTTGAGATCTCTGTAGTCGACACAAATTCTGATCTTCCCATCATTTTTGGCGACCGGAACAACATTGGCCAACCAAGTCGGGCATTGTGTCACTTCCACCAGTCGAGACTCGATCTACTTGGTGATCTCTTCTTTGATCTTTAAACTCAACTTAGGCTTGAATTTTTGAGCCTTTTACTTTACCGGACTGAACCCTGGATTAATCGGCAATTTGTGAGACACCACATTGGTACTCAGCCCTAGCATGTCGCTGACTTCCCAGACGAACACATCAATGTACTCGGTGAGTAAATGAATTAGGCCTTCTCTTTGATCTTTATCCAAGTGAACGCTGATTTTGACCTCTTTGGCACACTCTTGGTCCCCCAGATTTACAGTTTCAGTTTCCTCTAGATTCGGTTTATGCTGATTTTCAAACTGACAAAATTCCTCGGCAACATACTCTGATGCCTAATTTTCCTCTTCGTAATCCTCAACTTCATCATCACCTGCCTCACTTTGTTCGTTCAGCTCGTGACATGACATGACATTGGCAGGTTTAAAACTTATATTACTGAAACCACAAATAGATAAAGTTAGACAAGTAAAAATATAGCAAATAAGTAACTAAACCAAATTTTAATAAAAGAGGCTTTCATTCAAAATGGGAAATAATGCAAACTTTGGCTATGACAAAGGGCCATGTTGCCTTTTTCAAACATCATGAGGGAATTTTAAAATTCACGTAATTAAGAAAATGCAAAATGGTGGGTCTTAGGCCTCTTCCAAACTATCACCGATTTAAATATGCATGAATGATGCCCTTCTACCAAGGAGTTCGAGGAATCAAAATCGGCGTGGAGGTCCAATTCTGTGGCATCTCCCCAGGCTCAGCACCGCAGAATCCTGCTAACTCGATCTCTTCCTCAATAACAACATCTATCTCTTTGAAAAGGCCGCAGATTCCTTCCCCAAGGTCGTCAGGCTCGGCGTACTCCCGGACCGGGAATGATTGATACAGATGAGGGATTGGCTTAGCCAATGCTTGATCATTCTTCTTGTTTGTCTTCATATCATCATCTGTGGGGATTTACCCCAAACCATATCTAGTTCCTTTGACGGGGACGGGAATAGGCTCAATAATTCCTTGGGAATTTCTTCCCAATCCGAAGCCTGGTTCAAAATCATTGTGCAGTATCACAGTGGCTATCATCTTGTACACGGCAGGCATGGGAGTCTCAGGGGCCAAGTCCTCACCGGTGGCATTTACCAGCTCCACCGTGTAAAAATCTGTACCTCGCGATACCTCATCAATAATTGGAGCCTGTATTCTTGAGTGACTCCCTTCGCCGTAAATAACTAGCTCTTCGTCCTTCCAAACGAGTTTCATCATCTGATGCAGAGTAGAAGGCGATGTCCAGCCATATGGATGAAAGGCCTTTCCAGAAGAAGGTTATAGCTGGTGTCAATGTCCAAGACTTGAAATTGTGTACTGAATTCTGCCGGACCCATTTGGATGATCAGATTCACCGCTCCCAACGTATCTTTCTGCACCCCATCAAAAGCTCTCACGTTGACTTGGTTTTGCTCCAGCTTCCCCAAGTCAAACCATAACTACCTCAGTGTCGACAATGGGCAAATATTCAAACCAGATCCGTTATCTACCAAAACACGATTTATGACCTTCTCGCGGCATACGACAGTGATGTACAGCGCCTTGTTGTGTAACCTCCCTTCAAAAGGCAACTCATCGTCGCAAAAGCTAATCCGATGCCCTCGGATGACTTGGTTGATCATAGAGGCCACATTATCGCTGCTTGTGCCCACGGGCACATACGTATCATCGAGAGCCTTCATCAAAGCCTGTCTATGCAATTGAGAGCTCATCAGCAGGGCCCACACAGAAATCTGGGCTGAAGTCTTTTCCAAATGCTTAACAATAGAATAATCCTTTGGCTGCATCTTTCTCCAGAATTCCTCCGCTTCGCCTTTGCTTATCGGCCTTTTACCCTGATCCTTCTTCTGTCCTCCAAGAGCCAACTCTTCAGGAGTATAACACCTCCCAGAATGGGTCATACCCTGAGCAGTAGCTGTTTCAATCACGAATTTTGGCCTAACAAGAGTTTTTGATGGTGTCAAGATAACGAACTTTTTTTCCTCTTTGATACTCAACGAAGCCACAAACCTTTCCAACTTGTCATGAACGATTGGAGTTATCACTTTTGTCACGCACCAATCATCATCTATCTCTATCATATTAACATTGCCGCCTCCATGATTCGGCAAAGGGTTGGTGTTGACATTAGGTGCAGCTGGTTGGAGAGAGACAACCTCTTGGTCAATTAGATCCTGAATTTTGTGCTTGAGGTTGATACAGTCCTCAGTATCATGCCCAACACTGTTGGAATGATAAGCACATCTTTGATCAGGCCTATAGAACTTAGAACTGGTATCTACCGGTTTGGGCCCCACTGGGTGGATATATTCAGCCGCGGCCAGTCGCTCGTATAACTTTGTTCGGCTTTCGGCGAGCGCAGTAAAGTTTCGAGGAGGCTTCTGCTCGAATCTAGGTCGAGGTGGATCATAACTACCTTGTGGAGGAGGCGTTTGTTGATAACTTCTGTTGTTAGGACGGGGAGCTTGATTTCTGGGATATGGATTTGTTTGGTAGGTTGGCAATGGAGCTTGGTAATTCGGAGGGGAATTTTGGTATAGTGGAGCTTGGACTTCATAAACAGGAGGGGGTGCTCTGTAGCTCGACTGCACATTAGCACAGTTGGGAGCAACACCTTGATAATGAGGAGACGGAATTTGGTAAAGTGGAGGATGATTTTGGTAAGTGGGAGATGGATTTTGGTAAATTGGGGGTGGATTTTGGTAGACTGGAGGAGGATTTTGGTATACTTAGGAGGAGGATTATTTTTCTGACTAGCTTGCGTGTAGCAAGCTTTGTAGGAGTTTTGAGAAGGTCGAGGACGACCTTGGGAAGACGATGATCTTCTGGGGTTTTTCCTCCCCTCATAAGAGACAGAAGCCACGTCCTCTCTCTTCTTCTTCAACAGTCTTGAAGATCTGGGCGACGCGGCTACACGGCCTATCTTTCCTGTTTTCAAACCATCTTTAATAGTCTCACCAATCTTGACTATCTCGTCAAATTTACCTCCAACGAGCAACATAATTCTATCATAATACTCGGGCTCTTGCACCCGCACGAACACTTCGACAATCTCCCTTTCAAACATAAGCGGTCTTACCCTTGTAGCTTCTTTTCTCCACCTATAGGCAAACTCTCTATAGCTCTCGGTGGATTTCTGCTTCATCTTCTCCAAAGAGTATCGATCGGGAACAATTTCTACATTGTAAGAAAATCAATCAATGAAATCTTTGGCCAGGGCATTCCAGCTGGACCATTGCCTGGTTTCATGGGAGGTAAACCATTCTAAATCCTCACCGCACAGGCTTTGGCTGAAGAGCCGCATCAATAGGGATTTATCCCTACCAACTCCAACAAGCTGGTCGCAGTAGGCTCTCAAATGAGCCTTAGGGTTCCCACTCCTTCGAAAATATCAAATTTTGGAATCTTGAACCCCTCTGGAAGGTACAGATTTGGATGAATACACAAATATTCATAACTAAGACCGGCGATATCAGGGACGCATTAGATCTGTTTCATGGCTTTCTTGATCTCCTTTTTTATATCCATCTTTGCCTCTTCCTTCGCCCTCCATTCTCTTTCCTGTTCCTCGTAATGGTCCAACTCAGAACGGTGCACATCGTGATCAGCAGGGACGGGAATCTGGAAAGTGGTTATTTTAGGTAAGGGTGGAGCTACGAAATGACTCTGGGCGTTTTGAGAGGTTTGGTAATTCTGTGAATAAGTCTGAGGATTGGTATTCTGATTTAAGTGGTGGTGGGATGTTTGGGATTTAAAGTGTTCTGATTTGGACTTTGACCTGGATTTCGAGGTGGTGGAGCGGTTTGATGTTGGGTATTTTGAGGATGAGATGGAATTTGGGAATGGTTATTCTGAGGAGATGGTAGAGTTTGGTAGGAAGTTGCAGCGTATTGTTTTTTTTGAGAGGTTAGGTCTATAGTGAAGGGATTCTGAGCAGGTGGCACGTTCTGGGTCAGATCCATGCTTGAAGAAGGGAATATATAGGAGGCCTTCCATCTGCAGCATTAACATTATACCCTGGGGGAGGCAAATCATGTCTTCTCTGCATCTCTACCCTCATTTCCGCAATTTGTTGCATCAATTGCAGAATCAACTCATTCTGATCCGCTACGGTGGGTTGAGCCACCACAATGTCAGTGAGACTTACTTCTTCGTTACTATATCCCATAACTGTCTTTCCTCTGTCTGAGTTTTGTCTAGGGAAGGAATTTGCGGGACCTTTCGATCTGGTAAAGTAGGGATGATCTGCCAGCTTAATCAGCACAGATCAGTTTCGAAGTACCTGAGAAGGAAAATAACTCAAAGGCAAATTTTTCAGTTTAGATTCAGAATACAAAATGCATAATATCACAGAGATAGCAACTAAACACACAAATAGCTGTGTTTGAGGATATATTCAACCCACGAGTAAGGATGGAAACAGATTTTTTAACAAACAGGAGTTTGCTTACTCTTTTAGTTTGACACTATCTCAGAAAAACTAAATCACGTTGAGCTACGGTCCTCTCGCAACTGCTTTTTGATGTCCGTTGATCTGATCTTCACATTTCCTTGTAATATGTGGGGAGAATGAATGAAAATTCTTAAAGATAGGGTCCGGGCCTTGAAAGGCTGCCTACGTATCTCACAAGGAGAATTCAGGCCTAACGTAGTTCGAGTAGGAAATAAAACATTGATTTTCATTACATACATTCAGAACTGCTACAATGGAAATTGAAAGGCAACAAAGCTTCAAAGATAAAAATAATGACTACATCTTAGTCATTCTTCTTCTCATTCGCCACATTAGTCACGAGGAACAAACTTGACCCGAACCTTTACCATGTTGACAAGGGATTCGAGGTCGTAGCGAAATCCAAGACACCTTGAAAGGCTATGGTCTATGGCATCATGATAAGCGCAAGGTTTGAAGACTTCTCCCCCAACGGGATTGACGCCTCTGTCATCATCGTGGAGGGAGGCTAAGACCCCATTCTTGACCAACTCCATGTAGATATGCAACATAGATTCTTTGAACGGGCTGAAGTAATGGAAAACAAACTGCGTGCGCTCAATTGGCTCAGACGGATCGTAAGTGAGAAAGGTATTATTACTCCACATGTGCGGGATATTCCCAATGTCGATCTTGTGATAGATCCTCATTTTGTGTTACACGCATTACTCTATAGTTTGTCCTCGCTGATTTGGGTGGAAGGCACACACTTTCTAATAGTTTTCTTGCTTAAAAAATGAAAATGTTCCTCCTTGAGGTGCCCATCCAAAATGCTCATACAATAAAGCGCAAGTCAGGACCCCACTCCCACACAATGTGTCGGCTCGTAGGCCAGAAGAGTGATCCATCTGTCTCCTCCTCTCAGACGGACTAGAAATGGAGGCTTTTAGACGATTTCCTCGTCAATGTCTTCGCCAATCGCTCCAGGATGAAAGTCATCTGGACCACCACTAGGCTCTTGCTCACGGATAGAGTATTTCCCGCGCATTTTCTGAAGGTTGTCTATCATGTTATGGTGGAACACCTTGTTCTTCTTCCTTAATGCATACATTCTCTCCTTCATAGTGATGAATTCCGCCATTTCCGCTGTCAGCTCCTCATCCAGTGACACATTTTAGGCTAACAGACTTGCGGTTTCTGAATCTATCTCTGCTTCTCTTGCTTCCCTTCCTGAATCCTAAGCCGAAGCATATCCAACTTCTTGCTTAAATCTTCTATCTCTGCCTCAATGTTTTTCTTCTTTTTTCTTTTTTGACACCAAATCCTCATCCAGTGCTGTAGTCGCGGCTTTGTAAACATATGTGGCAACTTCTACCCTAAGTCCCTATTCTCTGACCTCTTGAATTTTCCGCGTGATTTTGTTCTATCTTCCTCTGTAACTCCTCTCCAGTGAGCTCCATCTGGATATTCTTACCCTTATCCATAGTAGTGATTTGCTTTTCCTGAGACAGTAGGGTAATGTTTTAGGATTTGGGGTATGAGAGGTGTCTTTTGAGTGAGAAACTTAAGACTCAGAAAATTTTGGTCATACATTTTTGTAACAGTGATTTGTTTGTATATCTTTTGCAAATTTCTGAAAAAAAGTGGGTTTTCGATATCCTCATTCATAGCAACATAACACATAAGCAGTTAATAGCACATATATCACGTCCTAATCATGCATGTGACCCTTTTGTGCCAAGGGTAGGCCAAGCGAATCTGAAGGATGTGTTGCATCATTTGAAACATATTTTGCGCCCCCCAAAATAAACTTTACTTCAAAATCATAACATCCGTTACATAGTTTCAATCAAAACGGGGTACATTTTCAGGGAGGGGAATATAATGCGAATACAGATAGAAAACAACCCCACGCAGGGGAATTAGAAGGTCGACGACCCTGCTCCTCCTCTGGCTTTCTCTACTTCTTTGCAGATGATGCACTTGCTTGTTAACACGTACGGCTCAACGAACACAACTTTGGAGGATGTCTGCACGACTTGTAGAGTGTTCATATGCTCGTCTAGGGTTGCATCCAAACGCATTAGACAAGCCCTTGCATCGGCTAGCTCTTGTGACATCACAACTAGAACCCTCTGATTTTCTAACTCTCTCGAAAGGTACTCTTGCTCCATTCGCTAAAATTCTTGCTCCATTCGGTCTCATTCTTGCTGAAAATGGTATGCGTGGATCTGAAGCCTTGTCTGTACGTCTTCAATTTCTCGACCTGCACGTGGTGTTGGGTTCACTACACCACACAAATCATTCTGCAACCATGTCTTGTATTCGTCTACATACCCAGCTTCATATCTGTTTTCAGCCGTATCCCATTTCATGTTGACACGTCCAACCCATTCTTGGAGGATGATCTTGGCGAAAGGTATTTTAGTGCACCCGCTGAAGTCTACTACAAAGGGGCTAGCATCTCCTTGGACATGTGTGATTTGTGTTCTACCGAATTGACGCATCACCCTAGCTGGGTTGTAGGGTCGCACTCCTCTAATGCCGGGAAGGATCAAGAAAGAAAGTTTGGCCCCCTGCGCTGCTATCCTCTCTGACATGAAGTTCAGCAACATCCACTGTATATCTCTTTCTCTTAGATCATAAAATACCCTCGCCCACGCATCCCTGGTAGTATGAATTGGGAACCTGCGAACGCTTAGATAGAATTCGTAATTATCAAAGGGACTTGTCTGGCTTAGCTTGGCCAACTCTTGTGGCTGGGCGCCATTCCTTTTGCAAAGATTCTCAGTCATCCATCACTGAAGCAAAATGTTGAAGCCTTGGAAAAATGGGAACTCGTTTTTACACAAGCTCAACAATCGATAAATGTCGGCCAAAATGACCAGGGCCAAACTGCAGTATTTCTTTTCTTCTTGTTTTCTACCAATTCCTCTAAAGATGGCGTCTACTACCATCACGACCCGGGTGTCGATCTCCTTTCCTTCATCCTTAGGGAACACCATCGTTCCTAAAAGGCATGCAGAGAAAGCAATAGTCTGAGTTTGACTCCAGGTACTGTGATTATGGAATTCATTCGGAAATAGTTTAAAATAGCTGTCGTGCCCCCATCTCTCGAAAAATCTCATTAGTGGTATATCGTGGGCTTCCAACCAGTTCGCATTCACCAGCAATAACATGTTTTTCAATTCTACACTAGTTGGCCTATCTGGCAAAAGGTGTGATGATCAGGACATTTTTTCCTCTTGCCACATCTTTCGATAGAGTCCAGACAATCCTTAATTTCTTCTAGTGTCGGTGTTATTTCGACATCTCCAAATCGAAACACCATCCTTTCGTCGTCCCAGAACTGGGTGATTACCTCGATAAGCGTGGGCCAAACCTTAAAGTCCATTATCGAAGGTAAGTGACCCAGGTGAATCGAGATTTCTCTCTTTTGACAATCTTTGAGGTTGTCCCACCATACGCGAGAATGTCTGGTGTCTTGGTGACCATGTTGAAATTGAGGAACTGACTCGACATCTACAAAAACATACAACTAGTTAGTTGCCACCCCCCACGTACAACAAACAATTAGACACGCAATACACCCTTAAGATTTAACACATAAACATGGTCGTCCTATCGAGCCGTGGGCTCTTTGGACTCAAGGCGGTCTTTCTAATGGGTCCAACACTCCTTGGGTGTTGGGTCGTCTTAGGACAATGCGCTACTTTTTGGGATTGGGTGTTGCTCTATCTTAGTTTAACTAGGAGTGGGTTGTATTTAGAGTGGAAAGGGTAACCCAAGCGAACTACTTAGGCTGGGACAGTTAACGATCGTTGACTATCAAGTAGCCAACTACACTCGTCATGGTGCCCCGAGAAAAATTTGGTTAACGAACAACTGCGAACCCGCATAATCGTCCTTTAAGTGGGAATGAAAATAATTGTCGTTTGACGGAAGATGTTATGCCATGAATGCAACAGTTTTAATAACAATATAAAGTAAACAAATAAACAATTATACCACATAGCCAAATAATGTCAGTTTTAAGGTTAGAATCCTTCTAAATCTCCAGCAGAGTCGCCATTTCTATTTTACTGAAAAAAGAAAAAATATCTGATTTTGTAGGTTTTCGACTTTTTTAGAGTCGCCACTTAATTTTTGAAGAAAAATCAAGAAAACTGTGTTTTCAGAAGACTTAAACAGAAAAATCATTTTTTGAAAACTTTAAAGGGGTTCGGGGATTCAAATTTATATTTTAGAAAGGTGTTTAAGGCACCTAAAATATCCATTAATACGATTTTCCGAAAACTAACTTTGTATGGCTAAAATATTTTTTAACTTTCAAGATAAAATTTATTTGAAGTTGTTTGCAAAACAAATTTATTATCTAAGTAAGAAATGGTTTGCGAGTAGGGGTGGGCATAAACACCGGAAAACCAAAACACCGAACCGAACCGAATTTTTTCATAATTTCGGTTTCGGTATTTCGGTTTTCGGTTCGGTATTCGGTTTTGTTTTTTGTATTTTTCGGTATTTTGGTTCGGTTTTCGGTATTTATTATTTTGGTTTTCGGTATTTTGGTTTAAACCGAAATATTATACTATAATTTATATTATATTTATATTATATTAATTAATAATTATTAATGTTAATTAATCTTTTGAAAAAAGAAAAAAGAATGTGAAACCCTATTCCTTTTCCCAATTTAATTTTTAATCTTCCTATTGTTTCTTGTGCAGCCTCTTCACTCTTCAGCCTCTTCCTGACTTCCTGTTCTTCGATTCTTCCTCTTCCTCTTTCAGGCACCAGCATCCTGCCAACTGCCGCCCACCAGCAGCCGGCCAGCCACCGTCCACCAGCAGCCACTGCCGCCGCCAGCAGCAGCAGCAGCCAGGCGCCGCCAGCAGCAGCAGCAGCCAGGCGCCGCCAGCAGCAGCAGCAACCTGCAGGACTTCCTTCTTCAACCGGCGACCGGCGTCCGGCACCTAGTCCAGTCGGTCAGTTTTGTTTTTAAGTTTTTTTAAATTTTAATTTTCTTGATTTCTTCTTTGTTCTTTGGAGTAGTGACAGATAACAATAAAAATGATTGTCAGTAAGATGATTTCTTAAAAACCAAAATAAAAAACCGAACCAAAACAGTAAAAACCGAACCGAACCGAAATATTTCGGTTCGGTATTCGGTACACAATTTCCAAAAATCGAAAACCGAAAAAACCGAAAAAAAAACCCGAAATCGAACCGAAATACCGAATGCCCACCCCTATTTGCGAGTTTGTTCCTTTTAGAATTCGTTTGAAATTAATTCTAAGTCGATAAAATATTTACGGCGTTTGCGGGTATTTGAATTCTTTAAATTTAAAACTACGACAAATAAAGCAGATAAAAGAAAATAAAAGAGAGAGAGAGAGAGAGAGAGAGATAATTGGGACCAAACCCGAGTTCTGTCCGCCTGGACCGGTATTTGGACCCACCTGCTTTGGGCTTTGACCCATTTGACTTTTTGTGCCTTTGACCCATTTCCACCTGTCCTAAACCTATTACAAAAAATAAATGCAGAAAAGAAATACAACAAGGGCTTAGGCCCAAAATTACAAAAACACCAAGTAAAGTATAAAATAATGTGGGCTACTTGGTGCCACTTCTTCAACTCTTTGATTTGCTCCAAATTCTTTTAACTCGGGCCCTGTACGTCAATTTTGGGGAGACTTGACTCTATTAGAAGGAAGTTAAGCCTTTACGACTTTCTCGAAATGCAAAAGACGAGTTCTTAGCGAACTCGAGCCAAATTCACATGTAACACAAAGAAATTGAAAATAAGGAGTTAGTCAAAGACAAATAACAGAGAACAAATAATAAATATTGGATTAATAAAACGAACTTCTGTCCAAACAGGATAATAGAACTAACATAATCGACATGCCAGGGATATCAAGGGAAAATGAAATAAATTCTAAGATGAAATTCAAAAGGCAACGAGCAATTACAATATCAACTAGTACGATCATTTAATAAATCTCACAATGTATACTATCCCAGCCTTTCTAAAATAGAAGATATACACGTATGATACACAATGCTTAATTAAAATTTAGACGACACCGGGGAATATTTTGACAAGTTAAACATAAAGGAATAAAACACTTTGACTCCTTTTCAAATGGTTTACGAAATCTGACCCCAGATAATACAAACTCTAACTGGGAACTAAACTTATAATTAAAAGTTTGATTGATTCGGAAAAAGACACTTTGGGCAAAATCTTGCATATGTCTATTTTATGAATTATTTGAGTCACCAAACAGCCAGCTGAAACATAACAGAAACCATACTACCATGTAAATTTGCCTGAGTCTGATTCAAATTACGCAAGAGTTCGAACCTACACAGCAAACAATAAGAGGAAGGCTAAAGCAAACCGACACAAAACTCTCAGCCTTTGGCCCCGCACAAAGATATGCGAGTTGAGCATTTATACAAGCCAAAGTCGGAAATGGACCAGTAACGTAATAGCAGTGTTACAGTAAACCTTTTAGCAACCCTTTAATGGTAGCAAACGTAAATGGGCAAGTCAGAGCAGGCATAAGGAAAGCAAGACCGAAAAGCACCGTTATTAGACAGTTAAAACAACTAAAGAACACAACTACAGTGCTATGAATATGTCGAAATCACAAACAATAAAATACAGACCGCAAGACCCCAATCTTCAGACAGATGAGGCAGTACGAAAATGCTGGAGGACATCTAAACGAAGGAATTCAAACTCAATGACATTCCAATAGCAAACGAAGACGAATGCGAGATAAGTTCAAACAGTGAAACATAGAATCAACCGCACTGAATCCGAAATGGCACAACGACTTAAGCTATGAGTCAAAAGAATCACCTAAGCATACATGTACAACATGTGCATGCCATCAACACTCAAAATCAATTAATAGCAATAGAACGACAAAACAATGATTTTACTGCATCGAAAATGCCACATTGAAGCAGAAAATAGATGAAGAGAGAAAAGCACATAAAGGGAAGTTGTTACCTATTTATGTGCAGCGAACAAGGAGCAGAACGAGCTTCAAGAAGGCGACGAATTCCGACTACAAAATTCCCATAAGACTGAGAAGTGAACCAAGAACTCGGGCAAAACGTAATTCTCGTTATCCCCCTTTTTCTTGGAACTAAAACTAAAGCGTCTTTGGCTAAGATTTTGAAATATTTCCTGTAATTTTGCCTAGAAAATTTAACTCCTAAAAATCTAAAGAAAAAAGAACAAAATCAATTCCCTTTTTGTCAATCTCTCTTTATCACAAACCTCTCCAAATTTTGGCTAAGGAAAAATCTGTTTTCCCCTCTGTTAAACGCAAAAAAAATCCATCCCCTTTCTTCACACAGAAAGGATCTTATATAGGGGGAAGAATTAGGGTTTTCTTTGGGGGAACCAGGCCGAAACCCACCACTCCAGGCCCACGAAACTTGGAATTCAAATCTATAAACCGAGGAATATTCCATCCCAATTCCGAATTTGCAACGGATTGAAGGAAGGGATGGAGGGTTTGGATTGACTTCCCCGTCCTTGGAGCCACGCGTCATCATCTCTAGGCGAGCAAGGACGATCAAGGTTCAGGCCTTTGCTGCTCTTCCTGGCAAACTCGTACGGAGACAGAAAGGGGAAAGGAAAAGAAAAAAGGGCAACACGATTTGCAAGCACGGACTCAGACGCGCTGGTTTCTAGGTTCATCTTCTTTGCGCGTGAAGAGGATTAAGGTACAGGGATCTGGGTTGGTTTCAATTTGGTGAAGTTGAAAGCTTCTGGGTCTTTTGGTGGCTGATGTATTGTTGGGAAAAATGGGTCTTCTTTGTGAAGAAAGCAAAGGAGAAGTGGGCCGCTGGGTCGGGTTTAAATGGAATGGAGCTGTGATGACAGGAGATTGGGCTGCTGTAAGCCGGCCCAATTCTGGTCTTAAAATGGGTAAAATCATTTTTGAATTGTCCAATTGGTCATTAAATCTCATTTAGCCAAATGATTTAGAACGTAGCCGAGTTGAGTTGATTAGCAAATTCGACTAAAATTTAAATAAAATGAATTGTCATTAATTAATTAACGAGCCTCTTAATTTTTAACAAGATAAAATAACTAACTCAATTATAAATAAAGGAATCTAAACGTAAGATACTAGTTTAGACAAAATAAATTTGTTTAAGCAATACTAAAATCTTTTTAGACGATTTTCGAATACTCATAAAATATACTAATCATATACATATATGTAATATATATATATATTATCTAAAAATTATAAAAGTGACAAAACTATTTAAAATAAACTTGAAAAACATTTTGAATTTTATAAAACTAATTATTCTAAATCATCTAAAATTAAGAAGCTCGTCGATTAGTTATTATTGGGGAGGGTCGAAATTTGGTGTGAACAATCAGTCTATTCAAATCACCTGTTCGAGGAAAATAATTTCGATAATTTATCCTCAAACATACCTCACCATAAAGAATCGCCTCCTTGGCTTCACCTTGTAACACATTTTCTCAATTCTTACGCAAATTTACATCATCAAATTGTTGAGCTAAAATGCTCCAATAAGAATGACATCATCTCCATTAAGCGAACACCCTACAAGGTTTTAAAATATCAAGTCTCATAAAGTAATTGGATGAGGCAGGAGCATTCATAGTCAAAAAACTTTCTCTCACCTTTAAAGAAATCTAGACTATCCATACTTAGTGCCTTTCAACATAAGAAATCTACTACCACATTTATCTTGCTCAAATGATAAATGATAGTCATCCTATAGTTCTTGAGCAACTTTAACCATCGCTGCTACCTCAAATTGAGATTCCCTTTATTGAATATATATTGAAACACCTTATTATGTATACCATAATAATACCTATAAAACTTTAGTGTAACCACTGTAACTGTCAACTCTAAGTCATGAGTAGTTAAGTTCTTCTTTAGCACCCCACAAATTTTTAAGTTAAGACGCGAACCATTCTTCACTTACTTGTAAGGTCATATTGAATGATTCATAAATTACCCATATGTGTAAAGGTAAATTCTTTAGTGTGGGAATGATTTTGATATGGATTTAGGGTCACTAGAATCCACTAGCACAAACCAAGAGTTTAAAGTTTACTCACTAATTAAGTTTTGATGTAAGATTCTACTTATGTCAACTTCAAACGGCCGTATCTCTTAAAACATAAAGAGTTACGTGGCTCATAACCTATCAAATTAAAGGTATTTGAATCCTCTTTCCACCGCCATCAATTTCGTGTCAATCCAAATTTTGGTAAAAAGTTATGATCATTTTAGTAACTTGGTACAATGTAGTCATGAATTAGACTATGGGAAAATATTTAAAAAGGTCATTTTTGTCTTTTTACTCTAAGAAAACCGTAATCGATTTTCTTGACTAATTAAAGGCTCAAAATAATCAGGTTTTCATCTTTTAATCCATCATTCTCTTATCACTCAAACCCTAGGGAAAAACCCTAAGAAAAAATCAAACTAAAAGACTCCATTCAAGGTTCTTTCAAGCTTTTTCAAGATTCTTCTTCAAGGTAAGTCCTTCTCCAAGAATTTCATTCTCTACAACTTAATTCTTTCATACAGTTATGAATCACCGATGAAAATCATAATTCTTGGTCATAGATATTTGAGGAAACTAATTCAAGAATCTGAAGAAAGCTTTTCTTGATCATTTACCTTCAAGCTAGGGTTTCAAGGCTCTTGTAATCAAGTTCCTTCTCAAGATTCTTCAAGAACCTTGTTATTTCAGGTATGTAAGGCTATCATAGTGTTGGACTAGTTCATCCACACTCCCTACATCTACTTTCATATTATTAAAAGAGAAATCTAGAATTCTACCCCTAGATTTAAGTATTCTTGAGATGAATTGAGTTCTCGAGTTCCTATTTCTTTTTAAAATTCTACAACTAATTATTGAATTGCTATATGTTATGGTTGACATCTTGAGTTGAGTCATTCATGTTCATAACTCCACATCAACCCAGTGAATTGATTTTTAAATTTTGAGAATAATATCTTTTTTCACTTATAACAAACTAGAAAATAAATAAGAACCCTATTTATTTACCAACAAAACATTGTCCACTTTTTTATTTCCTTTAGAGAATGATTGTTGCTAAAATTCAGCAACATGTTTACCTCAATCCAATTATCATGTCTTGATTATGGATTTGAAGCAATTTGACTATTGAATAAAAGTATTTGTCATTTGAGGTTTGATTTCTGTCTATTTGATAATTTTTTCTCACTCCTTTTCATATTGTTGAGATTTAGATTTGACATACACAATTAAAAGAAACAAAGTTTAGCTGAATCTTACATATTGTAACCTAGCAAATACAGAACAATTAAGATCATGTATCCAATAAACCCAATCTTATTGATAGTACAAAATACAAAGTAAATTCTTTCAAGAAATTCATCAAATACTTTGGGCATAAATACTTTTACTTAAAAATCTAGTAGAATATGAAAAACAAATGTTGAGATATTAAAATTCTACCAAGCCTCTGCCTCCTTCATTGCCACCACTATTTGCACCAAATCCACCTTCACTAGATCCATCAACATCGTCGTCAACAAGGCCCCACTATTTTTTTATCGAACCCATGAACCTCGCGATGACCTATGCCAACCCCAATTTATGTTGTTCTTTGCATCAGCAAGAAAAAAATTCACCTTACTCTTGTAAAAGTTGTTGCTTTTGTGTTTCTTTATTGTAGACTCCCTCTTCAAGATAGTGTCACGACCCGAAAGCACCCCCTAGAAGTTAGGGAAAACTTTCGAATCGTGACCGGGCGTACTTGACCCCTTTGGGGTCTCGTACAAGCCCTCTAACTAGCATTCATAACATAAAGCATGAAAAGTAGTGCGGAATTTAAATCTTTTCACGATAATAATTATAAAAGGAGTCTTTTCATAAATACTAAGAAATCTTATCGTCACAAGCCAACTTAAAGACACAACTTCGAATCTTAGGGACACGCCCCTTTACAATAAAAGTAAAATACATTTTTTTTTGTATTAATTAAGAAACTAAGAAACATAAAACTATGTCCTCGAATATATGAGGACATACCAAATTCTTGAGAGATAATGTTCCCAAGCTTCGACTCCGATCCTCCCAAAAGGGCTTCCAACCTATACTCATAAGGTATAAAACGTATGGGGTTAGTACAACAATGTACTAAGTATGGCATATGCAAAAACATGCAAAAAGGGACATTTTAGTAAAGATAGCTTTTATGCAATTCGAATATAACCTTCATAAATCTAGAAGCAAACCCACATAAGAATCAACAATTAACACTTTATGGCTATCTTACCAAACTTAAAGTAAACAAAGGAACATTTCAATTAACTTTGCTAAACTTGCAATAAAATTGAATAAAGCATCATAGTGAACATTTTCAATTCTTACAATGAAGACCTTACAGTGAAAGGCACGGTCCAAGTCATATGAACCCTTTTTCTTTGAAGTTGCCCTAACCCAAGGTTATTCTAAGACTCCCTAAGGTGAGCCAAGAAGGGACTCTCATTACACCTCCCTTCAAAGCACACCAAAGCGACCCTTAAAACTACCTAATCTTAGGCTTACTTCGTTAGAAATCAAATCCACGCCCTTGGCTAACATATGCAAAACACTCATGGAAATATAGGTCATACCAAGTGCAATGTGAGAGTAGCATCCCATACTACCACTCCCACTTAGTACTCCTAATGGATTCCATTTACTCAAGTACTCCACAATAATCCTCCATAACACTACACCATAGTACTCATTCACACGGATTTCATGAAGGTACTCTTCTCCCATAGTAGGTATAGGTCACACCAAGTACAATGTGAGAATAGCATCCCATACTACTACTCCCACTCAATGCTCCTACTTGGTAGCTAATGTGGATTGAGCACTTCACGACATACATACACAATTTCAACAATACACAAGATAATTAGTTTCAAATCAATTCTTTTGTGGGAGTTAGCTTAACCGACAAAGACCATGAGAGCTAGACATGGAATCCCGATATTAACCCCTATCGGATGAGGGATCCTTACTTGCCTAGTGTAAGGTCATGCTTCTTAGCGTTTACATGGCTTTTCCAATAGCTACACCTATGCGGGCACATAGTTAAGGGATAAGGAGATTGTTACTAAGTAACTCACTCTCTACTAACGAGGAGTACTCATCTCAAGAGGTACTTTGGATCACAACATCTCAACTAACGAAGTGCAATCCACCTCCCCTTCATATCCTCTCGGTGCTAGGCATAACTCCACACGGATTTCTCAACATAATAGTCTATCTTAGAAAGCTCACTAGGAAATGGAGAGGTTGTTACTAGACACTACATCTCAACTCACGAAGTGTGTCCACCTCAAGATTTCCCCTTTTTGCTCAACTTGACATAATACAAATCTTAAAAGAGTGTGTGTGTACATGTGCACACCTTGCATATAAGCATCATTTCATTATCATCAAGTTCTACTCATACTTTAACCTTGATTCATCAAGCTACACACTCTACATACTTCTCATAATCATATACTTCATTTAGACATAAACTAGGTCAAACATGCAATTCAAGCTACATCAAACACAACACAAGACCCATTTCCAATATATATCTTCATTTTCACATATTAGACCTTCAAGATCACATACTCAAACCATACCAAGTAACATCAAGTTCATCAATTAGCACCGCCACCCATAAGGTGGACCATACCACTCAAATAGCAATTCATAATAAGAATTATACAATGAGAGCAACTCATCAACGAATCAAACCATCATTACCCATAAGCAATTTATCAATATTTCACCATATTAAGGCCCTTAGGGCAGTAGCTACACCAACATGACAAATACAAGAAGACCCAAGTTCATACCCTACTCGAATCATGCTCACATAACCCATTTTCAAGTCAAAATTTGAAGTATGCATAAACAAGAGTTTCATGGAGTTTTAACATCAAAACCATCTATTCAAACCAAGATAAATACATTTAAACCATTAGAACTTAGTTACAAGAAGACCCATAATAGAAATCAAAGTTTAGAAGAAGTTGAGTTTAAAACCCCCCTTTTTGAAAACCATTTTTGGAAGTTGGCTTCTTGAATGGAAAGTTATTCAAGAATGGATACCATACCTTTAGGAGAAAGAAACCCACGAATTTGATGATGAAACAAGTCCCAATCCGTCCTCCTATCCTTCCTTGACTTCTAGCTTCCAAGAGAGTTGAGAGAGTTTTTCTTGAGAGAAAGAGAGAGTTGGATCTTGAAGTGAGAGGGTCTTGTCTAGGTATAGGGTTTAAAACTAATTTAATATAACCTAAAAACACCAAAATTATACACCTAGGGTCTTATAAGACTTGGGGTGTATTTACATAAAACACCCCAAGTTGGCAGCCTTAAGTCGTGCACTGGCAGGCCTCGTCGACGAGACCTCCTCGACGGACCGTCACATTCACCATGGACCGTCATGGGGTCCCGTCGAGGAACACTTGGCTCCAACTGGAGCCTGTCCAAGTTCCACTCTCTGTCACTCGCGACGCCCTGGATCGACGGACCGTCCTGAGTGCAACGGACCGTCGCCATGGTCGTCGTGAGCCACTGATGGGCAGACTTTGCCCAAGTCTTGGGCCCTTCATCTAGGGCCCCTTGTGGGTCCTAGGTGAGGTCGTGCCCGGACGTCAAACCCCTAAACTAAGTCGTCTAGGTCTAAGGAACATCCGACGCATGTTTCAAGTAAAACGAACACATAAAACTCATCCAAACTCGCCAAGACATACAAGTACATTCTAAGGCATACCATCCGAACGTCATGGACGTTTTTGGTCGATTGAACTCCAAACTTAACCAAACTTTGCACACTGCCTAAGGACACCAAACTAACTCCGTTTAACTTAAAATTAACTCAAGAAACAACCATGAGGCTCTAGTTCACCTTAGTTCATTTTGGGGCGTTATAGGTATGATCATTTAGGCTCAGTGGATGCTATCCTCATGAAATGTGGTATGAACATCAATTTTCTTCCTTTCCTTCTGCATTTTCACTCATGCTCAAAATTCACCCATTATTCAACTTCCAATGGAATACCGGACACCCCATTTCTTTTGCAACTTTGCCATTTTTTTTTCTTCTGCTTTCTTCTTTTCTTTCTCCTTTTTTATATGCAGGGGTTCCGTCTTTTTCAAATCCATGGATAAAAGGGGGGGTGTTCTTCACACTTCTTGATTTACCTTCTCTTTTCACCACACCCCGAACTTAGGCTTTTAGCCTAAGTTGTCTATCAATTAACCCACATTTCATGAGGATTATAGGTGAATAGATAAAGCTTCCTCCAAGAAAAGGATAAGGCTCAAAAAGGGTTCAAGAAAACTTTACACACTCAGAAGGTTGGCCACAAAAGAGGTATATTGTAAAATTGTATCACTCTTCAAAATCTTTGCCTAAAATCATTTCAAGAGCTTGCATCACTTATTCAATCGGACCAATAGGGCAAATTCTATGTGTCATCACACAAGGTTCGCGGTAAGCTCATCACACAAGGCATTGGCACCAATATTAAACAAGACTCCACACTTTCGCTGGTGTGCAATGTTCATCACAAGAAAACTCATCGATAATCGGCTAGTCATAACGAGATGCAAAAAGTCCATATATTGTATATGCAACTTCATTGACCTCATCATAGCTGCGCATTAATTTTTGTTCGATTAAGAGCACTATTTAAGTCATTGGTATTAATCATAACCTACACTCAAATTTGCACCAGAACAACCACAATCATACACAAGAGGTGGCAATTTTTTTTAGAAAGGGTCAAAACCACTTACATTCAAAACCAGGAGCCATAAGCTCAAACATCCAAAAAATAGTGTCAAAGCACAAGAGGTAGGTATGGAAATACCTCACCCCATTGTCCTCAAATGCAACAAAATAGTAATAATAAGTCAATAAAAATGACAGAGAGGGAGGTACAGAAAGGTCATGTCTACACAGTCACTCCATTTGTTGGGGTATCAATGCCCGGTGTAACACTTTGATCTTGGGCATCATTGCCTTGGGTATCAGTAACACTGTATCCAACCATGGTGGTGTCTACCAAGGAAATCTGCACGGCTAAATCTATCACCGCCTCCTCAACCTTTGTCTGGCCCTTATAACCTCCTCATTGTCAAGCTGCTCCTTATCAGTCTCAGCCTCGGACTCTGTAACTACCTTCTCAACTCAAACCTCATCTTCGGTGGTAGCTGAAGGCACATCTGTATAAGCAGACATATCGAGGATCTCCACAATACCAAAAATCATGGACATATCCGTGAACTTCAGCTGGTTCACGTCCTTCCTCAGGTTAGCAATTGCGACCTTTAGGGTCGTCACCTTATCAGTGGCCCCCTGGACTAGCTCACACGCCGCTATCCTTGGGCAAGGGCATCAACAGACATATTAAGGGGTGTCACAACAGCAATAAGGGCTGTTGTGACACCCATGGATTGTGACCTCAAGCTTGGAGGCACGATTATCTGCAAAAATAGGCTAGGTGCCCCATCCGAAGGAATGCAGCCTGGGTGAGTGGGGGCAGGGCAGTAGTAGTAGCAATCCTAGAAGGTATGGGAGCTTCGGAAGTGCTAGGAGTCACAAAAGGAATAATACTAGATAAACCTAAAGGCCTAGGGGCCATAGTAGGAAACACTGCCTCTGCAGGTAATATGTAAGTATCAAAACCCGGGGAGGTTTCCACCGGGGCTGCCTTCTTCTTTTCAGCCTCATCCTTTAGATACCCAGCCTCAATCTTCAAGATGTCGTAAAACATATGGGAATCACTTTCACATCCTTCTTCCATCAAAGGACACTCGTGCTCGTCTTCACAACTCGGTGATTAACACCAGAAAAGGTAGAGAGGTTTGACACTGCCTACCTCTTAAGGCCATCTTTTGGCCCATAATTATACTCAAGTTTAGACTACGCTCATCAGTAATGCAACCAAGAAAGGATGCCTTCGTATGGCGGAGAATAGACTCATTCTGGGGTGGTATGATAGTGATGTTGATAAAGCTAAACCAGTACCTCGCTGCTACATTGAGGTCCTTCTTCTCTATTAGAGATCCTGCCTCCGACCATCATAGAGTGCTATCAGATATGAAAGGGGCCAACCACTTTTTCAAAGTCTCCAATTACTTGTATTGGTCATGTAGTGATAGTCATCAGAGATGTTGTTGGTATTCCAAAACTGCATTGATGTCATCACTGTTACACTTCACCTTCTTGCCTCTGACAACCACATAATCAACCGGCTTGAACTTAGCGGCATGCTTCTTCCCTTGTGGCACCAGGGCTCCATAGGTAGTGTAGAATTCTCAGACCCAATTGGAAACGTAAGGACCACAGTTCTAGTGAATAACTGGAACTTGTGGGACCTCAAGCAGCTCATAATATCGGGGTATCAGTCTATTTCTCCAGCAGTTAACATCGTCTTCTCCTTAGCGATGGTCCTTAATCTCTCAGTCTTCAGTCTGTTCATAGACAGAGAATAAAACCCTGTGGAGATGGTGTTGGGACCATAACCTGGTCTAGGACAGGAGGAAGAGTATGGGTCTCAGGCACTCTGATTCTAGATGGATCATGCATCCTCTTGGATCGCAGCTCAGCTTGCCGGGCCAATAGTAAAATTGCCACCTGAGGGTCCTGGTGCTCACCCTCACTCTCAGAAGTGGTGAGGTGAGTGGCATATATCCCCTTACTATCGGAGCTGGCCTCTGGTGATGCAGGTGCAGGTGCCTTGTCTTTTCTTTTCCCTTTCCCACAGGTGGTAGGCAGCTTTGTTGCCTTCGCTTTGGATGCAGTTGCATCCTCATTTATGATAATTCCCTTTGCCCTCTTGCGGGGTGGCATGTGTCTACTTGCCACTTTTGGTCAAGCCATATCTGCAAAATGCACCAAAATAAGTTAGGGTCAACCTAAGAAAAATGCAGAAATCATGACGCAGACAGACTCGTCAAATTAATTATCGAGTCGCCAAATCTCTTTGGCGAGGTAGATCGGGCAAGCTGGAAGGATTGGCTCAAAAAGATTCCAGAAGAATGGCCTGTTAGCGATTTAAATATCTTTTCACTGAATCGTCGACATCATTCGATGAGCACAAATTAGTCCGCCGAATATCACAGTGTATTTTAGGGATTGGGGCACAAAAAGGGCGATCAAAGAAGACATTTGGCAAGTCACCGAGTGTACTTGGCGAACTCAAGCTTCTCGCCGAAAATTACATCACCCAAACTCAAATATAACACGAAATTAAAGGCGATGAAGAGGGTTTCAGTGAACCGCCAAGTGGTTCGACGAGCTCGACCCAGCTCGCCAAACTGCCAAACGTTCCGACTTTCTACCCTGACTTCCAAAATCAACCCCACAACCCATGAAAACAAAATCAAACCATACACTTATTCAATTAATCCTAGACCCATAAGACCCATGCCACTTGGGTACTTAGACTTCCTCTTTGTTTGGCCAAAATTGGTCATTTGATGACTTTATCCCTTAAGAATAACGTTAAACACTCTATTATTGGGAAAAGTACGTCATTAGGCACAATTTGGGTTACTCAAACTTCACCCGACTAGACTCAAAAATAATTTAGCACAACCCAACAATTTTTGATCAATTTTAAAGCATGCACGTTCGGGAAATAAACAATTTAGGAAATTTAGGCACGAAATCAAAACTAAAATTGTCACACAAGCACACATTTACGATTTCAGAGAGGCCCAACACACATCAATAAGAATAATACAATTGCAAATGAGTTAAACCGCTAATTACGAGTTTTGGGGTTCGGAAAACCAACCTTTAATGTTAAATATAAGGATTTGTAATGCTAGGCGGCAAAGTATCGAACTTTGAACATCGAAAACAACTAGAAAGCGGTAAAAATGCAAAAATACAGGAAATATAGAGTGTGTGTGAGATTGTATGAAGTTAAAAAGTGAGGAAATGTGAAGTAGTTTGAAATTTTAAACCTTTGGCCTTTTAGAACCGTCCAGTCCGCGCCCTTTCGACGATGTTGGTCAACCTCGCCGAACCACTCTATGACACACCGAGTGGTCACTTACCTCACTGAATTTTACATGAACTCCAATTAATATAGGGATCCAAACTGCGGATAAGGTCGCTGACATGTTCGGCGATTCACCGACATGTCCATGGGCTCGCCGAGTTTTACAGAATCCATCTTCAATTTATTGAGTTCAACGGCGGTCCAAGTCAGGCTCGCTGATCTCTTCAGCGAGTCACCGATTGGACATTTTGCTCACCAAACTGCACTTTTCGAACACATTCTACACTTCAACCTGCACGATCAACACACGATTATTTCAAAAATAAAAAGAAAGCAAATAAAAGGTTTGGTTGCCTCCCAAGAGGCTCCTTAGTTAACGTCGTGGCACGACGCAAGTCCCCACTCAAACTTCATTCTTTGGGTTTGACATAGTGTCACTAGGAAATATCTCTTGTAGTCTGGGGTAGAGACGAGACAACATATGACCCATTTGGGTTTCCAGTAGCTGAATGGATATGGAATGATAATTAGTCATCTGATTCAATATCGAGATATTTTCTTTTCTCTCTTTAAATACTCTATCGTGTTCTTCGACTTTGTGAAGAATGAGTAAGAGTGTCTCTTCTATCTTTTGACCCTCATAATCCTTGTGCTTTCCACGCTCATGAGGGGGAATGTACCTATCTTTAGATTTGTACATTACTTCAAATGGGTCATATGTTGTCTGGGGTAGAGATGAGACAACATATGACCCATTTGGGTTTCCAGTAGCTGAATGTATATGGAATGATAAGTAGTCATCTGATTCAACATCGAGATATTCTCTTTTTTCTCTTTCAATACTCTGTCGTGTTCTTCGACTTTGTGGAGAATGAGTGAGAGTATCTCTTCTATCTTTTCACCCTCATAATCTTTGTGCTTTCCACGCTCATGAGGGGGAATGTACCTATCTTTCTTTTTGTACATTACTTCAGATTCAGAATTTTTTCGTCCAAGAGATTCAGCTAAGTCAATAGTGTGGCCAAGTCTTGGTTCTTCTCTGTCTCCTTGTTGGTCTTAGCCATGTGATCAAGGAGTTGGGATACTATTGCATAGGGTTGTTTTATCAGACAACCTGGAGAAAGTTGGTTAGCATCTTCTCTATTCTCAGGACCAAGACCTCTATAGAAACAGCCCGATAGTATCTTATATAAGATTGCATGAGTTGGACATTGCACCAACAGTACCTTAAATCTCAGCCACAACTCATGAATTGTCTCTCCCTTCATTGGCTTGAAATTTAGGATGATATCCCTAAGAGTCATCACTTCTAAAGAATGGTGAGGCACTTGGCTACCATTGCTTTCTTTGACACTCATTTTCTTTGTGGCAAAACAACACGAAAACCAAAATTAAAAGTAAGTAGATTCAAATATGACTAATAAGTTAAAAAATCGACTTCGCCAAGAAAATCTCAAATAACACCACTCTCCGATAGAGGCGCTATTTTGATTAAGGGAATTAAGTTATTAAAGACACTTAATCAAATTCTAAGCATCAATGATCGTAATCAGTATATAACCCAACTAAATGAGTTAGGTCGAATCTCATAGGGAGAGGTACGTGTTTGAGAGTCAATTGAAAAATATGAACGTGTTCAAATCAGTCATAGAAATAAAAGTAATAGAATAAAAACATCATTCAAATCAGGGGTTGACTGAAATGTCAAATGGGGTTTTTGGTTTTGATTAACAACTAAAAACAACTGCAATCAATATGAAGTAACAATAATGAGATGGGTTCTTAGGATGTGATTCGATTATAGACAAATATAGACAAACGGGTAATTGCAACTATTAAAAATAGCTAGATATTAGTTAGTAAGTTAGGCAATAGAGAAGATAAGTTTTCTCTCAAATACTTTACCCCGAATTAAGTTAATTTATCTTGGACATCAACAAGCAAGCAAAATAAAAACAACCCACACTTTAGTCCATTTACTCTCTTGAGCTTAATATGTGGGATTGGGTATAGGATTCACTCTGTCGAGTTGAACCCAGGTCAACCCAATACCCATTAACCATCACTCAATAATTTTAGTTTTAAACTTCTCTCTCGAGCAAGCCAAAAACACAAGGCTAGAATTGCATTTGCAACTACAGTTCTTAAATTAAACCACAATTAATGATTGAACTCACTTCTAAATAACATTTAATCTAACAATTAGCAATATCCATAAACTAAATCAACTCATAATGACATAATCACACCCAAGAATTGGGGTTTTAGCTAGACATCATAAAAAGATAAACTATTACAAAATTGATTATCCATAAACCCGGTAAGAGTAGATTTGTCATTATAATGCTCCAATTCGAAGAATCTCAAAGATCCACTTCCAACTTCTCAAAAGTGAAAAACTTCAATTCTTTAAATCTTAGGAAAAACTAGAGAAACTTGTCTCAATGCTCAAAATATCAACTACAAATAAAGATATTATGATATTAGATACTAAACTAAATGTTCAAAAATGTGTTTATAGTCATCAAAAATATGCTGCGAAGAGCCACTTGTCAAAGTAAGTTGGGCTCGCCGAACCACTTGGCGAGCCGCCCTTTGATCACATTCATCACCTTTCTGCCTTGGCATTCAACATCTTCTAGGTGTGTAACTTTGGTAGATCCAACACTGCATCGTGGAACTACTCAGTGATTTGTCGACTGCTTCTTTCCATCACTAATTTAATTTCTTCCCTTAGTGCTTGGCACATTGAAACTTTAAGCAGTCAAATAACCATGCTCGCCGAATCGCCAAGTCCAGGGCTTGTGTTTCTTCATTCTTTCTACTCGCTTTGTTCCTTTTGCAAATTAGTGTCCTTGCTTTGTTCCTCAATCCATATACCTGAAAATCAAGGGTTTTACATCAAATATTTGCACAAAATAAGCATTTGAGGAGACTAAATCTATATAAATAAATCACTAAATGAGTGTAAATCTAGGACTCATCACACACTCTGCGCTATATTATTTCATGATGCAGCTTCAGAAACTTAGCATCCAAATTCATACTTCGAGGACAATAGACATGTTTTCCCTTTCACTCTTTTATGATGCAGGTTCAAAATCAGTTTTCTGCTATTGGGAAGGAGCTTAAAATTTCAGCTTCTTAAAAAAAACATAAACATAAAATTATTTTCTTGAAGACTAAAATATTCCTCCCATATATACATATTTACCAATATATCCCTTATCAATTAATTAACATATATCATAAATTTGGTTAGGTTTCATACAAGAATTTTACTTTTATTTTTGTAAAATAATTATTTTATGTTTATGTACTATTATTATTTTACGTCTTATTTTGCAGAATCAGAAATAAATGTAACAACAACATTTTTGTAGGATTAAAAAGATGAAGAATTTTATTTATTTTTGTGGTGAATTTTTTTTGTATATAGAGGTTTAATTTGTCGAATAGTTTTTAAATTTATTTTTCTTGATATTTTGAATTATATTTAAGTCATCATGTTAATATTATATCAATATTTTGTTTATTTATTTATGTATAATATTGATTGAAAATTTGAATATGCATATTTTCATTAAAAAATTTCTAATAGATATTTAAAATAATTTCTCTCTATAAATAATTTTGAGTAATAAAAGTACATTGATACTTACCCTTTTTTCATAATTTGACTCTCAAAAGCAAAAGATTAGTCAAACACGATTCACTTATCAAAAACACTTTTCAAATGAATTAGCCCAACATAAATTACTTTTTTTACAAAAGCAATTTTTTTTAAAAAGTTGTTTAAAAAAAGTGCTTCTAAAAATAAGTAGTTTTTAATAGCAATGCCAAACAGACTCTTAAATGGGGGTTCAAATTTGGTTATTTGTGCATTCTCTGAATGATGTCCTTCCTTGTTAGACCATCTCCAATCCCACTTTATTTTACTCTCCATTCTCTATATTTGGAGAGTAAAATAGAGAATGCCCACTCCAACCCCCCTCTATATTACTCTCTATACTCCATTTATAGAGAGGTGAATAGTAGTTCTCCAAATTTGGAGAACTACTATTCATCTCTCTATTTTACTTTTTCATTATTATAATAATTTCTACTATATTACTATTTGAGTCTTTATCATTTGTAATTATTTTCTAATGTGATATAACAGTTAAAATATATTATTAACAAGTTACTACTTCAGCCCAAATTAATAATTTTGTAATTTTATTTTTTAAAAGAAATGGTCAATTTAACTATGTAATTAAATTTATTTTAATATTATATATATTATATAAGATTATTAATTAAGTCTCTAATATTCTTTATTATTTTCTAAGTAATATATTATCTAAAACATATTATTGATAAGTATACTACTTTTATCCCGGATTAACAATTTTTCTAATTTAATTTTTATTTTTATTTTCATTTTAAATATTTTATTTAGATTATAATTATTTTTCATTATAATGTATGCACAAAATTTACATAATAATTCAAATAATCTACTTTTATGTTTTAGTGATAAATAATTAAACTACACTTTTTAAAGAGCGTGAAAATATTTGATGCAATAGTTCAAAATGGAATACGGGAAGTAAATTAGTACAAGAAATAATTGTATACAAGATGAAATTGTTAATTTAAACAATTTTTAGCTAGACATGAAAAATAAGGACAAAAGTTTTTTATTTTGAACTCTGTGATACATTGATAGAACATTTATGAGAGTAACGTAATAATCTTGAAAGTTAAATATTTATGTAAAATTTAAAATAAATTTTACGATAATATAATATTTATGATGCAATTATATTTCATCAATGATTTCACTTTTATATTAATGTTCGTTAATATGTATTACATATAATATTTATTGCAATTCATGCTATTTAGAAAGTTAGAATAAAAAATAATTTTATATTAAATGAAGATTTAAAAAAAAATTATATATCTCATAAAGATTATAGAGTGATTATTTGTAAAAAGAAGAAATAAAGAAATGATCTATGTTATGAAATAAGAAAATAAGAATGAAATAGAAATAATAATATAATATTGAGGAAAGAGAAAAAAATTATAGAGACTAAAATAGAGATTAAATTGGAGTTGGTTGTCTGAAAAAATAGAGAACTCTATATTTGGATAGTAAAATAGATGATAGGGTTGGAGATGCCCTGAGTCTTCAACCACTCTCTAAAAAACTCTCTATTCTCTATTTATAGAGAGGTGAATAATAGTTATTCAAATTTGGAAAACTGTTATTCATCTCTCTATTTCACTTATTCATTATTTTAATATCATTTCTACTATTTGTAGCTAACATATTATTTTTTATATAATGTTATTAATTAAATTACTAATATTTGTAATTCTTTTTAAATATAATACTACATTTTAAAAAATATATTATATAGTATATACTACTTTCATTCCGAATTAATAATATTTTAAATATTCTTTTTTCAATTTTGTCACTTTAAGAGAGAATTTGATATTATTATTGATTTTCACTATGAAGAATGCATAAAATTTAAATAATAAGATGAAAATTTTAATTTTAAAATAAAATACATGACATAACAATTTAAATACAAGATACAATACAATACAGGACAATGATTTTTAAAATCACTACAATAATTTAATAATTCAATAGGTCGTTTACAAATTTAACAATATCCGAAAAAATAGTGTATGATCTAGAGAATTGTTGTGTTTGTGATTGCGGTTGTGCTTGTTGATTTCTTTTTTCAATTTTTCGTAGTTGTTCTTTAAAATTTAGAATAAAATATAATTTTATACTAAATAGAGATTTTTTTTAAAACTAATTTTATATTACATGAAAATTATATAGGATAATTATTTTGAAAACAGAAAGAACGAGTTTATATTATGAAATAAGAAAATGAAATAAAAATAATAATATAATATTGAGAGAATTTGTTTTCCAAGGAGTCTAAATTCGAATTTTATATTTATTTGAAGAAAAAAATTGAGCGTACATATTAAGAGCCTGTTTGGATGGGCTTAAAAAAGCAACTTTTAAAAAAACTTTTGAAAGTGCTGAAACTTATTTTTAAAATAAGTAGTTATGTGTTTGGATAAAAGTGCTTCAGTTGAAAAAAAAGTTGCTGATGTGTTTGGCAAATAAGTGTTGGTAAACACTTTTTTTATCAAAATGTCGGAAATACCCTTAAAACTGTTAACATGATAAAAATTTGATTAAATTAAGGTTTTTATACTTAAAAAAATTAAAACAAAATTAATTTATATTTTACATCCATAAGTAATAATATTTTCTATCATTCACATATTTCTTTATCATCACAAATTTATAATAATAATAATAATAATAATAATGATAATAATAATAATAATGATGATAATAATAATAATAATGATAATAATAATAATAATTATTATTATTATTATTATAATAATAATAATAATAATAATAATAATAATAATAAAAATATAATAATAGTAATAATAATATTAATAATATTAATAATAATAATAAAAAATAATAATAATAGAATGAAGGGCAAAAATTTAATATATTTGGTAAACATAAAATGACTTTTAAGTTGAATAAAAAAAGCACCCCTCACCTAACTTTTAGCTTTTGGCTTAAAATAAGTCATTTTTGACTTAAAATAAGTCACTTTAATAATTGTCAAACACTTTAATAAATCAAAAATTAACTTTTAAATCAATTTGACCAACTTTTAAGCTCATCCAAACATACTCTAAACATTGTAACACGGGATTTTTAAAAAATGGTGACATTAAGGTTTCAAAATAAATGGGTGGTGACATAAGTCTTAAGTATTGAGGTGTAGGTGACAATTATGTGATTAATGATTAAGGATTGTGGAGTTGCCCTAAAGTTTATAAGTTGACATTTTGGTCCACTGAATTAAAATGAAGGGTAAAAGGATAATTTCACAATACCTAATTTAACCAACTTTTGTGGGAATTAAATGAGGGGTAAAAGGGTAAATTGACTAAACCAAACCTAATTTAACCAATTTTGATGGGAAATATCGAGCCAAAAGGGGAAATAAAAGATTTTCCCCCTGCCTCTAGCCGTCGTATTCGTTCTCTTTTTCTTCTTCTTCTTTTTCGTCTTCTTCTTCGTCTTCGTCTTCTTCTGCTGTCGTCTTTGCTTGCTTTCTTGCCTTTGTTCCCGCTCTCTTCATCTTCTTTTTCTTGTTCTTCTTTTCGTACATTGTGGGTCTTTGCTGCTACTGCTTGAATCAGATTACCTAATCTATAATTTGTGGATCAAATTTCGTTTTGTTTCAATTAAAATTACTTCATAAGCGATTGGGTCACGCACCATTGTTTCTGGTATGTAAAATTAATAGTTATTTGAAATCAATTCATTATCATCTGATCTGGGTACCTGCAATTTTTTCAATAATTTGCATTCGCCTTTACAACATATTGTTATATATGTTGCGACAGTTTACTATTATAACATATTATAGTCATATGTAGCAACATAAATATAATTTATGTCGCAACAGAACAGTAATCTGTAGCAACATATGACTTACATTTTGCAACTGAAAAGCCATATGTGGCAACATATGATATAACATAAAAATGTTGCGCATGTGATTTGTTTGTCACAACAGAACAGTCATATGTAGCAACATATGAGTTACATATCGCAACAGAAAAACCATATGTGGCAACATATTATATAACATAAAAATGTTGCCACATGTGATTTATTTTTCACAACAGAACAGTCATATGTAGCAACATATGACTTACATCTCGCCACAGAATAGTCATATATTGCAACATATGATATAATATAAACATGTTGCCACATGTGATTTATAGTCACAACATACCAGTCATATGTAGCAACATATGAGTTACATTTCGCAACAGAAAATCCACAAGTTGCAACATATCATATAACATAAAAATGTTGCCACATGTGATTTATTTTTCACAACAGAACAGTCATATGTAGCAACATATGACTTATATCTCGCCACAGAATAGTCATATGTTGCGACATATACTTATTCTTCATAATTACTAATTGGTTTTTGAATTCATTTCTACAGATACAATGTCATTATTTGTAGGGATTGTAAGTCGAGAAGAAAAATCGATTCATATGGCGTTGGAAGGATAGTAAAAACGAGGAGCCGATTCAGTAGGGATGTATGTCGAAAGAATCATTTTGTATAATGATTTCTTCAATTTAGTCGTGCAAAATGCTGGATACAATTGTAAACCGCAAGATCTTGTTATGAGTTACATTCCCCATTTTTTCATAATGAGAAGGTTTTACCTTTTAAAATAACAGATCAATCTAGTTTGCTTGTTTATTTGGGAGGAGCAGAGAAACCGCTCATATTAAGAGTCTATGTGGAAGAAAATCCTATCGAGGAGGATCATAATGTAGACGAAGGCCAACAAGATATGTTTAATGATGAATTTCATCATGCGGACATGAATAATCCTAATGATGAAATTGGAATAGGTGAAGGTGAAGGTGAAGGTGAAGGTGGAGGTGGAGGTGAAGGTCAAGCTGAAGGGCCGGACCTTGAGAGCAAGTTTCCTCCTACACCTATAGTTGGCAGCAACAATCCATGTGCTTCTCAAACTTCACGTGTGAATAATGTTCGAGATATGAAACAAGTTTTTATAAGGGAATGACATTCAAGAACAAGTAAGAACTGACAAATTCATTGAAAATTGCTTGCTTGAAAAAAGATTTTAGACTGAAAAAGGTGATCAATTCTCGTAATGTGTTTTCCTTTAAATGTTCATATCCGGATTGCAATTGGTGGCTGAGGGCTGTGAAATTTACAAGTAGTGACAGGTTTTCCATTAAAATCTATGAAAAGTATCATACGTGTGGTTCAGAGCATCTTACAAGCCATAATCTCCATGCCACGGCAAAAGTCATAGGTAAGTACTTTGAAAATAGGTTTCCCAATGGTAAAGACCCATCCACAAGAGACATGTCAAATCAACTCCGCACAGAATTGGATTGTAAGGTAAGCTATTGGAAGATTTATAAGGGCATGGAGCATTCTAAGTCTAATGTTAGGGGAACACATGAGCACGGGTATGCAGTGCTTAATGCGTACGTTATATGCTTGAAGTTGCGAATCTAGGAAGCAAGATGACATTGTCGCTCGATGAAAATGGGAGGTTCCAGTAATTCTTTGTATCATATGCTGCCTGGATGATTGGTTTTCAAGAAATGAGAAAAGTAATAGCTGTTGATGGCACATTCCTAAGGAGCAAGTATGTAGGAGTTCTGCTATCGGCGGTGGCACAAGATGTCGAGAATCATATATTTCCAGTGGCTTTCTGTGTCGTGGACAAGGAATACGATGCCTCGTATGAATATGTTTTTCAAAATATGAGAAGCTTTGTAGATGATACTGATCAGTTGCGTATTATCTCTGATAGGCATCCAAGTATTCGAAAGATGGTTTCGAGAATCTACCCTGCATCTCATTATGGTTGTTACATGAGACACCTTGGGGAAAATATTCGAAATAACTTTCACAATTCGAAGGTAGTGTCCCATTTTTATAAAGCAGCAAAGGCGTACGATATATGTGAGTTCAATAACCATTTCAATCAAATAAGAGATTTGGTACCAAAGGCGGCTGAAACTCTTGAACGTATTGGATTCCACACATGGAGTAGGGCATTTTGCCCGGGAAATAGGTACCATCTCATTTGAGTTTATTTTTACTTTATGTGCTTTGTTTGATTTTTATCTTTTGTTGTGTAGATATAACATTATGACGTCAAACATCGCGGAATCGGTGAATGCTATGTTTGATGTTGAAAGAGAATTTCCCATTGTCGCTCTATTTGATGAAATAAATAGGAGATTTGCATTGTTATTTCACCAGAGGCGTATGGAACTGGTGCACTCTGCAAATAGATTTGTTCCTTCAATTGAGAAAGACATATTAGAGTATGTCAACGCGGGCAACAAGTTTTTGGCCAATCAAATCGCTAACTACAAGTTCAGTGTCACTGGGCGTGGAGATGTTGCTACTGTGGATCTACAAAGAAGAACTTGTACTTGTAGAATTTTTGCCTTGGACAAAATACCTTTTCCACATGCCATGGCAGCGCTTCGATCCCAACATGGTGCCGATTTTGGAAATCAGATTTACCTGTACTCCTCTCCATATTATTCGGTGGAAAAGTACATAATGGCATATTGTCAGGAAATTCACCCGATGCCACCTGAAGATTCTTGTATTGTCCCTTTGGATATCATATGGAGAGAAATACCTTCTCTATCTGTTGATCCAAGTAAACCTGGAAGAAGGACATATAAGAGACGGCGTGGAGTTTATGAATCATTTCTAACAAAAAAAATAGTGTTCCGTATGTAGGGACTTTGGCCACAAAAAAACTACATGCCCAAATCGAAATGTCCCATAAGAAGTGTTGTGTTGTTGAATTTTAATGAATGTTCTTTCTTATTTGAGGATGATCCATATTATCTAATCTTATTTATAATCAACTTATGTGATGTTATTTATATATAATGCGTGATTTATTTAATTATGTGTTGCTAATTATAACAAAATATGCAGAATAGTGCATCTGTGGCAACATATGCCGATTATATGTCAGAATAGTGCATATGTGGATACATATGCCACTTATGTGTTAGATCTTACAACATAAAATTTCATCTGTGCCAACATATGTCAATTATGTCTAACAAGTACCAAAAAAACAAATCTATGGAAACATATGCCACTTATGTGTTAGATGTTACAACATAAAATTGCATCTGTGCCAACATATGTCAATTATGTCTAACAAGTATTGTGTAATGTGATGATATCATTACTGTTATTGGATCAAATTTCAAGAAAAAAAACTTTAATGATGCGACTCTTTAATTTTTACCGTTTTTCAAAAAAATAATACATGCATTTGAAGTCAACTTTTACTTGTATATTTCTCTTCTCTTCCAACTTTTCAAATTTCACTGAATTTTGAATATGAATAACAAATATTCCAAAAACACTATGACTAAAAAAAACTTCATTGAATCCCTTCCGAGGGAACTAGTAATTCTCATCGTTGAGAGGGTTGCTTCCTACTCCCTACAAGATTTACTGAGTTTTAAATTTTGGTATGTATGTATTAATTAATTTTCTGCTATTTAATTTCATTTCCTAATCATTTTGTTTCATTTCTCAGCTCCAGGTTGCTCAATGAAGTAGCTAATGAACGTAATGTATATCAGAAGGTAAATTTGCTCAGGTTTCCTTATCGTAGATGGTCGATTGTTCAACAAGCCGTTTCTTTTCTGGAAATCTGCAGAGAGTCAGGGAATTCAGAAGCCTTATAATGAAAAGGCGTGATAATTTTTAATATTTTTTTATTGTCTTCACTTTTTTTTTAATTTTGCATTTTAAATGTTATATTTGTTCTGTAGTATGATTTTTTCAACCGTAGCGATCCAGCATTGGAAATGATTATTCAAGCAGCGACGGTGGCCACACTGGAGCTGAGTATGTGCTTTCCATAATGTAAATCTTCAATGGTGGTGAAACAATGAGTGAAGGTTTAATGTTCATTGCCAACATGAAAAAAACTGAGCCAGATGTTGTGAGAAGATGTCGAAATCATCTGCGAAATATTTTAGGTGGAATATATGTGCCAGTACCTCGTTTGTTGGGAGGAAGACCCATTTATTGCACTGTTCATCAATATTAGCGAATCGGTCGCAGGATTGATTATCCCTGGAGACGACACCCAAGACAGTACAACGAAGATGATGTTCATTGTGATTTATGCAGGTGTGATATAGAACTAGATTATCTAGTTAATTTTCTGCCTCATACGAGGGATTAATTAAATTGCCATATGTGGTAACATATGTAACGAACTTGCAAATCAATGGTGAAAAATGTTGGCCTTCTTTTGTTTTGTATATGTTGAGACATATGTCAATTATGTGTTGGATATTACAACAAAATATTTTAGATGTGGCCACATATGTCAATTAAGTGATTTGTAATACACCATAACGTATCTGTGTCAACATATGTCAAATATGTTGTAGATATTACAATAGAATATTTTAGATGTGGCAACATATGTCAATCATGCCTTATATATTGCAATATAATGTATCTGTGTCAACATATGTCAATTATGTGTTGGCTATTACAACAGAATATTTTAAAAGTGGCAACATATGTCAATTACACATTTAAAAACTAATTACGAATATGTCCCAATATACTTTTTAATAATGATTACGTGTAAGTGTTGTGTTGTGATCAATAAAATCTAATAATTACTGATATCTCAAAACAGGTTTGGTTTAATAATTACGACTCTTCAATTTTTTACTTTGTTGAAACGTCATGTCTTGCAACTTTTCAAATTTCTTGGCCTTTTATAAGAACACAACAGAAGGGAGGGATAAGTCAAAAGTTGTCTTCTCTTCGTCTTCATTCTCAAAAATGGTTTCAACTAGGAAAAACTTCATTGAATCCCTCCCGATTGAACTAGTAATTCTCATCGTTGAAAGAGTTGCTTCCTACTCCCTACAAGATTTAGTGAGTGTTAAATTATGTCCCAGGTTCCTCAATGAAGTCGGTAATGAACGTTCTGTATATCAGAAGGTTACATTGGCCAGCTTTCCCCCTGAAACTACATGGACGATGAATCAACATGCCATCTCTTTCATGAAAATTTGCATAGCATCGGAGAACTTAGAAGCCTTATACAGAAAAAGCGTGGTAATTTTAATATTTTTCGTTTTTTTCACATTTTCATCAATGTATTTTGTATTCTTAATGTGTTGTTTCTTTTATAGTTTGATTTTTTCAATCGTAATGATCCAACTGCATTGGGAATGGTTAAAAAAGCAGCAGAAGGTGGCCACCGTGGTGCAGAGTATGTGCTAGCCGTAATTTCAATCTTTGAAGGCGGTATATCCATGAGAGAAGGCTTGATGTGCATTGCCAACATGAAAAAAAAAACATGCCAGTAATAGTGAGAAGATGTCGACACCATTTGCGATACATTTTAAATCAAATGTGGGTGCGAGAACCTAATATTTTGGGAGAAAGACCCATTTGTTACACTGTGCATCAACCCTATCAAATCGCTCGCAAAAATGGTTGGCCCAAGGGAAGTGATGATGAAGACGATATTCGCTGCGAATTATGTAGTTGTGATTTAGAAATAGATTATCTAGTTAAATTTCTTCCTCATACGACAGTGTGGGATTAATTTAATTTGTGCCAATATATGTCATATGGTGGAAATCTTGTTTTTTTGTTTTTTGTACTTATTTTGGAATTAAATATGTGACAACATATGACATATGGTGAAAATCTTGTCTTTTTGTCTTTTGTACTTATTTTCGAATTATGATATAACATATGTACTTATACCTTATTTTTATTGCTTAATTATGGTCTAAATCAGTAAAATTTGGTCCAACTTTTCATTCTTCCATTTCTAAATCGATCAATTCGTCGATTAGTGCCTCCTTGATGTTTCATCTGTGCCAACATATGAAGAATCTGTAGTTGAAAATGCAACATATACTAAATCTGTGTCAACATATAACTATAAAAATGGTACTTTTGGGGGTTAATTCAATTAAATTGTCACCTAATTCGATATGTAACACCAATATATAGTCCTACAACATGTCTAGGTAACAAATTATGGTCCTATACAACACCCTTCATTAGATTCTATCAATTATATTTAGAACGGAAAAGGGCCTAAAATACCCTTCAACTATGCGAATTGGAACAAAAATACCCTTCTTCTACCTTTCGGGCCTAAAATGCCCTTGACGTCTACCTTTAGTCTCTATTTTGCCCTTATTTTTAATGGCCTAAATAATAATATCAATTAGCAAATTAATTTATGACGTGTCACTATCCTATTGGTTACCCTAATAATTAATTAAACTAATTAAATAAAAACTAACTCACCCAAAAGCCCCACCCATAACCCAAATCTTTTAACCCATTATTACCCAAACCTTTTAACCCAATATCCAGCCCCAAAACTTTTAAACCAAAAAGAATTTATGCTCATCATCTTCAAATCTCCTCTCTTCTTCCTCAATCGAAGCTCACCGAAACTCAATCTATCTTTTAGAAGTTTTCCTCGTCAAATAGTTAAAGAGTTTAACTTGTACACATCGACAGTTTGATGGATTATATTATACACCATCAATGTACTTTAATATGTCACAATAGATAACTTTGTCTTACTTGTCAGAGTATTAATTACAGAAAAGAGCAATAAAATTAAGAGAATACATTTCTGAGAAGCCATTTCGGTTGATTAAATGTTCAGTACAAATGTCTTGTTCAGCAATGTCTTTTCATTTACGAAGATCACGAATACTTAATACATCAAAATAGTTTCCAGAGTACTGTCAAACGATAAGAAAAAGACGCCTTATGGAAACGTATAAGAATTATCACAAGTCCCATAATATTCAACTTTTTTCACTGGCATCTATACTTGATCCTGCATCCGCCAGTGCTTCAGCCATCATTTTTGCTCTATTCTGAGTTTTTCTTTCCACAACAACTGACGAGGAGAAATTCAAAAAGAAAGATTGAGTTTTGGTGTGCTTCAATTGAGGAAGAAGAGAGGAGATTTGAAGATGATGAGGTAAGTTCTTTTTGTTTAAAAGCTTTGAGGCTGGATATTGGGTTAAAAGGTTTGGTTAATAATGAGTTAAAAGGTTTGGGTAATAATGGTTTAAAGGATTTGGGTTATGGGTAGGGCTTTTGGGTGGGTTTGGTTTTCTTTAATTAGTTTAATTAGGGTAACCAATAGGATAGTGTCACGTCATAAATGAATTTGCTAATTGATATTATTATTTAGGCTGGTAAAAATAAGGGCAAAATAGAGCCTAAAGGTTGACGTCAAGGGCATTTTAGGCTCGAAAGGTAGAAGAAGGGTATTTTTGTTCCAATTCGCATAGTTGAAGGATATTTTAGGCCCTCTTCCGTATTTAGAAAGAATATCATCCCACTAGTTCGTCATACAATGACTTAGTAAATCCATATGATAGTTATATAACACCCTTCTAAATCGTTGTTCCAAATGTTATACCTTATTTTTATTGCTTAATTATGGTCTAAATCACTAAAATTTGGTCCAACTTTTCATTTTTCCATTCCTTAATTGATCAATTTATCGATTAGTGCCTCCTTGATGTTTCATCTGTGCCAACATATGAAGAATCTGTAGTTGAAAATGCAACATATACTAAATCTGTGTCAACATATAACTATAAAAAATGGGACTTTTGGGGGTTAATTCAATTAAATTATCACCTAATTCGATATGTAACACCAATATATAGTCCTATAACATGTCTAAGTAACAAATTATGGTCCTATACAACACCCTTCATTTGATTCTATCAATTATATTTAGAAAGACTATCATCCACTAGTTCGTCATACAATGACTTAGTAAATCCATATGATAGTTATATAATACCCTTCTAAATCGTTGTTCCAAATGTTATACCTTATTTTTATTGCTTAATTATGGTCTAAATCACTAAAATTTGGTCCAACCTTTTATTTTTCCATTCCTAAATCGATCAATTCGTCGATTAGTGCTTCCTTGATGTTTCATATGTGCCAACATATGAAGAATCTGTTGTTGAAAATGCAACATATACTGAATCGGTGTCAACATATAACTATAAAAAATGGGTACTTTTTAAAACTGACCCAATGATAGGCAAAGCTCATTCTGTTAAACTAAAACTAAAATTGGCCCAAGCCCATTCTAGAAGGATATATATATATATATATATATATATATATATATATATATATATATATATATATAAATTAGGGTTTTCATTTTCATTTCAAAAATAGGGTTTTCAAATTTTTCATCATTGCCGCTTCGGTTTTGGCGCTTTTGTTTCCCCAAACTTTTTATATGTCAGTCATTTCTATTCATCTTTAAAGACGCAACTTAATTTTATTGGCCTTTGGTTAAACCAAATTTCGGGACACACATATGCAATACTAAATCAATTTTCATCAGCTCGACTTTTTGTTACTTGATTTGATATGATGTCAAATGTAATACTAAATCGAATTTGTGATGATGAAAATCATACCATGTTGGGTGTGAAAATCTATTGCAAACATGGAGACTTACTTTCAATGCAAACTTCATGGTCAAAGGACAATCCAGATCGAAGATTTTGGTCTTGTCCGCGCTATCGTGTATGTTTATTTCTACAGTCTTTGGAGACTTCAGATCTCTTTATTTTCTATTTTTTTAAATTTAAGTTTCTTTCTTTGTGGTGTGTATTTTAGGAGAATGCATGCAACTTCTTTAGATGGAGGGATTGTGAAGATATGGATATACGATCCAATTTCGTTATTCTCAGATTAGCGAACAAAATTAAGGAGTTGAAAACTGATGATGAAAGTCATATTAAAAGAAGTACCGAATATGGGATGAAGGAGAAGAAGAAGACCAAATGTTGTAGCATGTGGAAGCTAATCTTTTTTTTTTCTTGTATTATTAAGCACTACCAAGAATAATATTGTAGAGGATAGAAAATTCTTATGTAGTTGTGTACAACCATTAAAAATATCATAGTTGTGGAAATAAATAAACGTAGTTCTGCACTCCTGATCAAATGTTTGTTTGACACTTGACACTTTAAGGCCAATGTTCGATCATTTGAGGCGTATGTTGCAACATATGATACATATGATGCTACATATGGGTCCTATAAAATAGCAATTAACACATATATGTCATTTTGTTGCTACATATGCCTCAAATGTTGCCACATATGTGTCATATGTTGCTGCAGATGTGTGATGGGTTGAGACATCTATTGCAACATTTGTGTCACATATTGCGACAGACGAATCATCTGTAGCAACATATGCCTCAAATATTGCTACAGATGACCATATGTGGCTGGAGCTAGGATTTTTCAAGAAGGTGTCCAAAATTTGAAGAACTAAACACAGGAATTAACCGAAAGAGTTCAATATCTACTTTATAAGATAAAATAAAATAATATAATTGATAAAATAAAACATTGTCTATAATTACTAACACATTGTCAAGGTTTCAAGCTCTGAGATATTATCCCATAAGCCCAAACATATTGCATCCGTTCAACTAGATTGTCACACAACATGGTATTGAGAGGTTGAATTTCTGTCCCGCTAACCAAATGCTCAATGAATGCAAGGGAATATGACCCGCACGGCGCTCCAGTTAGATTTTTTACCATGGGTTCCATTCGACCTGTAAATTCCCATGGTTCATTGAGCAACTTTTCTGGCAAATGTTCCATTATTCCACTTTGCATCAACAATTTAGGCAGCAACTCGAATACAGGTTGTATGTATGTCAAAAACTTGGCATGTTCCGTAAACATCAGGTTGCAGTCATAAACATTCATGCGACCCTCGTGCAAGAGAATCTCGAGAGTGACAAAATGGGTACTGCCCATGTTCATGACTATCAAAATCCTTTTTGCATCAATCCAGTCCATGCCTCCAGGATATGGCCTAATACCCCTGACATAGTCAATCATATCTTCATCCCATACAAAGTCATCTACTAACTGTTTAATGCTTCTGCCACCAACAGTTGTTGCCTCATCGCTCATTTATATCTTTTTTGTAAGTTGATATAGAAGTTGAGATGCAGGATTCTATCTCTGGGATCATAGTAATCCGAGTATGTCACATGCCTCTGACGCATGAGGTTAAGGATTTCGTCAATATACTGAAATAAAAAATAATATTAAAGAGTAAAGAAGAGTAGTCATTGAAAAGATAAAAGAAACGTGCATTATAAATTGTAGGATTACCCAGTCTTCCCACCAAACTTTTGTGCTTGTCAAGTTCCTGAAATCTTGTCCTGAAAAAACATGCATGCCGTATTCTATTCGAATATCCTTTGAACTCGTCAGACTCAACACTTTGGTTTTTTCTGCTACAGTCGCACGCTTATAAATATTCAACTTTTTGTACTCCTTCACTTCCTCTATTATGGCCCTTGGAATTTCTCCAAACATCTTCTTCTTCAAATTTTGTATTGCCTTGGCAAATGATTCTTTCCTCCTCTTGGCCTGTGGAGTATATGGATGTCAAACATTCTTTGATAGAATGATGTTGACCCCCCCTCTTGTTTTCGAATTCATTGACAGTTTGACTCAAAGTTTGAAGATACATGATAGAATCTTCATCATGTTTCTTGCACTTCTCACAGAGAAAGCCACAACATCTTCTACAAGAGGTAGCCCCTTGGTCTTGTCCAGCACCATCACCATCACCAGCAACACCAACACCAACACCATCACCATCACCATCACCATCAAAAACAACTAATTCATTAAAGACTTCATTAACAACTCTGTCTCTTTTGATGGTTGTTGCTCCAGCCAACTCTATTTTAACTTTATCCACAACGGGATCAAAAATTGTTTCAACCAATCCTAGAGTATTAGATATGGCATTTGCAATTCCTCTTCTGTTGGAGTAATCCATGGATGCACAACCTAAAATTATAAAAATGAGTCATCAGTAAGAATATTTGGGTCATATGTTGCCACAGAAATGTCATTTGTTGCTACATATGGGTGGTATGTTGCCACATATGTGTCATATGTTTCTACAGATGTGTGATAGGTTGACACATATGGGCATCTGTAGCAATATATGTGTCACATGTTGCAACAGACGGTTCATCTGTAGCAATATTTGTGTCACATGTTGCAACAGACGAATCATCTGTAGCAATATATGTGTCACATGTTACAACAGACGAATTATCTGTAGCATTATTTGTGTCACATGTTGAAACATATGAATCATTTTAGCAACATAAGAGTCATCTGTAGCAACATAAGAGTGTAATATACTAATAATAACTTACTGCATCAAGAGGAGGGTTAAAAAGATCTGGAATATGCCCTTCCTCGGTAGTTTTTGTTCTTGATCTCAACCATCTCAATATCCTTGGAGATGATCTCTGTCCTTTTCCAATTACTTGATGTGTCAAATAAGGAATGACTTCAAATGCCCACGCCTGTAAAATAGGAAAACATGTGACTAATCAAATGTTGAATTACTTAATATAATATAAAAATAATAAGAACATTTAGTTTTACCATGAAAGCCCATGGAAAGCCAAAGAAGTTACTAGTCTTTTCTCCTAAAGGTTCCAACAAATATTTGAGAGTTAATTCAAAGCTGTCATGACCCCAAGGGTAGTTGTTGAAAGCCTCAATACCTTGACAGAAATTCACTCATTTAAACTGTATTTTATTGTAGATATCTTTCGGCAAAAGTATATTATGTATAAACCAAAGTAAGCACAATGACTCCTTGTGCTTCCTTGGTGTATCCTCATGTTCCAACAAATTTACTAAGTCAGAATCTTTTGACAACAAGAGACATCAAGTCCTGCTCCTCAGATGGCAGTGATTGTTGTCCTGCTTCTGCTACTTCTTGTTGACATCCTTCGAATGGAAGCAACGTCGCGGTGACTCAATTAAAAAAAAATTATTTGTTAAAAGAATTTTAAAACGGGTAAAAGGGGTTAAAGGAAAAAGGGAGTCGCCACCTAATTTTTTGGAAAATTAGGAAACCGATTAATTAATTAACTTGAAAGAAATGTCTACGAAACCATATTGATTCAAGGTAAGGGGTTCAAGTTATTCCGAAGGAAAGGGCTTAGGCACCCTTCGAAATCCATAAATGTGGGTCCCGATTGAGTTTATTTTTTCAAATTGAGGAGGAGAATAAAATATTGTACAAATATAATAAACATGCAATATACAAAATAAAATAAAATAATAATATCGGCCTAAGGTTTGCCTAACATCGATATATACAAAATGATGAATTGAAAAATATAATTCGAACTCCTTTCGAATAGATTCAAGGAAGCAAGTCTTGGGTACCGGTAAATACACTTAGTAAAAGTGTTAGTAATAAATAAATATGAATAAAATTGAATATAAGAAATAATAATTTAAAAATAAATATCCGTCTTATTAACATTGGAAGCCGTGGAAATCGACGGTAATTTCTTTATCGGCCATTCAACATATAAAATATATAAACTTAAATTAAAATTCCGTCTTTTTAAAATAAGGAGGCCTCCAAAACCGACGGAAAATTTTTATCATTCCAATTTTAACAAATAATGTTCAACCACAAAATTATACTAACTGAAAGTAACATAAAATATTATGAGGCAATTAACAAGTGGTAACAAATAATAACGAAAAGAAATAGAAAACAAATGGAGCAACATCATTAGGAATAGAAGGTAGCAAAAGTTATTTATCATTAAACTCACCAAAAAATAAAAATATAAAAATAATAATAATAATAATAATAAAAAGATAAAACACACATAGCCATAACAAAGCAATAACAATGTAACAAATACTAAATAATAATAAAACTAAAAACATATAAAAATATTCAACAAATAAACCTATAAAGCCAAAATGCTAAACTAAAGAGAAAACATCATGTAAAAATAACAATAATATAAAATAGTCAAAAAGAAAAAATATTATCAGTAAAGTAGAAGCACAACTAATGATATTAATAATACCAATAACGAGCCAAAGAGGAAACAATAATAATAATAAGGCGAAGACACTATAATAACCATAAAAAATTATTCAACTTAAAAGAAAATTACAATATCCACATTCTTTAGTTAATAACTAAATTATCACTGTGTGTCACTTTTTATGAATTAAGAAAACAAATTACTATTAACTAATCATAGCTTTAATAATACCCACAAATTACTTAATAATAACTAGCTAAACAAAGTGGCAAAAAGTAAACTTAACAAAATTGTGACTGCAAACAACATTCATAGACAGTAAATATGAACAATATTTTATAAAAGCCATCAAGGAATAAAAGAGGTAAAAATTACCGATCCGGAGTTTAAAACTTCTGATTATTGTTCAAAGAAACAAGTATTTTTGGCCAGATCTATTGTTCCTCCGTTTCTTGTCCGTCAATGTTTAGGAGCTTCGCCGAAATGGGATTCATGGCTGGTTTTGAGGTGTGATTACCCTATTTTTAGGCGGGTTTTTAATCTGGTGGCTCGTTGTGTTGTTGTTGATTCTGGCGAGGAGAGGGAGAGGGATGTTTGGGTGAGGTTTGTGCCGGCTTTTGGTGTTTTCTGGTGGCAGTGAGGAGGTTTTTCCGGTGGTGTGAGCTGGTGATTTGGTGGTTGGTGGGTGTTTCCGGTGAGGAGAGGTGGCTGGTTGGAGAAGAGGATGAAGTAAAAAATAATCAAGTAAAAATTCTCCAAATTGAATCCTAAATTCTAAAATTTATCCCCACCATCTCTAACCTAATGAGCCAAATATTGTATATATATGAAATTCTTAAAAATTGGCTTGAGTTATGGGCTTGAGATCTGGCCAAAAAAATTTGTGTATACAAATTATATTCGTATTTAACTGAATTTCTAGACCGCGCAAAATGCCAACATGAATATTAACAACGTAACAGAGAAAAATGAATATGAAAAAAAGTAATGAATGTAATCAATTACATGTAAAAAATACAATTTAACAGAAATAGTGATTTTATAAAAAATGCACAAATATTTGAACGTCTGGCCGTGACAAACATAACAATCGATAAAAATCCTAATACTTTTAGAAAGAGGATGATTATCAAATAATTTCATTAAAATGACAAAAACATGTATTTTGAATTATTTAAATAAAATACTCAAAATGTATTAATTTTTAAAACTATCAGACCGAAATTTGGTGTCAACAACTTGCCCCTTTGTTTGATTAGGATCGATGAAAGAGATCCTGGTCAAACAAAGTTGACGAACCCAAATTTGGTTTGATAAACATTGAACAAAACAATTGAGACGTTAGTAGAGCTTTTGAGCAAGACTCCACATCTGTCGACTAGGCTGAAAATAATAAACAAAAGGCAGAGATTGATTGTAAACTGAGAAAATTCACATACCTTTGATGTTACTAGTAAAATTTCACAATGAAGGTGGTGTACCTTTTTGAAAGAAGGATGATGCGAATAAAATGTCACTTTGAACGAGGTGACAACCCAACTTGTCTCTTTGAAAGGCGGACGACCCAACTTGAACTTAACATGCCATTTGAAGGGAGATGACAACCCAAGCTTGTCTCTTTGAAAGGCGGACGACCCAACTAAACTTAACATGCCATTTGAAGGGAGATGACAACCCAATCCAATCTCTTTGAAAGGCGGACGACCCAACTTGAACTTAACATGCCATTTGAAGGGAGATGACAACCCAATCTTGTCTCTTTGAAAGGCGGACGACCCAACTAAACTTAACATGCCATTTGAAGGGAGATGACAACCCAATCCTGTCTCTTTGAAAGGCGAACGATCCAATTTGAACTTAACATGCCATTTGAAGGGAGATGACAACTCAATATTGTCTCTTTGAAAGGCGGAAGACCCAATTTGATCATAACATGTCACTTTGAACGAGGTGACAATCCAAAAATAAAAAAATATCATTTTGAAAGGTATGACTATCAAAAAATGCAATTTTAAACTTTGAAACGCTCCACAAAGTTATTTGGATAAATATGATGTTAAAAAATTAAAATTATGTCATTTTGAAGGGTATGACGATCGAAAAATAACAATGTGCCATTTTAATTTTTTTTTTAATTATGACAATTCAAACTTTGACATATGTTGTCACATATATACTTTCTGTTGGGACACATACGTTATATATATAGTACACTGTTGCAACATATTTCATTTCTGTGACATATCTTACCACATATCTCTTTTCTCTGTTATATGTTGCCACATGACCCCTTTCTGTTGGTACACATGCAGAGAAGCAATGATTAATATTATCACCAAATAAATTGAAATTAGTAAAAATAAATAAAATTTGAAATATGAAACTACTTTTATAGGAGCGAGGAGAGAAGGAAAATGAAGGGAGGATTATATTAAAACCGTTTAATTTTTTTTTTTAATTTTGACAATTCAAACTGTGACATATGTTGCCACATATATACGTTCTGTTTCGTCACATACCACCTTTTCTATGACATGTTATATAATATAATGTTGCCACATATATCCTTTCTGTGACATATCTTACCACATATCACCATTCTCTGAAATATGTTACACCATGTATCCTTTCTGTTTGTACACATGCATATAATTATGTGGTATTTTTTACAACAGAAGTTACGTATGTTGCCACAGACAACACCTTTGATCTTTTTCATCATAATTGTTTGTTCCAATAAAATCGAAATAATCCTAAAAACATTTATATTAACACTTCACCAATTGTTTTATACAACTTATCAACAAAAAGATAATTCACAATGATATGATATACATAACCATCAATCTAATCAATGATTGTAAACACAACATTTTCATCGATCTTAGCTTTTTTAGGTCTAGGCATCTTTGGGTCTTCATTGTTACTAACATAGTCATTTCGAGCCTTTATAATCCCATAATTCCATAAGAGTGAAGCATATCTCAAGCGAAGTGTCACACCCAGATCCTAGACCCCAGATGAGACCGGCGTCGTTAACCTCTCAGAGGTTGCAGACAAGCCTCTTCTTAGATTTCGTCACAATCATACAGTTAAATTTGCAGAAAATTTAAAACTTTATTGAAGTATACTTAGACTTCATATAACTGCATAAGAGTAATATACTAAATAGCTCAAACTAAAACAACCATCTATCAATATATAAAACAATTGAAATGAAGAATCATAATATTAGTTATAGTTTGCCAAACCGTTCTTAATACAAACTCTTGAACAAATGTTTGAAATGAAACACTAGGGACAACATCCACTAGCTATCTCTAATGTACTAAGCTAGAAAGCGTAGGCATCCTCGAACTCAAGAGGACCTACCAAAGTCTGGAGATCGCTAATCCAAACCGCTTCAACGAATCTTCAATCTTCTCGAGAACCTGCACCTATAAAAATAGTAATAGTATAGGGGTTAGTAAACACTTGTACTAAGTATGGGTGTATGCACATAAACAAATAAGGACTATGCATGATCAAGGAAAGCTCTTCTTATAGCAACATGCCGTTTCTGGAAAGTACTTCACTACACTTTCCTAATTAATTATTTATGAATCATGCTATGAATATGACATATTCTCATGCATTTAAAGCACACAACTCATTTTCTATATGAACATAAGACCTTGGAATCATGAACATAATTTTAGAACAACTCAAACAAAACTTAATAATTTTGCTCCCTTAGGCCGAGAGCTCCCTTTCCCAGCCTTAGTTTATTTTTCAGTTTTTTCTTCTTTCTTGTTGTGTAGTTCAATGTTCTCCTTTGATCCTATGTTTTACCTACAAGTGTAATAATTCATTGTATTCCCATACCTACAATGAATCGAGTAAGTAATTCAAAAGACTAAGGAAATGATTTGGCTACCCTACTCATGAGTTATTCTTTTCATTCTTGTTAAATCGGGCATGAATGTATTTATAAGCCAATCTTTATTGGCTATGCCCATTCTTTGATTATTTGCATAATATATAGATCTTGGGGCATATATTCATACTCCAGTATTGGCGTAAACCAATAACTTGTTAAAACTTCATTCTTATCAAACACTGATGATTGATATTTTCTCATGCTTTGCTTACTTAGTTCACTTTGAACTTAGATTCTTCTTCTTTGATATGTTGTTCACTTTGAACATGCTACTTTCATTCTTTCTTACTTTCTTAAAGAAATCTTTAGCATAAACTAATATAAATCATGTGTGATAACATGAAATCTAGTGTCTTCCCCACACCGAAAAGAGGTGGTTCACCGGCAAAAGTGAAACCGAGTCCAGTGTCTTCCCCACACCGAAAAGAGGTGGTTCACCGGCTAAGGTGAACCCGAATACTTTCTTGATCTTTTAACCGACATAGATCATGTGAGCTAACATGAAATCCAGTGTCTTTCCCACACTGAAAAGAGGTGGTTCACCGGCCAAAGTGAAACCGAATACTACCTAGCATTCTTAGGTGGAATCATCCACTAGCTAGTTCTTATGCTGGCAACATAGTTCAAAGACTAGGAGACTTCGGAGACCCTGATCCACCTTGGTGGTGATCTCGTATCATGAGGCTTACATGTGCTGGCACAAGCTCATTGCTAGTCTATCGGTGCTTAGCTCAGATTTATTATACTTTTAAACTGTTAGAGTTGACTCAAACATTATGGAAGCTGGCTTCTAGTATGAGGTATACTTAGCTCAATGGATGAGGTGTCACCCCTTTGTTTTATACGTGATAAATGTGAATTTAATCTTACATTATCATGATGGTGCGAGTGAGACTTGTCTCACGGTTTCTAGCACCCTCTTATGTGAGTAACTTTGACATAATCGTTTAAGTGTAAGTAAGACTTCTCTCACTTTCTTTAACACTCTATATTAGGTCAATTTCATAACTCATAAGCTTTTAGTTATTTCATTACTCACCTTATCTTGTTCAACGTTAATTGATAGTCTTGTACCATTCTTTATGAAGTTATAATGACTTACTCAAAGTGCTATTATGTTCACAATGTTCATTTAGATAGGGTATGTTGGGACTTGTCCCAATGATTGGCATACCCTATGTTATGAGTTCATTGAGTTAAGATTTGTATGACTTTACATATTTTGGAAATAATATTGCAAGCCAATTTATTGGCATAAATCAAACTATGATATTATTGCTAGCCAATTCAATTAACTTCATGTTTATACAATAGTAATCACATCATTTTAAGCAAGCCAACTTTTAGCCTTTGATTAGCATATAAGAACAATTCCATCTTCTCGAACACAATTAGGCATTACAATATTTAGTATCTCATGTAAATAATACCCTAATCATACGGATCTAACGTGTAGGTCTCATTCGACATTATAAATCATGGAAACATACATATAATGATCAGTTAGCACCACATATTAACAACATGCTCGAGATTTGCATATACATACTACTAGAATCGGAAATAGGGAGAACTAGGGAGATGAACATGCGATTCATTGGGAACAACCCTAGTTTCGGATTTCTTGAATTCAAAACGTTTGAAAAGCCTCCTGGGGAAAGAAATCCAAGAGAGAATAATTGAATCTACGAAGATCACCTTGCACTTTGCACGAAAATCTTGAAGAACTGCCTTGAAATCGCCTAAGGTTTTTCTTACGTTGTTCACTGATTTTTAGTCGTAGGTTTTCTAATGATTAAACTTGAGTCTAAGTCTTAGGAACTGAATATTACTAATTCAACTTAGACTAATTAACTTAATTAAATAAATCAATTAGGTAATTACCAAAACGCCCCTCCTAAATTGACTAAAAATAGAAGAACATTTGACTTAGCCAAATTCTGAAAATTTGCTTAAGGATTTCGGTTTGACCATTTAAATTAATTAATTAAGTTGTTAATTTAATTAATTAATTGACCTAGGATAATTACTAAAGTACCCATAAGTCACTAGGACCATAACCAACCCTTTTAGGTTAGGTACAAGGATGTTTCTTTAGTTAGTTACTCGGCTAGTGTCACCCGGTTAGGTCTTAGGTTGTCGGGTGCACTAGTTAGTTCATTTTAGTTAGTCCTAGGTTAGTTATCTAGTTAGTTAAGTTATTTAGAGCCTAGGACTGGTTAGGAAGCTTGGCCCCACGTGGTTTGACCCGACGCGCTCCTGCCCCTTAACCGCCCTAACCGAATCGGTTGGGCTTTGTCTCTCGGCCGGTAGCACATGTGATTGCACATGTGTTGCCATGCACGTTCCTAACCGTGCACTCTGTTTGCGGTTGGAAATTTCACTTCTTGTTGTCCCAATGATCCTCACTAGGTCCTTGGACACTGCTTAATCTACATGATCATTTTAAATGATTATGTGCTTTGGTACCTAGGCTTGACACTTGGATGCCTAGTACCTAATGTGTATTATGTGAAGAATATAGTTATTCTAGCTTAGGGTCTTCATTGCAGGTACAATTTCTAAACAAGCTTGGATTGGAGTATTTGACATCGACGTGTATTTTAACTTACTTGTGTAGACATTGGCTAACACCCTTAAACCAATATTCTTTAACATGCCCAATATTACTCAATATTGGGCATTGGGATGCCTATGTACCCCAATACATATTCTTAAAGCCTAATAGACTCTTCACTAGACAAGTAAATTTTCTTGAATGTTACATTATCCCCCCCTTAGGAACATTCGTACCCGAATGACACTACACATCATTTTGAATCAAAGAGGGTATTTTCGAAAAATACATCAACATACTTGAAACTTTACTCTTTGTGAATACTGATTCACAACTTACTCTGGATGATGCACATCACTCAAAGCTTATCTGAAGCTTCATATCTGAGATTGAGGAGCTTCCTTCTCAATCTCACTTTAACTCAATGCACATCACAACTCATGCAACACAAAAATCATGTCAACGCTATACAAACACAGCAACATGAATGCAAGCATGAACTCATATTAACTCATATAGTGCAAGTATAAAACACACAGTTATGGACTTAAAACACCAAAACCGACTAATGCACTAAAATTTAGAGTTTCCTAAACAAAATCAGACTTAGGAAGAGTATATCTAACCTCAAGAACTGAACAAGTGAGGGTAACGGGATCTTATATCGGCCTCGGCCTCCCATGTTGCTCCCTCAACAAGGTGGTTCCTTCATAACACCTTTACGGTGGCAACCTCCTTGTTCCTCAGCCGCTTCACTTGGCGATCCAAAATTTCAACTAGAACCTCTTCGTAAGAAAGGTTCTCATTGACTCCTAACCCCTCAACAGGCAGGATGGATGCTAGATCGCCTAGACACTTTTTAAGCATCGAAACGTGAAACAATGGATGAACAGAAGCCAAGTCATTTGATAACTTTAGTTCGTAGGCAACATTCCCTACTCGCTGTAAGATCTCATAAGGACCTATATACCTCGGACTCAACTTCCCTTTCTTACCAAACCTCATCACCCCTTTCATGGGTGATATCTTCAAGTAAACTTGATCACCTACCTCGAATTCAAGAGCCCTCTTCCTGTTATCAGCATAGGATTTTTGACGACTGTAAGCAGTAGCCAATCTATCCCTGATCATTCTCATCTTTTCCACAGCCTCATGTATGATCTCAGGGCCAAGGATGGCAGACTCTCCTACTTCAAACCACCCAACTGGAGACCTACATCTCCTACCATACAGTGCTTTAAAATGTGCCATCCCAATACTGTAATGGTAGCTATTATTATAAGAGAACTCAATCAGTGGCAAGTGATCATCCCAACTCCCCTTGAAGTCAATAACACATGCTCTCAACATGTCTTCAAGGGTCTGAATGGTACGCTCTGCTTGTCCATCCGTCTGAGGGTGAAAAGCAGTGCTGAGTTTGACATGTGTACCCAAGCTTTTTTGGAAAGATCTCCAAAAGTGAGAAGTGAACTGGGCTCCCCTATCCGAAATGATAGATAAAGGGATCCCATGCCACCTTACTATCTCGTCAATATACAACTTGTAATCTTCGGCTCTGTAAGTAGACTTCACAGGAATGAAGTGAGCAGACTTAGTCATCCTTTCAACAATGACCCAAATGGAATCATGCAGCTTCCTGGTCTTGGGCAGACCAAGTGACCAACCACAAAGTCCATATTAACAACCTCCCACTTCCATGTTGGAATCTCAATCGACTGGGTAAGACCTCCAGGTTTAAGGTGTTCGGCCTTAACCTGTTAGCAATTGGGACACTCCTCCACAAACTTAGAAATATCTCGCTTCATACCTTTCCACCAATAGATCTCCTTCAGATCATGATACATCTTGGTGGAACCTGGATGAATGGAATACCTGGAGCCATGAGCCTCTGCAATAATATTAGGTCTCAGATCATCAATGTTTGGCACGCACAATCTGCCTTGGTATCTAAGCACACCATCCCCTCCTAGGGAGAATGATTCATTCAGCTTACTCAACACCGAATCTTTCAACTCCATGAGTACTCGGTCGAGATGTTGCTTAGCTTTAACATCTACAACAAATGAGGATTCAGAACTGGAATGAACTAAACCCCCATTTGGTGTACCTACCAGCCACGCATCTAACCTAGCCAATTGGTGTACTTCTTTAACCAATTCCTTCTTCTCATCATCGATATAAGACACACTGCCCATGCTCAATCGGCTCAAAGCATCGGCCACTACATTGGCCTTACCTGGGTGATAGTGGACACTCATGTCATAATCCTTGAGCAACTCTAGTCATCTTCTCTGACGAAGATTCAATTCTCTCTGTGTAAAAACATACTGAAGACTTTTATGGTCAGTAAATACATCAACATGTACACCATATAAGTAATGTCTCCAAAGTTTCAACGCAAACACCACAGCAGCTAACTCAAGATCATGGGTAGGGTAATTCTTTTGGATTTTCAACTGTCTTGATGCATATGCAATCACCTTACCATCCTGCATAAGAATACATCTCAAATCTACTCGGGAAGCATCACAGTACACGATATACCCTTCACCACTCCTCGCCAATGTGAGAATCGGGGCTGAAGTGAGTCGGTCTTTGAGCTCTTGGAAGCTCTTTCACAAGTTTCATACCACTCAAACTTCGCCTTCTTCTTTGTCAAAGTTGTCAATGGAGCGGCAATTGCGGAAAATCCCTCAACAAACCTGCGATAATAATTAGCCAAACCCAAGAAACTTCAAATATCTGTAGGAGTGAGGGGTCTTGGCCAATTCTTTACTGCCTCCATCTTTTTCGGGTCGACCTCTACACCCTGGTCGGACACAACGTGACCAAGGAAGGTCACTGATCTCAGCCAAAACTCACATTCGCTGAATTTTGCATACAACTGATGTTCCCTGAGTACTTGCAATGTCATTCTCAAATGTTGTTCATGATCTTCTCTGGTCTTAGATTATATGAGGATGTCATCTATGAATACTATGACAAAAGAATCACAGTATTCAAGGAAAACCCTATTCATAAGGTCCATAAACGCAGCTGGTGCGTTAGTAAGACCAAATGACATGACAAGAAACTCGTAATGACCATACCTAGTATGGAATACAGTCTTAGGAATGTCCTGTTGTCTCACTCTAAGCTGGTGATACCCTGACCGAAGATCTATTTTAGAAAAGAAACTTGAACCTTGGAGCTGATCAAATAGATCATCAATTCTCGAAAGAGGGTATTTGTTCTTTATAGTGACTTTGTTGAGTTGCCGATAATTGATACACATTCTAAGAGTTCCATCCTTTTTCTTAACGAACAACACTGGAGCACCCCATGGGGATATGCTCGGCTAGATGAAGCCCTTATCAAGTAGATCTTTTAACTGCAACTTCAACTCTTTGAGTTCCGCTGGAGCCATTCTATAGGGAGGAATGGAAATTGGTTTGGTGTTGGGATCTAAGTCAACACCAAAGTCAATTTCGCATTCAGGAGGGATTCCTGGTAAATCCTCCAGAAAGACATCTTGAAACTCATTCACTATGGACACAGAGTCTATGGAAGGAACTTCATGTTCTAAGTCATTGACTCTGGCTAAGTGGCATAATTACCCCTTAGATAACATCTTATTGGCTTTAAAATTGAAAACTATTTGGCCTGTTGGATGTGAACCACACCCTTCCCATTTCAGCTCTAACTCATTTGGAAACTGAAATCTTACTACCCTGTTTCGACAGTCTATAGTAGCATAGCATTCATGGAGCCAATCCATACCCAAAATTATATCAAAATCAAGCATGGTTAATTCTATTAGGTCAGCATATGTAACTCTATCAAGAATAGTTATTGGGCAATCTCTATATACTCTTTCGGCCCTAATGTTGTCTCCTATGGGAGTACTAACTAGAAAAGGCTCATGCAAGATCTCAGGAAGCAAGTCAAATTTACTAGCTACTAAAGAAGTAACAAAAGACAAGGTAGATCCTGGATCTAACAATGCATAAACAGGAAAAGAAAAGACAAGCAAGTTACCTGTGACCACATCAGCGGACTTCTCCTGCTCTTCTCTTCCTTTCAAAGCATAAAACCTATTCCTTTTGGGAGGCTCGGCTGCAACAGTAGTATTAGGCCGAGGCTGAGTATCTGCCTTGGCCTGATTCTTCACATGTGGGAAGTCCCTAATCATATGCCCACTCTTGCCGCACCTATAGCAGGCATTAGAACCTACCATGCACTCACCTCCATGCGAACGACCACACTTACCACACGACTTTCTGTCACGTTGCGCATTTCTATCATTGCACTTCTTGACATTAGTGTTCTTGGAAGGAGTAGGTTTACCTGAGTGCTGGTGCCCCTTCTTGAACTTGGGCTTGTCCTGGACTCCAAACGAACCCCTACCAGTGCTAGAACCGGACTGATCCGAGGGCCTAGACTTCTTGTTTTCTCGGCCTCACTTTCTTCGACGACTCTCCTCCATCTGTTGTGCATGTACCATCAACCTAGCAAGGTCCATGTTATCATGCAACATGGCTTCCCGACAGTCCTCTTTCAGATCCTCAGATACACCAGTCACAAACCTGCTCATCTGATCCCTGCTACTGGACACCAGGGAAGAAGCATATTTGGAAAGCTTAACAAACTTCAAGGAGTATTCCTTGACTGACATACCTCCCTGACGTAGGTTGATGAACTCCTCAACCTTAGCTTCTCTCTGCTCTCTGGGAAATAACCTCTCCAGGAATGCAGTCTTGAGAACGTCCCAAATGATGGGGACTTCTCCTGGTGCTCGGCCATCTCCCCACATCCTGTACCACACCTCCACATCCTTGAGCTGGTATGCAGCCAACTCAGCCTTCTCCTATTAATTAACACCCATAACACAGAAAATCTTGTGAACCTCGTCCACAAATTCCTGGGGATCCTCATTGGTCTTGGACCCAAAGTAGACTGGAGGATTCATTCTGGTGAAATCACTCAGTCTACTAGCCATGGTGATAGCCTATGCCTGAACAGTGATGGCTTGGGCCATCTGAACCAGTGCTATCCTCACCTCTCCATCCGTCAAAGCAGCTGGGTTGACAGGCACTTGCTCTCCAGCAGCTGAGGCTTGAGGAGGAGCTTGGTTTACTCCAGTAGCTGCTTCTTCAACTCTCCTACCTGCGTTTCTCCTTGTGTTCATTTTTCTACACGTACACACAAGAAAGAAGCTAGATGCTAGAATGACACAAAATGTCAAAACTCTAGACAACACGATAAAGAGTAGAAGAAGGGCAGATTCTTAACATCACTTAGTCTCTAAGTCATTATTGTGGTGCACTTCACAACCATAATCTAGAAACTACGCAACGTGGTTATTTTGAGCCTTAGTTCCTAGGTAATTTAACCTCATGCTCTGATACCAAGTTTGTCACACCCGGATCCTAGACCCCAGATGAGACCGGCATCGTTAACTTCTCAGAGGTCGCAGACAAACCTCTTCTTAGCTTTCATCACAATCATACAGTTAAATTTGCGGAAAATTTAAAACTTGATTGAAGTGTACTTAGACTTCATATAACTGCATAAGAGTAATATACTAAATAGCTCAAACTAAAACAACCATCTATCAATAGATTAAACAATTGAAATGAAGAATCATAATATTAGTAATAGTTTGCCAAACCGGCCTTAATACAAACGCTTGAACAAATGTTTGAAATGAAACACTAGGGACAACATCCACTAGCTATGTCTAATGTACTAAGCTAGAAAGCGTAGGCATCCTCGAACTCGAGAGGACCTATCAAAGTCTGGAGATCGCTAATCCATACCGCTTCAACGAATCTTCAATCTTCTCGAGAACCTGCACCTATAAAAATAGTAATAGTATAGGGGTTAGTACACACTTGTACTAAGTATGGGTGTATGCACATAAACACACAAGGACTATGCATGATCATGGAAAGCTCTTCTTATAGCAACATGCCGTTTCTGGAAAGTACTTTACTACACTTTCCTAATTCATTATTTATGAATCATGCTATGAATATGACATATTCTCATGCATTTAAAGCACACAACTCATTTTCTATATGAACATAAGACCTTGGAATCATGAACATAATTTTAGAACAACTCAAACAAAACTTAATAATTTTGCTCCCTTAGGCCGAGAGCTCTCTTTCCCAGCCTTAGCTTATTTTTTAGTCTTTTATTCTTTCTTGTTGTGTAGTTCAATGTTCTCCTTTGATCCTATGTTTTACTTATAAGTGTAATAATTCATTGTATTCCCATACCTACAATGAATCGAGTAAGTAATTCAAAAGACTAAGAAAATGATTTGGCTACCCTACTCATGAGTTATTCTTTTCATTCTTGTTAAATTGGGCATGAATGTATTTATAAGCCAATATTTATTGGCTATGCCCATTCTTTGATTATTTGCATAATATATTGATCTTGGGGCATATATTCATACTCCAGTATTGGCGTAAACCAATAACTTGTTAAAACTTCATTCTTATCAAACACTGATGATTGATATTCTCATGCTTTGCTTACTTAGTTCACTTTGAACTTACATTCTTCTTTTTTGATCTGTTGTTCACTTTGAACATGCTACTTTCATTCTTTCTTACTTTCTTAAAGAAATCTTTAGCATTAACTAATATAGATCATGTGAGTTAACATGAAATCTAGTGTCTTCCCCACACCGAAAAGAGGTGGTTCACCGGCAAAAGTGAAACCGAGTCCAGTGTCTTCCCCACACCTAAAAGAGGTGGTTCACCGGCTAAGGTGAACCCGAATACTTTCTTGATCTTTTAACCAACATAGATCATGTGACCTAACATGAAATCCAGTGTCTTTCCCACACCGAAAAGAGGTGGTTCACCGGCCAAAGTGAAATCGAATACTACCTAGCATTCTTAGGTGGAATCATCCACTAGCTAGTTCTTATGCTGGAAACATAGTTCAAAGACTAGGAGACTTCGGAGACCCTGATCCACCTTGGTGGTGATCTCGTATCATGAGGCTTACATGTGCTGGCACAAGCTCATTGCTAGTCTATCGGTGCTTAGCTCAGATTTATTATACTTTTAAACTGTTAGAGTTGACTCAAACATTATGGAAGCTGGCTTCTAGTATGAGGTATACTTAGCTCAATGGATGAGGTGTCACCCCTTTCTTTTATACTTGATAAATGTGAATTTAATCTTACATTATCATGATGGTGCGAGTGAGACTTGTCTCACGGTTTCTAGCACCCTCTTATGTGAGTAACTTTGACATAATCGTTTAAGTGTAAGTAAGACTTCTCTCACTTTCTTTAACACTCTATATTAGGTCAATTTCATAACTCATAAGCTTTTAGTTATTTCATTACTCGCCTTATCTTGTTCAACGTTAATTGATAGTCTTGTACCATTCTTTATGAAGTTATAATGACTTGCTCAAAGTGATATTATGTTCACAATGTTCATTTAGATAGGGTATGTTGGGACTTGTCCCAATGATTGGCATACCCTATGTTATGAGTTCATTGAGTTAAGATTTGTATGACTTTACATATTTTGGAAATAATATTGCTAGCCAATTTATTGGCATAAATCAAACTATGATATTATTGCTAGCCAATTCAATTAACTTCATGTTTATACAATAGTAATCACATCATTTTAAGCAAGCCAACTTTTAGCCTTTGATTAGCATATAAGAACAATTCCATCTTCTCGAACACAATTAGGCATTACAACATTTAGTATCTCATGTAAATAATACCCTAATTATACGGATCTAACGTGTAGGTCTCATTCGATATTATAAATCACGGAAACATACACATAATGATCAGTTAGCACCACATATTAACAACATGCTCGAGATTTGCATATACATACTACTAGAATCGGAAATAGAGAGAACTAGGGTGATGAATATGCGATTCATTGGGAACAACCCTAGTTTCGGATTTCTTGAATTCAAAACATTTGAAAAGCCTCCTGGGGAAAGGAATCCAAGAGAGAAGAATTGAATCTACGAAGATCACCTTGCACTTTGCACAAAAACCTTGAAGAACTGCCTTGAAATCGCCTAAGGTTTTTCTTACGTTGTTCACTGATTTTCAGTCGTAGGTTTTCTAATGATTAAACTTGAGTCTAAGTCTTAGGAACTGAATATGACTAATTCAACTTAGACTAATTAACTTAATTAAATAAATCAATTAGCTAATTACCAAAACGCCCCTCCTAAATTGACTTAAAATAGAAGAACATTTGACTTAGCCAAATTCTGAAAATTTGCTTAAGGATTTCGGTTTGACCATTTAAATTAATTAATTAAGTTGTTAATTTAATTAATTAATTGACCTAGGATAATTACTAAAGTACCCATAAGTCACTAGGACCATAACCAACCCTTTTAGGTTAGGTACAAGGATATTTCTTTAGTTAGTTACTCGGCTAGTGTCGCCCGGTTAGGTCTTAGGTTGTCGGGTGCACTAGTTAGTTCATTTTAGTTAGTCCTAGGTTAGTTATCTAGTTAGTTAAGTTATTTAGAGCCTAGGAATGGTTAGGAAGCTTGGCCCCACGTGGTTTGACCCGACGCGCTCCTGCCCCTTAACCGCCCTAACCGAATCGGTTGGGCTTTGTCTCTCGGCCGGTAGCACATGTGATTGCACATGTGCTTGCCATGCACTTTCCTAACTGTGCACTCTGTTTGCACTTGGAAAGTTCACTTCTTGTTGTCCCAAGGATCCTCACTGTGTCTTTGGGCACTACTTAATCTACATGATCATTTTAAATGATTATTTGTGCTATGATACCTAGGCTTGACACTTGGATGCCTAGTACCTAATGTATATTATGTGAAGAATATAGTTATTTTAGCTTAGGGTCTTCATTGCAGGTACAATTTCTAAACAAGCTTGGATTGGAGTATTTGACATCGATGTGTATTTTAATTTACTTGTGTAGACGTTCGCTAACACCCTTAAGTCAATATTCTCTAACATGCCCAATATTACTCAATATTGGGCATTGGGATACCTATGTACCCCAATACATATTCTTAAAGCCTAATAGACTTTTCACTAGACAAGTACATTTTCTGGAATGTTACACGAAGGGTGTCAGCACTAATTCCACATGATGGTACTTCTAATTCATCACTCAAAAACTCAGCGTATGCAGCAACAAAAAGTCCACAATCTCTGCATGGTATATCATCAAACAGAAAATATAATAACATCACATTTCGATAGTCGTAAGACAAAAAAATAATGTGATACTTACAGACTAGTGCTTTCTTGTTGGGCAATACCAGTAACGTGTCTGACTTCGAATGGGTGAGATTTATTCTTTCCTTGGTAACATTCAAGAACTGACCAGTTGGTTTGCTCTTTTTGCTCAAAAAATCCACTTAACTCAGGTACTTTGGCAACATTGTAGACAACTTTTGAAGCTCGGAGAATAATTTTCTATTAGACCTAGTTGAGGACATGGAATCATACACTTTTATGCACCGTTCCTTCAATGCAATGACTGCCAAGACCCAATGGAATTCTCCATTACTATTTATAGGGACATAAACATCATCTGTCAAGTGGCAAGGCAGTCCACAAGGTATAGCAAACCCTTTCATTATGCCAACGATTTTATCCTCATATTCACTAGAATTGTCAATGTATGTTTTGAAAAAAAACTAGTGGTGGTATATTGATATTTAGAATGAATCTGTTGCTTCGACTTCTTACGCAAATAGTATAAGATGACATCCACATACTGCCCACATGCATCAAACAAGTGTATCAATTTAATTGTATATATTCATGTACTAAACAATACATAAAAGTGGGCATGGGTTTACCTCATCATTCCAGCACTTATTGGGTTGAGACATTACGTAGAATCAGTCCTTATTCTTTGGAAATGCAACTACAAAATCAAATTGGTCAAAATCAAGTTTCGAGCAATTGGCTAAGTATTGATCGTCCTTGTTTCCTCTGCAATTGTGTAATCATTATAAATAATTATTTAGTGGACAACAACAAGAAATACTAATAATAGTTGAACGACCTTACTTAATTTTTTGCATGATGCTTGTAAAGACCCTCGTTTATCCATTGCGAGAAGGATGACATTAGTTCAGTTGGACCCTCGCCGTCAATGTTAAAACCTTCAAATGGATATTGTCGCTTCACATCACAACTGACAACTTCGACTTTCTTCTCTTTCTTTTTCGCTTTTGCTTTTTCTTTCTGCTTCACCTTATCCTTCTCCTTCTCCTTCTCGTTCTCCTTCTGCTTCTCCATCTCCTTTGCCTTCTTCTTCTTCTCTTCTCCTTCTCCTTCTCCTCCTTTGCCTTCTTCTCCTTCTCCTTCTCCTCCTTTGCCTTCTTCTTTATCTCCTTCTCTTCCTTTCCCTTCTTCTCCTTCTCCTTCTCCTTCTCCTTCTCCTCCTTTCCCTTCTTCTCGTTCTCCTCCTTTGCCTTCTTCTTTTTTTCTTTCTTCTCACTAATTATAGAAAGTGTTTAGGAAATAAATTTTTTCAATCTTCTACACTTCAAAGGCTGTGAAATCTTCTTGGATCTTTGCACATCAATATTATGAGACATTTCCTTAAAATATCAGTGAGTTTTTTAACACGACTAATAAATAATCATGTTGTTGCTCACATTCTTCGCATAGACAAAAAGAGCATTTCATATTAAAATATGAAGCAACACCAATAAAAGATTGAGTTGTTGTCATCGATGAAACTTCTTGTATCATTTCATCTACAAGGTAAATAAAAAAAGATTGAGATTTTATAATTCATTATAAAATAATAATAACAGAATGTTGCCATAAATTAACATTATGTTGCCACATATGTACCTACTGTTGCAACACATAAAATTCTTGTTGCCACATATAGATCTTATGTTGCTACAGATGAATCATATGTTAACACAAATGTACCTACTGTTGCCACAAATGAATTTTTGTTGCCACATATGAATCCTAAATTTCCACATATGAATCTTATGTTGCCACAGATGACCATTTTTTTTTACCTAAAGTGAGATGTCACAACATATGATGACTGTTGGAATATGCACCAACATATCACTAAAATGTGTCAACATACGATAAATCTTTCCACAAATGAAATATATGTTGAACAACTGAACAAGACTATATTTCTAAAATCATATCATCAAAATGGCCACAAAAGAACAACAAAATCAATAAAAAATGACTATTCACTGAATGTTAACAATACATATACATTTCCTCAAAATGAGGATTTTTTGGGTTGGTTGATTTTCTTTCAAAATAATAAATAATAGACACCACTAAGTCGATTATTCAATTTTTACATCTATAGAATGTTTTATTGTTCATTAATCCAAGAAAAAAACTTCGAAAATTGTAAACTATTTCAAAAAAATAACTTACCATTTCTAGTCGAACACGATTTCAGTTCAGAAAATGAGAGAGTAACGACTGGAGAGGAAGATAATGGAGGATAAATAGACGGATTTCCAAATTTCTAAGGAAAAAGAAGAACAATCCCCCAAGAGAGAAGAGAGAAGAGAGAAGAGAGAAGAGAGAAGAGAGAAGAGAGAGGAAGAAGAGAGGAAGAAGATGAAAATATCCTTTTTTTTTTTTTTAATGATTTTGTTTGAATTATAGAAGTGTTTTTTTTGTATTTTATAAAAAATTAGAAAATTTTAGAAATATTAATTTGATCCCATATTTAGTTAATTACATTTTAAAAAGAATTTGACCAACTCTGGATCAATCTGTCACCAAAAACAAAAACGCGACTTATTTGACATCTTTCCCTTAATTTTCTCTTGTAACACCACCTTATAAGGCAAGGCCCGAAATTTTGCATTTTGATTTTATCTTTAAAAATGCTAATATTCCATAGAATCGTATTTTCAAACACCTGGCGGCCACCATGCTCACTCCTCCCTATTGTTTATCTAAGGTTTTTCTCCAAACTCAGTCATCTTCTATCAACAATGAAAATGTATCTTTGTGCATGGATGACAAGAAGCAAATGTTGATTTGGGATCTAGGTTATGTGTATTGTGATTATGCTTAGGGAAACTGTGTGTTCCGCATCCACAATTCCTTCTGTCTCCTCTCTATTGGTTACTTTATTATTCTCTAGTTTCTGTCTACTTATTACTCTTCCCCTCAGCTTTTATCAATCGGTTTTGCTTAGTTATTGTAATTTTCCCTATTTCACTTCACTGTTGTTGAGTATTTTATTGCAGACTTGAACAAGTTGCTAATATTAGTACTCCCTTCTGGTACAGTGCTACAGTGATGAAGAGTGTAATGACTTTTTACTGTGGTTGGAACACAAGGCAGGGGTGGAGATATCTTCCTTGCTTTCAATTGGAAAGTCTGCTAATGGAAGGTTAAGTTCTATTTATCTGACACAGGTCATTGTGCATTTGCTATGATAACCATCTGTTTGTATTCTTGTGATTGATTTCTTTTACTGTGTTTCGCAAGAAGTAAATCCTTGTTTTTCTCAGAAAGGAGCTCAAAATCCTGCTGTCCGGGAAAATATATTGGGTTCATTGTACTGTGTCATGAGACATTCTAATAGCTTTCACGGTTAAGTCAAGTCACTTTCCCTTCTATATGCAGGTCGCTCGTCGCTCGTCACCCTATAAAACCAGGCGATTGCTTGTTGAGGGTTCCTTACAACATGGTATATGATTCTGTAACTGGAGATCTTGCAATTGCTTAATTGGTTCTGTTACTGTATCTGACAGAACTTGCATTCTTATTGCAGCAATTGGCCCCTGATAACCTTCCTAGAGGAATCAATGCATTATTAGGAGATAATGTGGGCAATGTTGCTAAAGTTGCCTTGTTGATTTTATATGAGCAGAAGTTGGGCAAGGTACCATGATTTTGCGTGACTTTGGCTCAGATAGTAAGATTAGAGTCCCTGTTGTTTGAGTATTCATGACATCAGTCCTGCTGTGTTGTTTGCAGAAATCGGAATGGGACCCGTACATTTCTCGTCTTCCCCGGCCTGAGGATATGCATAACACAGTAAATTTCATTGATAATATGTGAACATTTCCTTATTATGAATTCTAGTTTCAGTTCATTTCTCTGTAACACTTCTTCTTTAACTTGGTGGGGGTACACCTAGTTTTCTACCAATAGATTGGAGGGAATACCCCGTTAAATGAATAAAACCCGGGATGGCATTGTGTCAATAAGAGTCAGGATAAAGGAATTTTTGGATCATTCTACTAAGTTCTGGGATCCATGGATTTCGAGAGAAGACATTCATTTCTTTGTGACATCCGAGTCATACTGAGAGGCTGTATTCACTGGAAAGAGACTGTGGAGAAGGGGGGAAAGTATATGTTTATGTTTGTGAGCAAGGAATCTGATTCCAGAATCATATGTTGAGAAGTTGTTATTTCAGCAAAGTTGATATTAGTTGGTTTAAAATTTGCAGATATTCTGGGATGACAATGAGTTGGAGATGATTCAACAAAGTTCTTTACATCAGAAAACAATTATGCATAAGCTGTTTGTTGAACAAGAATTCTCAACAATTAAGGAGCTTGGAAAGGTATCTATATCTTTGTTGGTTTGTTACTTCACATGTTTTTGAGATTCATTGTAGTTTTACTTGCCTGTGGTAACAGTATCAACATCCAATTTCTCCACTTCAAATCTCGTTACTGCTATCCTGATATAAATGTTAACCTAACTGATCACTGATCAGTAAATGATTATAGTCACTTTATGCACCCTACAACAGTGATGTTGATCTTATCTAGGAAGTTGTTGAGATACATTTACCATCAAGAAGAAAAAAATGAAGATATCAGACCTTATTCTCTTATACCAAGATGTTATTATTAGTGATATAAGAAATCAGTTATGGATATTTAGCTGCCGGAGGTTTAACCCAAGTCAATTTTTTTAATAATGGTAACATTTTATTCATCAGCATAAAAACTATAATGGTAGCAATATTTACAAGCAACAACCTTGTGTACTTTACAGGGCTTCCAAAATTGTAGAATAGATCCTGCATCCTCTACAAAGAAGACTCTTTACACCAAAAAGAGAAATTTAAAATACAATTCACTTTAACTACTTGTATGAAGCTACTCCTATCTTCAAAACGTTTGTTGTTTCTTTTCCTCCATATGGTTCACTAAATGCAAGATGGAACAATCCTTCAGTACTTCTTCTGTTTGGCATGTTTTCCAGCATAGTTCCAATCTCTCAATAGAACACATGCATTTCCTGACATTATACATTTTCAGTTTACCAGGGCCACAAACTGATTCCATAGGATACAGTGAAAGGAAAGATGGTTGTTGTTTTCAGATTCAACTTTGCATAGAAACATCTAATGTTAACTGCATACCCACTCTCTGTAGATTTTCCTGAGTTAGACAAGTCCTTCTTGCTACTAGCTATGTAAAGCAGTTAACCTTGCAAGGTATCTTGAGCGTTCAAATCGGATTCCATGGCCAGTTGATGTACTGTTGTCCAATATTGGAATAATATGCATATGCCTCTTTGACCGGGAGAACCTTCTTGTTTGTGCCTTCCCTTATCACAGTATCTTCATTATCATTTGGCCCTTTCAATCCCTCCAAAGCTTGATAGAAATCAGCCACTATCCCCAGTTCTCAGTTATAATGCTTTCCTGAAAGTGGAGATCCCATTCACGTGGGCTCCATACATTACTGGTAGTTGCATTATCTTGCAGTAATAACCTAAAGATATCAGGGAACATGTCTCTCAAGGGTTCATTTGTTACCCATTTATCAGGCCAATAAGTTTTTCTCATACCATTCCCATGGTAAAATCAGTATTAGCTGCAAAATCTCCCATAAAGCTCTGATGAATTTCCAGTTATCCACCCCAAAGGTTGTGTTGATAGGTTTAGGCACCACACCAGTATCCCAGTTTCCCATATTTCTCTGTTATGACTTCCCTCCACAAGCTATTTTCTTCTTGCCATACCTCCATAACCATTTGGACATTAAGCTCTTGTTATGTAATCTAAAGTTTCTTATTCCGTAGCCTCTTGTTGCTTGTTTGTGATTAGTCTTTTCCATCTCACCAGATTGTTTCCTTTTTTTTTTTTTTGTGTTACCATGCCACAAGAAATTTCTTCTAGTAGCATCCAACCTCTTCTCAACGACTCCACCTTGGAAAGGAGTGGAAATTGAACCACAACATATGTAGGCAGCACATCAAACACTGAGTTTATCAAAGTGGGTTTGCCTCCAAGTTACAGAGACTGTGCCTTCCGTCTGGCAATTTTTTTGTCACAGTTAGGAGTATATCATTCCATATCTCCATTGCTTTTGTCTTTGATCTTAGAGCCAATCCCAAATATTTTGTAGGTAATGTTCCCACCTCACACCTTAGGATACTAGCTTAAGAGTTTCTGCACCTTCATTTACAGGATATACCTTACTCTTCTCCGAAATTATATATAGCCCTGAAACAACTTCAAACAAGATCAATACTAATCTATTGAGTCTAACATTCCCTTGGTTAGCTGCATAAAAAATCTCTGTTTCATTAGCATACAAGAGATAGGTGATGGCTAAAGCTATTTGTCAAATATGATGTTTATCTGAAATCCCCTGATCCAACCATTTCTAGTAGCTTTCTCCATCATGTTGGCCCCCTCCATGGCAATAATGAATAAAAAAAGGGACAAGAGGTCTCCTTGCCTGAGTTCCCTTTAAGATGGAAACAAACCTTCGGGGCGTCAATTGATTTGCATGGAGAAATTGAATCCAGTTATTTCCTGTCAAATTTCATGTCCCCTAGTATATTTGATAGGACTACCTAATTAACATGGTTAAAAGCTTTTTGTATGTACGTTTTGCATAGTAACCCTGGAACCTGTCCCTTCATTATAGAGTTCACACTCATTTGCAATTAAGGCCGCATCCATTAAATGCCTCCATTTAATAAATGTCATCTGTTGTTTGCTTTATGCACCACTTAAATATTTTAGCCAAAAGCTTTGGGATTTATCTTTTACTCAGTGCCAATAAGCCAATAGGTTTGAATCGTTTAGCTCTTTGGCCTCACTCTTCTTAGGATCAGTACCGCATATGCAGCATTGAAGCTATGATAAATATAGGTGATAATATTATTGACTTGTGTTTCTACATTATTACATTGAGACCCTATTTATAGATTAGGTGTGTTCATGGTTTGGTTTGGATCGGTTATTAGTTAAAACCAAAACCAAACCAATTTAGTTGGTTTTTAAATTTCTAAAACCAAACCAAACGAAAATAATAACTGCCGGTTTGGTTCGGTTGTTTTGTTTTTTCCAGTTTGAAAGTAATAAATCTTTGAGGTCACTGGTATTCATATCGAGGTCCCTTGGCCGAGAAGGTGGCAAGGTCTGAGCAATCTCTCAATTTCCTATTCTAAGGTGTCCACTTTCTCACAAACATTACTAACCGATTTGGACAATGGCTTCATTACTTTTCTGAATGCTCTATGGATGAGAGATGGTAAAGCACTGGCCAGCTTCGTTAGTTGATTGTTATGATCGTTGGGCATGGTTGCTAGTGTGGCAAGGTCTTGAGTGGAGGGTCTCATCTGACGTGGATAGTAAACTGGGTTGAGATGCGGATGTTTCTCCTCTTTGTTGAATTGTTGGAGCCTATCTCTCCTGATTCTTTGTCATGGTATGATGGTAATTGTTGGCCTAAATTTAACAAGTCTGTCTACCTCTTTTATGTGTGTGCACTCTGTATCTACACACAAGAATGTGATCATTGTTGGGTAAGGTAGAGCTCCTTTAGATTTCTGTGTTGCCCGCTTTATTTTTTCATGATTTGTGTTCATACACCTCCATTTCTGTCATGAGGTGAGCTATCAAAACGACAGCTTCTATAGATACGTTCACAGAGTTTCTGGAAGGCGTTAGACTTCTTCGCACAAAGTCAAACCATACTTCCGTTTGTGCCTATTTCAGAGAATCTGTTGCAATGACTTCTGCGTCCCACACATATTGACTTCAAATTGATGTTTTATGGTAGGTTGAGCTGCTTTTTGGAACTGGAATACATGGCACCAAAAAGAGAAGAGTGATCCAGGGGTAATAGGAATTTCCTTTCCTCTTACAAACCACAGATGTTATGGATGGGCTTGTCTCCATATCCTCCTGCTGCCCTTGCTTGTCCATTTTGGCTCGATATGACGCATAGAACTCCCATACCATTTCCGAAAAGTATAGATCCCGAGGAGTTAAGATGGTGATCCACTCATGTTCCTCAGTTTGAGTTGATAAGTTGTGGAGGTCTTCATTAAATGACTCAACATCGAGAACAACCTGCAAGATGCCTGTTGGTTCCTGCGGGATGTCTGTTCCTTCGCCGGTGTGCTTCAGTGCTATTTTTGGGGCTTCAAATCCATCAAACTTGCTATTTCTAAGGAATGCCTGCATCCAAGAGACTAGGGCCTAAAACCCCTTCAATTAGCATTAAAACAAGACAATAATTTATGAATTTGGGTCTAATGAGTCCGTAAAATACCAACTCATCAAAGGTTTAGCCTCTTTTCAATATGGGTGATAGGGTGTGCTTCTTTATTTCTAGTGATAAGTCTTTTGAATTAATCAACATTAGTGAAGGTCCATTCAGGTGGTTTTTGTTCAAAGAGTTCAACAGTCTGTTTATAAGGAAGATCAAGATCGACGAAGACTTTCTCAGGTGGGTCTGCAGTGTTATGAAGTTTGCATGCAGAGGTGTCGGGGACCTCTACAGTAGATAGGGTTGACTGAAGAAGGGGATTTATTTGGAGTTTATCAGAATCTTGTTTGCCGATGACACACTGATCTTCTGTGAAGCTGAGAAATCGCAATTGCAATATCTTAACTTCACTCTTATGCTTGTTCTAGCCATGTCAGGATTCCACATTAACATGTCTAAAAGTATTATCTACCCTGTTAATGAGGTCCCAGACTTGGAGAATTTGGCAGACATTATGTGCAGCTCAATTAGATCTTTTCCCACTGCCTACTTGGGGTTACCACTGGTGCTAGTTATAAATCAATTGGGGTTTGGAGTGGTAGTCTGTCAAAGTTTGAAAGAAGATTGACTTCTTGGCAACAACAATATCCCTCACTAGGGGGCAAGGTAACACTCATCAATAGTGTCTTGGATAGTATTCCCACCTATTTTATGTCCCTTTTCCCTATGCCAGTTAAGGTGCAAAAACATCTTGACAAGATTAGGAGAGACCTCCTCTGGGAAGGTAATAGTAAGGACCACAAATTCCACCCTGTGAAATGGGCCAAAGTTACCAGGCCAAAGCAGTTTGGAGGCTTAGGGATTAAAGACCTGACATTAAATTACAAGTGTATGCTAAGAAGTGGGGTCGGAGGTACAATCAGGAGACAACTGGTCTATGGAAGGAGGTGATCCAAGCAATGGTAGCACTCGTCACTGGTGCTCTAATGAAGTCACAATCCCTTATAGCACATGGGTCTGAAAAGCTATGAGGAAGTTGTTGGAGGTCTGCTATAGCAATGCTACTCTCAAAGTGGGAAGTGGGGAGCACATCCAGTTTTGGAAAGACACTTGGCTGGGAAACATCCCTCTTATGAACATATTTCTTAGAATATTTCAAATTGCCTCCAATCCAAAATCAATCATCTCTTAGTGTTGGGAAGAATGTGCGACTCTGAGGAGAAATTTAAATGACTGGGAGTTGGAAGAATTTATAGCCCTCATGGACACCATCCAGACCAGCTCAGTCCACAGTCAAAGCAGGGATAGACTCACTTGAGGATACAGGGATGGCTCCTATTCGGTCAAAGAAGGCTACTTAAAGCGAGGCGACATTCATCTAAGACTAAGCTCAAGGAAGACACTGATCTATGGCTATGGAAACTTATCTGGAGAACTTAGATGCTTCCAACAGTGATCTGTTTCAGCTGGATCAGTCTTAGTGCTTCTTGCCTCCAAAAGTGACCCCTTTCCTCTCTTAAGGCTAGATGTTTGATTAGTCTTTTTAGTTGGGTCAACCACTCCTCTATAATTTCGGTTAAATCATTCCTAGAATTATCAGCTCCATAGATCTTGATAGTTGTGATAGCTTTTTTTGCCTTCCTGGGAGCTGGTAATCTCTTTGTAATGCTTGCATCTTCTTGACTTAGTTGCGCGGACTCTTCACTTTTGATGCCGCACCCGTCTCGGATTCTTCAAAAATACACTACTTTTGGCGAATCCGACACGCACCCGTTGGCACTTTTGAAGAGTCCGAGCAACATAGCTTCTTGATGCTTTTTGTTAATGATATCCTTCTTATTTCATCAAAAAAGGGCAACTGGGGAAACATCCTTTTTCTGTCTTCTCTCCACAAAGGAAGGAGAGCACCGCCAAGCCAACCAGAAAGCAGAAACTGCATGAGGTAAGACAAAGGGAAGACCTGGAACTCTTATCTAAGTCCCGGCAAACTGGATTTTTCCTGCACACATCCAGACGATGGTGACCGCAGGACAACTGCAGGAGATTTTGCTCCCACATCCAGTCCCAAATCAGAATGTGTTCCCCCAGTTTCCTGGTTGGAACTCGAAACAGGAATTGATGGCCACACATTTCAAATACACCGATTGAGTTTCCCCATTTGCCTAAGCCCATCTTCAAACAACTGTCTGGTTTCGGATCTCCTCTCCATCAAAGTGTCTCACCAAGCATCTGGCCTGAATTTCTTTATCAGGAATTTCCGCTGCTCCATTGGCGTGATGTTGCTCCCTTCCCTCGAATCCTTAATGATTTTTCCAGCACTAGCTGTCCACCTGTATCTACTAGTAGCTTCAAGAAAGGTTGAGTCCACCACTAGATGTTGTGATTCTGTTATAATGTGTTCCCTTCTATAAATAAGACTTCTAATTTTGTATGCTGGCTCGTCCCATCCTGTATTGAATGCTGTTTATGGTAGTATAACAGTGGATCTTTTACTACTCTGTTCTTTTCTACAATTAATATAAATCTGCTGAAGTCATTAAATTTCTTTGCACAAAAGTAGTTGGCTTGATGGTCCTTGAGCTTCCACATTCTGACTTCTTTGCCTCTAACCTCTGATGCCTTATGTAATAAATGGCATATCCATGTCATAACTTCCAGCTGATCATCATTCTTGGTAGCAAGTTGTTCCTGGTTTCCATCTGTTCAACCATTTTTCTGAAAAAAAAACATTTTTGGTGATATCTATGACTTATCTCCAACTCTAAAATTAATCTTGCTGTCCATGTTTTTAGTCAATTACTGAATGAAGTAGTATCTTTTTCTCCGGTCTTTACTAGTACCTGTTGCTATATATGATGTGTACTTCTTGATATTATGCTGGCGTTATTTTCCTTTCATTCCTACTTTGATTACTCTTCTTTTGAGCTGAGGGTTCACCGGAAAGAGTCTCTCTACCCCACAATGGTAGGGTTAAGGTTTATCTATATCCTACCCTCTCCAAACTCCACTTGTGGGATTATATTGGGTATGTTGTATTTGATGATGGAAGTAAAACACAGTTACCAAGCTTACGGCGATGTACGGGTACCCCGGAACTAGAAGACTTTAAGTAACCTTGGTTTATGTGCCTGATAGCATTTCTTGTTGTTACTCTCTTAAAAACAACAAATCTTAACCCAAGCAATTTCCTAAAATATTATTATTTCTTGATTTCAGGCTTCCTTCCAATTCTCTGAAATTATCCAAGATGTGACATTAGAGAACTTCAAATATGCATGTGCTTTAGGTAAAGTCTTTCAATGTAGATACATTTTTTTCTTAAAAGAATTTTCCAAGTACAAATTACTTGAATTAAGTTGTCTCCTACAGGCTTGCAAAGATGTGCACACAGTTTCAATATGATCTAGTTGGAGTTTCAAATGCTTCTCCTAAGATGGTCGCCATTTGATCCAGACCTGTTGTGCATTTTGCTATGATTGCATTGTTTTTTTACCGTTAAATATTCACAAATGACATAGTTGGTATTTTATATCTTTAAACTCTAGTTATCTTAAAAAAAAAAAGAAAACATCTTTAAACTCTAGTTTCCCACATAATTGATAAGCGGCAAGAAGTAGACATGATTAATATTTCCATTTTTACTTCAGCAGTTTAGCTGAAGCTGCAAGAATCCTTGTGTTCCTTGCCCTCTTCTCTAGAATGATTTATTTTGTTGAAGAAATTCATCTAAACCACTTAAGATTAGAACATAGAGGAAGCTGGAAGCACACATCTATCTATCTTCTCATGATGTGAGTTTCATATTAGTGATATGGATTTGGTTAAAGGAAGTAGTGTTCTTTGTTAATAAACCAGCTATTCCAGTCTATATGAACTAAATGCCTGAAAACCGTCTTAACTTATGTGGAAACTGCCTACCCTTATTATCAGCTCTGCTCCAAAGAAGCAAAGCTAGCCTGTCGGAAAGGTAGTCTGTTTCCTTTTCGTGGAGCAGGTCTTGTGTTTCAACATTTCATTTAGTGTCATGGATTATGGACCTGATGCCCAGATTGATGAAAAACTCTTTGTCTGCATTTCAGTTACATCGCGCGCATGAGAAAGTTCCAGGGGGGTATCAATGGTATTTCTGTTTTGGGGATTTTATTTTGTTTTCTTTAATTATTATATTGAGTAAGTTACCATTATCAAAACAATCATTGTATTGAGTTTATACCTTAAACTCCCCCTTAAACTATCCACTTTTCATCAGTTTAATACTTAAATTATGGGGTATTGCTGTTATCCCTTGAATTATAACATTTTCCATCTGGAACTCCTTTCAATGTCAAGTGGCATGGATAGTGGTTTTACTCTCGTTGTAGTGTATAGGAGCTAGAACATAGGCAAACAAGGGGATCCATGTGGTATCTTATATTATTTTTATATCTCTTATTTCTTGTTTTTCCTTTTTCCTTTTTCTTTTCTTATTCATTCTTTATTTCTTTAAATCTTATCTTTTATAATAACTGTAAACTGATTGAAATACAACCTAATATAATACTCCCTCCATCCCATTTTATATGAGTTTAGTTTGATTTGACACGGAGTTTAAGAAAGAAAGACTTTTGAAATTTGTGATATAAAATAAGTGATAGATGTTTATGTGATTATTAATCATTTCATTAAGGGTAAAATAAGCATTCTAAAGTTAAATTGTTACTTAATGTAGAAATGTGTCATTCTTTTTGGGATTGACTAAAAAGGAAAGCGAGTCATATAAACTGGGATAGAGGGAGTAGTGAAATAAAATAATCAGGAAAATATCTAGTTAAAAATCACAGATTTATTTTATCATAACAGTAAACTCAATTGTTAAAGATAACTCTAAAATAACAGTAATACAAAAAATTAACAAAAGAGATCTTACACTCAAGCGTAAAACAATTTTTTTCTTATTTGTTCTTCTTCTTAGCTTATCTGAATTTTTATTGGTTTTTTCTTTTCCCTCTTCAAAATCCAATAACTTTTGTATACTAGAAATTCAGTTGAATACTCATATTTTAAAAATAACCGTAAAATAAAAAAGATAATCAATAGCATAAACTTAATTGCAAGAACAAAATTTACTCAATAATAATTGAGAAATTAGAAGAAGAAAAGAAGAAGAAGAAGAAGAGGAGGAGATATTGGGAATTGAATTGATTGATCATTCCCTCAAGTTGATGGGATTAAATAGCTATTACAGATAATGTAAATAAGGAAAGAAACTAATAAAATATTACATAATATCCTAACTATTTAATTAAAGGGATTAGGGAATATTCTCATATCTAGACTATCTAATCATACCTTATTTAAATATTCTCATATCTATACTATCCAAATATACCATAATTAACACTCCCCCTCAAGCTGGAGCGTATAGGTCATACGTTCCTAGTTTGCCACTTATATCGTCAACTCTAGATCGTCGGAGTGATTTTGTGAAAATATCTGCTAGTTATCTTTTGAGTTGACAAAACTTGTGGCAATGTATCCAGACTCAATCTTCTCTCGAATGAAGAGACAACCTATCTCAATGTGCTTCATTCTTTCATGGAATTATCAGAAATCAATGTCATCACTTCAACTCCTCCCATCTTCAATTCTTGGAGAAGTTGTCTCAACCATATAAGCTCACACGTAGCTCGATACTCTGCTTATGCGCTTAATCTAGCTATGACAACTTGCTTTTTACTTTTCCAAGATATTAGATTGCCTCCAATTAGAACACAATAACCTAAAGTGGACTGCCTGTCAGAAGGAGATCCTGCCCAATCTGCATCAGAATATCCAACAATGTTGGTGTTTCCCTTATCTTCGTACAATAAACCTTGTCCTGGAGAGCTTTTGATAAATCACAGGATGCGAATCATTGCATTCCAGTGACTATCACAAGTTGATTGCAAAAATTAGCTAACTACACTACCAACAAATGAGATGTCTGTTCGTGTTATCGTAAGATAGTTGAGTTTGCCAACAAGTCTCCGATATCTGCTAGGATCTTTTAGAGGCCCCCCTGTCCTGGAATAAGCTTAGTATTTGGATCCATTGGACTTGCCACATGTTTGCAATCCAACATACCAGCATCTTCCAAAATGTCCAAGGCATATTTCCTTTGAGTAATAGCAATACCATGGCCAGATTGTGCCACTTCAATGCCCAGAAAGTATTTCAACTTGCCCAAATCCTTAGGCTTTCAACTTGCCCAAATCCTTAGTCTTAAAGTGACTTGAAAGTGACTTGAGAGGTATTGTTTAAGTTGAGCAATACCTTCATAATCATCTCCTGTGATAACAATATCATCAACATAAACAATTAAAAAGATATATTTGCCATGAGATGAATGCCTATAGAATACAAAGTGATCAGCTTCTGTTCGGATCATTCAAAATTGTTGGACAACAACTCGAAATCAACCAAACCATGCTTTGAGAGACTGCTTGAGACTATAGAGGGATCGACGAAGTTTACAAACTAGTCTAGACTCCCACTGAGCAACAAACCATGGTGGTTCCTCCATAGATACCTTTTCAACAAGCTCTCCATGTAGGAATGCATTTTTGATGTCTAGTTGAAAAAGGGGCCAATGATTCATTGCTGCCATAGAGATGAGAAGACGGACAAAAGCCATCTTGGCATAGTTACCTATATCTAAAAAAACAAAAAAAAACAAAAGCCATCTTGGCAACTGATGAGAAAGGTTCTCCATAATCGATGCCATAAATCTGAGTGTATCCCTTAGCAACTAGTCTTGCTTTGAGACGATCAATAGCTCTATCCGAACCTACCTTAACTGTGAATACCTAACGACAACCAACTGTGGTTGTGGTTTTGCCTTCAGGTAAAGGAACAAGCTCCCAAGTACCATTATCATGCAAAACAATCATCCCTTGACGCCAACTTGGATGAACCAATGCTTCTGTCACAGTCTTAGGAACTTTGACGGATGATAAGCTAGTAAGGAAGGCATGATATCAAGGTGACAAACGATGAGAACTTAAATAAGAATAAACGGGAGTTTGATTAGCAGTCGCTCTAGTACCTTTGTGAAGAGCAATGTTGGGAATAGACCTTAAGAGTTGGAGGTGGAGCTGGGGTTGGAATGGGAAGGACTGCTATGACCTTCTGATTTTTCGTATTAGGAGAAAAATAAGGAGAAATCTCGAAAAAAGTAACATGTGCAGAGTTCAAGTACTTATTGGTAGAGGGATCAAAGCATTTGTAACCTTTTTGTAGATGAGAATATCCAAGAAAGACACATTTAAAAGCCTTGTGCTGAAGTTTATCTTTTCCGAGGGTAAGGTTATGAACAAAACAGGTGCAACCAAACACACGTCGAGGAAGAGGAAACAAATTTTGGTCCTGATAAGGACTGAGTGAGGACTCTGGTACTGCAAAACAAAACAGATGAAGGCATGCAGTTGATTAAATAGCAAGCAGTAATAACAACATCACCCCAAAAACGTAAAGGGACATGATTGTGAATGAGCAATGTTCGAGCTATTTCAATTAGATGTCTGTTCTTTAGCTCAACAACTCCATTTTGTTGAGGAATATGTGCACAAGAAGACAAGTGCAATATGCCGTGGGATGACATAAAAGAGAGAATGAAGTAGATAAGTATTCTTGGGCATTATCACTGATTAAGTTCTTAATGGAAATGCCAAATTGATTGCGAATTTCAACATGAAATTTCTAAAAGATAGAGAATAGCTCAAATCTATTTTTTATTAAAAATAACCACGTGCACCGAGAATAGGCATCTATAAGAGTAACAAAATAATGAAAGCCTAAGGAAGAATTGACACCATTTGGACCCCATATATCCGGATGAATGATTTCAAACATAGAGGTGGCTTATTATTGACGCGTTTTGGGAAAGAGAAACGAGTGTGCTTACTAAGCTGACACGACTCACATTCTAACCAAGATGAACTAGATAAACTGGGGACCATCTTTTGCAATTTCAGGAGACTTGGATGACCCAATTGACTATGGAGCAATTCATAAGAAACAACAAAAGTGAAAGCAACATGTGGTTTTGGGATGGAGAGTAGGTACAATCCCAATGACTCATGCCCTTTTCCAATCACCTGTCCCGTACTTCGATCCCGCACAAGAACAGAATCATCAAAGAAAGTTACAACGCATTTAAGAGTTTTTGTTAATTTGCTAATGGAAATAAGATTATATGGACATTCGGGTGCAAAAAGGACTGATTTTAAAGGTATGGAAGGCAGAGGATGAGCTATACCTATCTCTTTTACAATTGTCTTTGATCCATTCACCAAAGTACTAGTTGAGAGAGTAAAAAGGGTAGTAAGAGTAGAGAAAGTGTTTTTGTTACAGGAAATATGGTCAGAAGCACTATAATCAAGAATCCATTGTTCTTGAGGCGAAGACTGTGCGACATAAGCAAAGGAGTTACCAGGTTGTATTGTGCAAACAATTGATGATTGTTGTCTTGATGATGTTTGATAATGAAGGTAGTCATTATAGTCTGCTCTAGTTAAAGTAATAGATTGAGATGATCCATCCATTATGAGCCTCTTTTATTTTTTGGTCACAAAAAGAAGTATTGGAGTAAGAGAAAGATGATACTTGACAGTTTTCTGATATGGTTGTTTTAGCAACCAGTTGATCAATCCCTCCGTTTATTTTTTAAGTTTCTGCTGAAATAGAAGAACATTCAGAGAGAGCGCTAAAAAAACTAATAGCTCTGATACCATGAGAAATTAGAAGAAGAAGAAGAAGAGTAGATATTGGGAATTGAATTGATTGATCATTCACTCAAGTTGATGGGATTAAATAACTGTTACAGATAATGTAAATAAAGAAAGAAACTAATAAAATATTACATAATATCCTAACTACTTAATTAAAGGGATTAGGGAATATTCTCATATCTAGACTAGCTAATCATACCTTATTTAAATATTCTCATATCTATACTATCTAAATATACCATAATTAACAATAATAAACTCAATTGAAAAGTTTGAATATTTAAGCAACTGAAGATAGATTTTGTGCGTGTTATGCTTTTTTAATGGAGTTGACAAAATAAAGAAAAATAAATTTGACTGTCATTCCACGTAGATGGTCTTTTTGACCTGTTCTCTAGTTCTCAGACACTACAAAGAGGAATCACTCTCCATGTCACTTGACACTGCATGTTTTTTTTTAAATGGAGGATGACCTTTTTGTACCAACACTGACAAGGTGGTAATATTTCCTTGAATGACACTGCATGTTTTTTTAGATAGGAAATGTTATAGTTTGGAATGGGGTGGAGGGGTGGGTGGTGGTGTAAAAACACCCTAAGTTTAAATATATACTGACAAAACGTGGATAGTTAAAGGTGATTTTGAGGTATAACTCTATTTTATTTTATTTTGTTTTGTGTCTGATTGATAATTGTTGGAAGGGCATTCATTCGGCGAGCTCCTTTTATTTAAACTTCTAGAGGTTAAATCTTTTATGACTGTTTTAAGGATGACTACTTTTTGGGTGCATGAGGTGCCTGATAGTTTGTTCACTACATTGTAGATTCCTTTTGCCGATTTTGCAAATCACAGTGATCTATCTGACACAACTGTTCTGTGTAGTGAAAAGAAGCAACTTTCAGAGGTATGTTCCACCAGCTTAAAACATGGTTTTCCATCTATGCATCTGCCAGAAAAAAGCTATTATTATCACCTGCACTGCCTATGAAATAATAACAACACTTGCTTTGCATATTATTTCTCTGTCTCTGTATATGTGTATGTGCTGCACATGATGACATGTGCTTTAAGTATATTCATGTTAGTCTAAGAGAACAATAATTCTCATGACGTTCATCCTCCTGGCAGTGTTAGAGTTTGCTCTACTTCAAAAATATTCACCGGATATGTTTTGGTGTGAGATGGAGGAAATGGGTCAAATTTTGCATCCAACGATAAGGTATTCGGTCCTTGTGATGGTATCTGAAAGAGGGTCGATTTATTTTTTTCTCGAACACCACCCTAGGCAGTCCTGCAAACGTCTGCAACACTTCAGCCTATCTCACTTGCGCAGTTTTGACTAAGTATAAAAATACTTATGCAGCAGAATTAAACAACACACAAAACGTACTGGAACTCTTCCCAACTTTCTATTAATCTCAAATTAATACAAAAAGAAGGCTTCACGAATTTGTCTAAGGCCAGAATTATTCTCTCTCTGAATACTTCTGCCTTAGACGAATTTCCACCTTATAAAGTTTCTGCACAATGGCAGTTACATTCGGCAGTTACATTTGACACCTGTCAGACACTTGTCACCACAGGATTCAAAACTAATGTTCCAACAGCTATAATTCTAAGAGATAGAATTAAATTCAAATTTAATCCTTATCCAAACGAAATGCAAATATCCTAACACTTAGAATATTTTCTGACTACATTCTAACACTTAGAATATTCAGCCAGCTTCCACACTTAGAATATTTTCAGTTGCTCTTCAACACTTAGTTTATTTCAGCAATCCTTGTGAATGCCCTTGTCTTAGCCATCGTCAAGTCTCCACAGCCTTGCCTTGTCAAGCCAACGTGCTGTCTTGCCAAAGACCCCAGCCGCACGTCGACCTTGCACGTTCAGGTTGCCTTGCCAACACTCAAGCACCTCAAACCTGCGTTGCACTGCTTTGCCACCAATCATGTCAAGACCAATGCCCAAGTCCTTGACATGCCTGCACGTGGTTAGATCAAGTAGTTCACGGGTCTAACAGACCACCCACACCACTTGAACTCGATGTCCTCATCGAGACGGTTTTCAGATAGTCGTCGATTTGAGCATCAAATTGCCAAAGGTCCTTTGCCTTCTCCCAGACTGCGTCAGCCACACTTTTGCCCTTCCTGTGAACTAAGAATTCAGTCTTAGTGTTTTTCTTACTTGTGCCCAGCACCCGGTGATCAAGGATCCTTTCAATCTCAGCCTCAAATTGTGTAGGCACTGATGGAGGAGCCCTCTTTGATCTGTTTCTGTCCGGATCACTGACATCTGCAAAGTAAGGTTTTAGAAAACTCACATGGAAAGTGGGATGTATCTTCAACCTTTCAGGCAACTTCAATTTATAGGCAACTTCGCCCACTCGCTTCAACACCTCGAATGGTCCGTCATACTTGGGAATCAAACCCCGGTGCCTAGTCTTACTCACAATCTGTTTCCAGATTTGTGGAGTCAGTTTCAACAAAACTTTGTCACCCACGTTGAACTCAACAGAGTGACGATGTTGGTCAGCATATTTCTTCATGCGCCGCTGAGCCTTGCGCAAACTATCTTGTGCTTCGGAGAACATCTCAAGTCTGTCCCTTGCAACTCTGTAAGCTGCTGGACACTTTCCCTGGTTCTTGGATTTAGCAACGTCTAGTGGAGTCATAGGCTGTCTGCCTAAGACAATTTCGAATGGGCTCATTTCTGTTGCAGATGACTTGTGCAGATTGTAACAAAACTGCGCACTGTCTAGCAACGCAACCCAATTCCGCTGACTTGCTGTAACATAATGCCTCAAGTATTCTTCTAATAAGTGGTTTATTCTTTCCGTCTGTCCATCAGTTTGTGGGTGATTTGCTGTAGAGAATTTTAACTCGGTCCCCATCATATTGAACAATGCTGTCCAAAATCTGCCTGTGAACCTTGTATCCCTATCACTCACAATATCAGCCGGAATACCAAAATACTTCACCACATATTTATAGAATAGATCAGCAGCAACTTCTGATGAGCATAACTCAGGTGCAGCAATAAAAACGGAATACTTCGAAAATCTGTCAACTACCACCATTATCGATGCTTTACCATCTACCTTTGGGAAACCAGAAATGAAGTCCATACTTACAGATAGCCATGGCCTTTCAGGAATAGGCAAAGGTTGCAGCAAACCTGCTTCCTTCTTACGTTCGGTCTTGTCAACTTGACACACATGACAAGTCTTGACGTATGCCTCAATATCGTCTTCCATTTTCGGCCAAAAGTAAACACGAGACAGTAGGGCCATCATCCTTTCAACACCAGGATGTCCAGCCCACACAGAGTCGTGCGCCTCTTTCATTAAATCTCTGCGCAGTCCTCCTTGGTTTGGTACAACGATTCTCCCCCCTTTGAAATAGAGCAGATCGTCCTCGATCCAATACCGTCTCATTGTGCCATCACGAACTTGATCCATCCATCTAACATATAATGAATCCTCTGCGGCACACATTCTGATCCTATCATAGAAATCAGTCTCAAGCTTAGAAATCGAATATACTGCAACAAATACCTCCTTTCTACTCAACGCGTCAGCAACTTGGTTATGTTTTCCTGGCTTATGTTCCCACAAGAAATCATACTCAGCCAGAAACTCCTGCCACCGTGCTTGTTTGGGACTCAACTTCTTTTGTGTCTTGAAAAATGTATTAGCTACATTATCTGTTCTCACGACAAATCGAGTACCTAGGAGATAAACTCTCCAAACCTGCAAGCAGTGAATAACAACAACCATTTCTTTTTCATGAGTAGAGTATCTTTGTTTAGCATCATTCAGTTTCCTACTTTCAAAGGCCACAGGATGACCTTCCTGCACTAACACGCCACCAATAGCTTTGTCTGACGCATCAGTGTGAACTTCAAATGGTAACTCAAAATCAGGCAATTTGAGTATTGGTTCAGATGCAATAGCTTCCTTCAAATTCTGAAAAGCTTCACCACACCCTTCAGACCAAACCCATTTCGTATCCTTCTTCAACAAATCTGTCAAAGCCGATGCCCTTTTTGAGTAACCCGCAATGAATTTTCTGTAATAGTTAGCCAACCCAAGAAACGACCTCAAATCCTTCACATGACGAGGTGCCTGCCAGTCAACAATGGCTTGCACTTTCTTAGGATCCATTCGAACTTGGTTTTTACTAACAAGATGCCCCAAGAATTTTATCTCCTGTTGAGCAAACTCACACTTTTCCATCTTAACATAAAGTGTGTATTTCCTCAACTGAGACAGAACCAAACTTAAGTGATTAAGATGTTCCTCCAACGTTCGACTATATATGACAATATCATCCAAATAGACAACAACAAAATCATCAAGATAGTCAAACAGTACATTATTCATTAAGTTGCAAAATGTTGCCGGAGCATTGGTTAACCCAAACGGCATTACAAGGAACTCATATGAACCATATCTAGTTACACATGTTGTTTTTGGTTCATCACCATCTGCTATCCTAACCTGCCAGTAGCCTGCCCTTAGATCAAGTTTTGTAAACCAGCATGCCTTACTCAACCTATCCATCAAGTCCTGCACCAACGGAACCGGATACTTATTCTTTACAGTTGCCTTGTTCAGCGCCCTGTAGTCTACACACATACGCATCGTCCCATCCTGCTTCTTTTGAAATAAAACAGGAGCACCATATGGAGCCTTAGATGGTTGAATCAATCCAGCATCCAACAACTCGTTCAACTGTTTACGCAATTCAGCCAATTCTTTAGAAGCCATACGATAAGGAGCCTGCGCAGGAGCAACCGTACCAGGCAGCAACTCAATTTTATGATCAATGTCCCTCCTTGGTGGTAACTTCTTTGGCAACTCAGGCGGCATAACATCAGCATACTGTTTTAACAATTCAGCAACACAATCAGGCACTTCTACCTTAATATCAGGTTTCACTTCGACCAAGGTAAAAAGAAAAGTTTCATCACCCCTCTTCAACCCTTTGTCGATTGACATAGCAGACAACATTATTCCCTTGTCTTTCTTCTTTGCAACTTTGTTAACATTCCCAAATGGATGAACTCCTTTAAGAAATCCAGCATTGCTTTCATTCATAACCATCACTCCATCTAGATGAGGAAATGGTACAAACTGGAACTTTCTTAGAAAATCAATCCCAAGGATGATTTCAAATTCCCCAAGCGGCATCACCATCAAATTATGTTTTCCTACCCAACTTCCAGCCGACATAAACACATCATAAGCCATGCCCACAATGGCTTGTGCCTTAGCATTAACTGTTTTGACGTAGGAAGGGCTTTTAGTCAACTTCAGCCCCAATTTTGTAGAAATTTTCACATCTACAAACGTATGAGTGGCCCCTGAATCAACCATTGCCACCACACGTTGTTCTTTAACTTTCATTTCTATGTGAAGTAGAGGAGCATGAGGATTTGAAGTACCAGACGTTTCTCCAACATTATTAACCAACGTAATCTGGTTGAAGGAAAGTCCTAATGGATTTGCCATCGCAGCCACAATTTCTTCGTCCTCATCCCTTTGATTCACATCTCCAGCAAGCAAAGTATTCACCTTTTCCCGGTTTGGACAAGACTTGGCCAAATGAGGACCACCACAAGTCCAACAGCCTTTAGAATTGCCATCTTTGTTCTTCGGTCTGTCTTTGTTATCCCTCATTGGTGCTTTTCCTTTGTCATTTGCATTGTCCTTACGACCATCCTTTTTCCATTCCCCCTTCTTATCCCCCTTTTTCTTAGTTTTTGACGTAGAAGGAGAGTCTGTCAAAGGACGAGTCCTCCGGAAATCAACCAGCGAATCTGCAGCAGCAATTGCTCCAGGCAGATCTTTAACATTCTGCCTGCGAGGTTCATTCTGCGCCCAGCTTTGCATATCTATCTATCTATCTATCTATCTATCTATCTATCTATCTATCTATCTATATATATATATATATATATATATATATATATATATATATATATATATGTAGCACGATGAACTAATAGATATCTGATAATAACGAAAAGTAATTAACACGATCGACAATATATGTAGCACGATGAACTAATAGATATCTGATAATAACGAAAAGTAATTAACACGATCGACAAGAGGAACAACAATCAATCACACGGACAATCAACTATAGCAAGAGATGCATATGCACATGTGGCCAATGCAGGATATAATGCAAAAAGTTTTGGAGTTGTCTCGCTGTCTGTCCCGTGGACCCCCCAAGGCAATGACGGAACCCCCCGGAGCTTATCAAAGGTAAAACCCGGAACTTATGCAAAGTGAAACCCAAAGAGTAGTCTACGGGCCACCGGAGCTTATCAAATTTGCCTTAAAAGGCTAAAAATGGGGAGTTTTCCCTCAAAACCAGTTTCCATTGATAAACTCCCAGTTTAAAAATCAGTGATCCTGCTCCCAAGGAGCTAAATATCAGTAGAAAGAGTAGTACACTCAAAATATCTCCAAAATCTCTTTTCTTTCCAAAAACAAGATGCAATTATGCCATCAATATGCGATGAACATGCTTTCACACCAATCCAATCCAATCATCATAAAAAGTCAACTCATATCACACGCACAATCGGGTAGAGTACTCATCACACCGCAAGAATACTAACCAGGAACTCTTGCCAGTCCATGCTCACGGCCTCAGGCCCAACAGTTCAATAATCAACCAAGATCATAATTCAAAACATCACAAAAACAACCAAAAACCATTCCGATCAAATAAAACACGTGGCAACCTAAGTTTCACGCCACCTAAGAGCATATTCTAAGGATACTAACCAAACAAGCACAAGCAACAACCTAGATCTTAGCTTTTCGGCTCAAAGTTACACTAAACAACCCAATAATGGCCATAAATCGACTAAGGATCAAATACCTAAGCTAAACCCTAATACCAACCTAATCATGCGATACTACTCATAATACATTCAATCTAAATGAGCCAAGTCTAAGAAAAGGTTATCCGTAACCTCCCTCAAAGCCAAAATTGTGCACAAACACTACTCGGTCGCTTTTCCTTTCCAGAGTGCTGCCAAGCTACCAACATCGCCAAGAGATCGCAAAACAAGCACAACAATACCAAAATCAAACAAGGAATTCAAAATTGACAAGAAACCCGAAAATGCAAAAGTGGGACCTGCGCATGGAGTCACAAAACCGACTCTATCACGAGGTCCCAACCTTCTCAAGGAAGTTGTGCCCAAAAATGGGCACAATTCAAGCTTCGATAAAGACAAAATATCCCACTGTTGAATTAACTTAAAAATGATTCAAAAGAACCCGAAATGTACCCACAAACTTTTCGACACGCTCCAACAAGAATGGCCAAATTCGACACCGATAACTTCCAAATTTGCGAATTCACTAAGCTTCAATGAGAGAGTTGCATGTTGCCTTCGTCTCTTTTAAAAGACTGAAGTGCCAGTAGAGGCCTCCCCGAAACAGGGAGGCTAGCCCTTCGCACCTTGCCGTGAATGCAAAGGCAAGAAGGGCAACCCTCCGCGAACGCAAACGCGGAGGTCAGGAGACTCGTCTTCGTGAAAGCGGCCAAGGGCCCGAGATTGCAAATAAGAAGTCAGTGTTGCACCAACAGCATTGCATCAACAGTTCACAAGGAAGCCAAAACTCTCTGTTGGGATTTCGGAACCCCGTCAATGCAAACCAAATATGCTACTAGACTGGAAATGACATTCCGCACTCAACGGAGTCGACAAAACAACCAACCGAGGTCGTCTCATCAAAATGTTGACCAAAGTCAACACTTGCAAGAAAATACTACAAAACGGTAAACGCGACAAAATCATCCTGACTGCCTCGAGAACTGAAGCAAAGATCGTTCTAGACCAAACTTGGTGTTCCAAAGCAAATTGTGCTGACGAAATTTTGGCCAAGTGCGTTTACCAAGAAAAATGACCGAAGTCAAACCTTAGGCAAAACTCAATAGCTAAAATGCCTTACAACACCAACTCTAAAAGAACGCCTCAAAATCTGAACCAATCATCACATTAGACCTGTATGACCCTTCAAAGCTAATGGAACTAACAAAATTCCGATCCGACATCAGAATCTCCTGATGTTGACTATAGTCAACTCTACCAAGCATTAAGCCTCCATCCAAAAACTCACACCAAACTTAACCCAACACCTTGGGAAGCGTGTCACCCAACCCAACATCAAACAAAAGTTGTAAAGAAGCTACAGAAAGGGGAAAAACAGCAAAAGCACTCAAAAACACAGAAATGACCTCGAGGGTCATTACAACCTGTCATAGAGGAGTTCTTAGATTAGTTGGGAGTCTTAGATTTATACCAAGTTGAACCTTAAGTCTGATCGTCAGATCGATTTTGCAGATGTGGCTAAAGCTTTTAGAACGTACTCAAGTCATTATAAATACTTGGCAATGCCTTCTGGGTTACTAGTGCCCCTTTCTGTTTTCTCAGTCTCATGAACCGTATCTGTAAGGAATACACAAGGAAGTTCATTCAAGTGTTCTTTGATGATATCTTGGCATTCAATAAAGGACAAGAGGAATATCTCGAATATCTCAAGATAACATTTGTCATCCTGAAGCTAAATCCCATTAGTTATTTGTCAGAAAGTGCTAGTGTTCTTTTGGGTTAAATAGTATTAAATACCTGGCCATTTCAATTCAGCCCAAGTAGTGTCTTCTAATCCTAAAAAGATCTCAGCAGTGCAAGATTGGCCTCAACATATTAGGGGATTTTTGGGGGTAGCTAGTACTACAAGAGGTTCATTAAGGGATATGGACTCATCAGTAGACCATTAGCTAATTTGCTCAAGATAGATGGTTTCTATTGGACAGAAAAAAGGCTACTATAGCTTTTTAAAAGCTCAAAATGGCCCTTACTTTAGCACTTGTGTTGGCATTGCCTGAGCTTTTAGATGAGATGGTCACACACTTCAATATGAAATATTAGAGTAGGCAAAGGTCCGGTGATCAAATCTCCCCGTCACCCATATCAATAAAGAATTTCCACGTGCTTGACCCATGAAAAAAGAATCAGGCCCGCACGTGAGGGGGCGTGTTGACAATAAATTAAATAGTGAAAGTGCTCTCTCTCTATCATGTTAAGCTTTTAGATGAGATGGTCACACACTTCAATAGATGGTCTTCTTGTATGGACTTGGGCAAACCTCCCCTCATGGGCTAGTTTGGGGTTCAGTTAGACCAAGTGATATCAGAGCCAGGTCTATTCCCGTTTTGGCTCTTGGTCTACGCTCCAGCTTTCCTGGGCGTAAAGCGCGTGTTAGAGTGGGTAAAAGTCCATATTGTTTGGGGAATGGACTGGTGGTCTGCTTATATGGACTTGGACAATTCTCCCTTCATGAGCTAGCTTTTGGGGTGGAGTTAGGCCTAGGTGTCATATCTTTACATGGTATCAAAGCAGACAGAGGGGTCCTTGGATCGAATCTCACCGCACCCAAATTAAAAAGAATTTCCATGTGCTTGACCCATGCAAATGAATCAGGCCCACACGTCAGGGGCATGTTGAGAATATAATTAATTAATAAAAGTGTGCTCTCTCTAACATCTTAAGCTTTTAGATGAGATGATCATACACTTTAACAAAGACCAATGCATGTGACCTACGAATTAGGGTTGTTCTCATGCAGCAGGGTCATCCCATAGCATACATCTGTAAAGGATTATCTCCTAAGCACCAAGCCCTCCCTCTCTATGACAAGGAGCTACTTGTTTTGGTGTTAGCTATTAACAAGTGGTCTTAATATTTGAAAGGAAGGAACTTCCTTGTTAGGACTCACCTAAAGGCTCTCAAATTTCTTCTAGAACAGAAACTGCATACATGTTCACAAATGAAGCGGGTTGCTAAGATTATGCAGTTTGGTTTTTGAATTGAGTACAAGAATGGGAAAGACAACACTGCTACCGATTCCTTATCAAGTTTTCCACTTCATATAGGAGATATTTCTACTCTTTTTGAGTACTGCAGGGGCCACATTATTTCAGAAAGTTAGTAAGGAATGGGAGGAGGATCAAGGTTTGCAGAACCTTATCAAATTGGTACAAGACCATGATGGGGAGTATAAGGGGTACTCTTTTATTAATCAACAACTCAGGAGGAATGGGAAGTTGCTGATTGGTGATAAATCTCAGTTGAAGGAGGAAGTCATTAAGAGTTGGCATGACCAACCTGTTGGAGGACATTCTGGGATTAATAGTACTTACAAAAGGATAGCATCTAAAGGACTGCCAGATGATGTAACTTGGTATGTAGAACAGTGGCAGACACAAAGTGGGATGATGTCTGTCAAGAAAGTAAGTATGATAATGCACCTTACCTTAGACTACTACAACCCTAGGAGATCTCTAATATGTCTTGTCTAGTATAAGTATTGGATTTTGCAGAGGGACTTCCTTAAGTCTAAAGAAAAGTCAATCATTTGGGTGGTGGTAGACAGACTAAGTATGCACACTTTGTGAGAGTTTCTCATCCCTATGCAACTACTGGCATTGCACAATTGTTCCTGGATAATATCTACAAGCTACATGGCATGCCTGAGTTCATCGTGAGTGGCAGAGATCTAGTGTTTCTGAGCAAGGTGTTGCAAGAACTCTTCTCTGCTCATGGGGTCACATTAAGCACCTCAACTGCTTATCACCTCCAATCTGATGGGCAAACGGAGTTGCTAAGTAGGTGCTTGGAAACCTTCTTGAGATGCTATTGTTCTGATGCATCCACAAACTGGTTCCTTTACATTCTGCTGGTTGTGTGGTGGTACACTACACATCACTCAACTATACAGACCACATCACCAATACACTTACCATATATTTCTAGTGATAAACTGAGCAGGTAGACAGAAGTCTGGAAAAGTAAGGGAGCTTAAACTACAGCTGAACAAGTTCCACTTGACAAGAGCAGAACAAAGGATGATAGCCTAAGCCAATAGTCACAGCACAGATAGGTTGTTTGAAGAATGGAATTGGGTCTACTTAAAAATCCAACCTTACAGACAGTACACCTTATCTACTTCTCTATTTTCCAAACTAGCAGCCAAGTATTATGACCCTTAGCAAATCTTGCGAAAGAGTGGTCCAGTAGCCTATAAACTGGCAGTACCTACCACATTACTATGCATCCTACCTTCCATATTTCTTTGCTTAAGCGTTGCTTCGAAATGCCAAAAAGCATTCATCATCATCTTGTTCTGGACCTTTCTAGTTTTCATTGCCCCTACCCCTAAAGCTATCATGGATAGAAGAATGATCAAGGAGGGAAATAAGGCCATTCCACAAGTCCTCATTTGATGGGATCAGATGCCTCCTGACCAGCACACCAAGGAAGATTACCATGCCTTGAAGATGAGATTCCCTGTTCTTCCTTGATGACAAAGAATCTTCTTAAGAGGGGAAAAATGTTGCACACATTGTCACATCAGTTGTTGCACTTAGAACTGCTGGATTGGTAGTTGGCTGTTAGAGTAAAGAGTCAGTTTTAAGTTATTTGAGTCTCAAGCATAGGCCTTATGTTTTTAAGTAGAAGTTTACTTATTTGCAATTAGACCCCAGGCATTTGCTCGGTTAAGCATATTCCCTCTCTGACAAGTTAGTTGCGTGTCGTGATGCCCTTGGCACCTGAACATTCCCTTTGTGCTCCATATATTGTATGTCTCTTCTCCAATATTAATGAAAATTTACCCTATTTTAGCTCTAGTTTCCTTAGCTTAGTTATTCGTATCTTTCTATCAGTTTTGCATAAGTTCTTGATTGCCAAATCAGTACAAACCTTCGTGTCCCCATGGAAAATGAATGAAATCTGGTCTTAACCACATGGTAGTCCTTCCAAGTAGATTGGTCCTTAGGCATATTCTTCCATTGGATGAGGAGCTGAGCTACAACCTTGTTTCCTTTTCCGACCATCCTTCTCACCAATATGGCCTGGGGTTCCACACAAAAAGGACTAGGAAGGTCGACAATTGGGGGATGAGTGATCTTAGTTGGTAGTTCATGTCACAGTTCCAATTTCAGAAACATGAAATGTTAGGTGAATTGTCACTTCAGGGGTAGTAGCAGCTTATGTACCACTGTCCAATCTTTGGAATGATCCGGTAAGGGCCATAAAACTTGGCTGAGAGCTTAACGAAGGATTGATTGGAGAGTGTGAGCATCCTATAAGGTTGTATCTTGAGATATACACAATCACCAACATCTAATTGTTTGTCACTTCTGCCCTTGTTGGCTAATGACTACATTCTTTGTTGTGCCCTATGCAAATGGAACTTGAAGAGCTGTGATTTGAATTCTCTTGAAAGCATACTCCTAACTACCTCTTCATTAGTGGCTTCACCAACTATATAGGGAAGATTGATTGGAGGTGGCTGTCCATATAAAGCCTCATAAGGGGTGGTATGAATTGCAGTATGGAAGGTGGTGTTATATCATCTGTTGAGTTGTGTGACCATCTCATCTAAAAACTTAAACTTTTAGAGAGTGCACACTTTTAATTAGTTAATGATATTCTCAATACGCCCCTCACGTGTGGGCATGATTCTTTTTTCATTAGCCAAGTACGTGGAAATTCTTTTTAATTTGGGTGGCGGTGAGATTCAATCTCAGGACCTCTGCCTGCTCTGATACCATGTTGTACACTTTTAATTAGGTAATGATATTCTCAATTATGTTTCCAGGGTCCTGTTTAGCACTTCAGCTTACCAGCTTTTTGTAGAGGCTATGCAGTAAGGGGTCGTTTGGTTACTGGTTAGAGTCATGCAGGTATTAGTTATGTAGAGTTTAGTTAGGCGAAATGGTCTGGTGGACCCTTATACTTGTATCAGTTTGTATTTTGAATCCTTCTACTTGCCCATTTGTCATCTGGACCCTTAAACTCAACCAAAATGAGATTTTAAAGCCCCTTCAACCATGTGTGTAGCTCACTCTCTTTTATTTAATTGACATGTCATATCCACATAAGATATATTAATGCCACATCATAATTATTTCATAACTATTTTTAAAAATTATTAACCAAAATTATTTAATAAAATGTAAAATAATAACATTTTAATTTATTATTGGCAATTCTAATTATCCCTATTTTCACTATTTCACGACCAAAAGAAAGCCATTGCCGGCGTAGTCGCCATTTTTGCCGTCGTCGTCTCCTTTTTGCCGGCGTCATCGCCATTTTTGCCGGCGTCATCTCCATTTTTGCCGGTGTCATCGCCATTTTTGCCGGCGAAATCACAGTTACAACAACCTAAGCCACCTAACAACCACAATAACAACCTAAGCCACCTAACATCCAAATCTGGCCACCGCACAACTAGATCTAGCCTAACTTTTGGTAATCCAACGCCAACTACTATTTTTACACCCCAAATTGCTTACAAATACAATTTCACACCAACCTCTGTCTGAAACTCATAGAAATCTACCCAAAATTCGTTTGAGATTTTCTTGGGTTATTGAAATCAGTTGAAAAAGACAAGTTTAAGTGATTAGAAGGAGACGATTGTTGTGAAAGATTGAAGATGGGGACCTGCAAACTCCCCTCTCCATCCTCTCCGGCGTACCAACAAACTCCCTCGCCGGCCGCCGCCTCCCATTCTGGCGAAAAAATGACCAACATCGCTCCCATTCTAGCGAAAGACGGATCAGAGCCGCCTCTCTCCCTCTGACACATTGCGAATCGCCGAACACTGCCATGAAACCAACACGACTCTCTCTCCACAAATAGTCGTTTAAAACCTGATGTCACCAAAGTGCCAATATTGAGATCGGGCTGAAGAAGATAACTATGGTGTGGAGAAAAAAAAAGAAGCTTGGGCAGTGATGGGGTTGGGGTGGCTGAAAAAGTGGTGTGGGGAAGAAGATAGATTCTTTTCTTTTTAAATTTTTATATATATAATTTTAATAATTTAAAATTTAAATTTAAAAAATGATGTTCACTCGACTTAAATGCGTGTGGTCACTCTTTCACCAACTCAACTATTTTAATGCCACATAAGCATGATCAATGCTCAGAAGGGTTTAATATATTGTGTTTTATTTAGTTTAGGGGTCCAGATGACAAAGGGGTAAGTAGAATGGTTCAGAATACAAACTGATACTAGTATAAGGGTCCACCAGACCATTTCGCCAAAATGCATGTTTTAGTTGTGCAGGTATTAGTATGCAGGGTATAGTTATGCAGGATTTAGTTATGCAGGGTATAGTTATGCAGGATTTAGTTATGCAGGGTTTAGTTATGCAGGGTTTAGTTATGCAGAGTTTAGTTATGTTGGGTTTAATTATGCGGATATTAGCTATGCAAATATTAGTTACATATGTATTATTTAGTTATGTAGAGATTACAATACATGAATTATTAACTATTGACTATTAAACTTGTTGTAAATTATTAATATATATTATTTATAAAATAATAATACATGCTAATAAAATGTGGAATATATTGAATAATAGATAATGCTAATATTTGATTAGCGTATGTACCGTCAAAAAATATATAATCAAATTTCTAATATTAAAAAAATATTTATATTTGCATAAATGAATAAAAACTGTAAGTACATAAAAAAATGAAAATGGTCTATATATAAAAAGAACATAGATAGGAAAATAGTAAAGTTTCCAATTAAAAAAAATGAAATAAATTAAAAGAAATGAAAATGGTCTATATATAAAAAGAAATAAAACTAACAAACGTATATAGGAAAACAATAACGTTTCGATAAAAAGATAAATTAATAGCGTAAATATGTAATTTATCATTTTAATACATGTATAACTAATACCCACATAACTTATTCCACCTTCTACCCTGCACAACTTTATACATATATTCACTCATAAGTTATGTTGGTATTAATTATGTAGGACTACAGAAATGCAACCAAACACCGTATAAATTAATACATGAATAACTTTTATAGAACATTTAAATTCTTACCAACCAAACATTGTATAAGTTATGTTGATTGTTATACCTAATACAAAACTTCTACCAAACATAATAAAGCTACTGCAACTTTTTATACATGAATAAGATGTCTCTTATAACGTAACCAAACGGCCCCTAAAAGTGGTAGGGCTACTCCATGTGCTGAGAAAAGTTCTTCCCAGAACTTGCTGACAAAATTGGATCTCTATCACTAACAATATTCTCTGGCATCCCATGAAGCTTGAAAACCTGATCTAGGAAGGCTTGGGCCACAGTAACAATTGTGTAGAGTGACTGATAGAGGTATGAAATGGCCTATCTTAGTCAACCTGTCCACTATCACCATGATAGTGGTTTTCCCCTTTGACTTAGGTAGACCATCAATGAAGTCCATACTGATGTCGGACCATGCAAAATTTGGAATGGCCAGGGGCTGAATGAGAGCAGATGCTGCTGCAACATCATACTTGCTTCTCTGACACACAGAACAGCTTCTAGCTTAGCTGTGGACATCATCCCTTAGCCTTTTCCAGTTGAACAAAGCTGAAAGCCTCCTATAGGTCTTTTCCATTCCTGAATGACCACAATTTGGGCTTCTATGCCATAGTTGCAAGATGTCTTGCCTGAGCTGTTAATTGATGCTCACCACCAACCTACATACCTCTTTAGTCGTTGATTGTGGAAAGGAAATCCCTTCAGATCCTCCTCCTGGTTCTGGACTTTCTGAATTAGCTCTTCTAACTCAGTGTCCGTCTCCCAGATTGCCTTGATCCATAGCTTTAGAAAATCATAAAACAAACATAGAACCTTGCCTAAGAGTTTGAAGACATTGCAGATCACTTTGAAAGTGTAATGACACAAATCCCTTCCTCATAACCCTTCTCATCTTGATTCAAGTAGCAATAGGTGTCTCTCCAACAATTGTTTGTCCCTAACAAACTTTTTGCCCTTTTCTACCAAATAACAGCACTACCTTTCATAACTTTATTCACAATCATCCTCTAATTAATCAAAAGATTTTTTTTTTTTGCAGATTAGGAGCTCTAGCAGCTTGTGTCCTAATTTGGGTCCTTGAATTTGGATTTTCCCGCCTTCGTGCAGCTATAATAACATTCATCTCAAATTGTGTAGTCCACCTTTGAAATTGTTGAAACATGGGACTCAAGGTGAAATCATCCCCTCCATTCAAATCTGCTTCTAAACGAGCCCTTCTTTCATCATCACTACCACCTACCTGAGACATCTTAAAAGAAGATTAGAGGAAATATTTAGCACTCGAGAATTTGACTTTTACCCTCTCATATTGTCACCTATCTTGCCTTCTTTAAAATTTTGGCAAATGAGGCTCTCCAACTCCAAATATTCTATTATGCAATGCAACCGAAACCATAACCAAGCAGGTTCCAAGAAGTTCAATTTGGTCTCTGTCTCTTCTCTTGAAGTTTATGAAGAAAATTTCTTCTCAATCATGGCTTTGGTGTCATCATCTCTCATTGAGTGAAGATCCAGTTGAAGCATCTATTAGCTAAGTTGCTCAGACTCGGGTGCGGGTGTTCAGTACGGGTGTGAATCTAGAGGTCGGATCCTTCATGATCTAATTTTTAAGATTCGGGAATATGGATCCAGGTATGGATACGGGTGCGGGGATTCGCCTAAAATAATTAAAATATCTAAAAATAGAGTTATAAAACCTAAATTATGAGATATTTTGTGGAGAACTTGATGAGAATCCTGCAAGGAGATTAAAGGACAAGGAGTATCTTCAATTTCATCTTAGCTTTTGTATTGATTATAGAAAATCATTAAAAATGTCCATCCTTATCAATTTTGGTTAAAGTACCCAAAATTGGTTGACCAATTAGGACACGGATCCCACACCCACACCTGGGCGCGGCACCAAAAGTGAAGAGTCCGAACAACTTAGTCTATTAGTGGATAGGTGAAAGAGTGGGAATCTTCTGATGTTCTGTAGTGAAAGTGTATGTAAATTTTTTTGAAATGAGACTGGTGGAATGAAGAAAAAGAGTGTGGGACCTGCTTATTGTCTGGGAAATGGAGGTCGAATGATGGAGGGACGTGATGACTTTTTTGGTTGGGTAGATGGTCAACAATGTGCTGAAAAGTTGGATAAGAGGGTGGGTTTTGTCACTTTTAAATTCCATATCAGCTTAATTAAACAAGTTCACTGCTCAAGATGTTGTGTGTCATATCAGTCCTTGTGGCTAATAGACAGTTTGAACATGGATTAGGTGTTTAATCTGTCAGGAACTTAGTTTAGGTATCTAAATGAAAAATTCTGACAAGTTCAAGCAGTTGTCTATGTAGTGGGACATTAAGTTGAATATTGAGCCATGACAACTGTGACTTACGAGTTCATATGGATCAGTTGACTACCGAAAAGGGTTTAAGTTTGGAGAAACTACTTAGATGGAACTTGTTTATGTAATCAAGTCACTTCATATTGCTTTAGATCCAGTGTACTCTGAGAGGATCAAACACATAGAGGTTGATTGTCACTTTATTAGAGAGAATACTCTCAGAAAATATTGTCACAAAAAGTGGAGAACTATAATATCAGATGATTAGTTTGCAGACATATTTACCGGATCTTTCCCTTGAGTTAATTATACATGTAAGAAATTCGGCTTATATGATGTGTAATCATCTATTTGAGGGGGAATCTTAGATAGGCTAGTATATTATTGTACAAAGTAGTGTCCCAGATAGGACAAGCTTGAAGTATTCATTCTGAAGTGGGCATATAAAATGATAGAAGCATGAAACATCGAAGTCACACATTCTCATAGTTAACCTCACCTTTGCATAATCCATCAGATTGTACTCACAAGCATGATGTTTCAAAAGGAACTTTAGACAAATATTAGAAAACTTTCAAATTATCAAGATGAAAGGGTACTTATTAACCACAAGCATAGATGTTCATATCACGACATATCCATTTGACTGAATTGCTACGAATTATTGTCGGTAATAACTGTGCCTGTGTTAGCATACATATATTTGTGAAATAAGCATTCTTACTGAAATTAACAACAATTTTCCTACAGATGCTCATACGATACGGAGACTTTTCAAATCCAAGACTCCTTTTGGACTTTGGATTTACTCTCCCTTGTAATATGTATGACCAGGTAAGATGACAAGCTTCACTGTATGTTTTGCATTATCTTTCAGAATGGATGAACCAAATTGAATTATCACTAAGCTCATGCACTCTTTGCATGTGCAATTCCATTTTATTGATTTACGTACATTGCCTCATTTCAATTCCGTCCGAAAAGTTGGTAGATACTGCTTGTCAGGAGTCCCTTCAAGCTTGACCACATGCTTTATACTGAACCTCATTACTTTGACATTTCGGGGGCAAACTGCTAACAACTTCCCTTTGCTGACATTGTTAGAAGTACTGTTTCAGCTGTTGCTCTACATCCATTTATTGCCTCAATAGGACAGTCATGCATACAGATGTTTTGCTAGGTGGTTTATTTTTTGTTCTTTAGGATCAAGGTCTAAAATAACTAGAGGAAAATCAGAATTAGTTTCTTGAGAATTACCTTGTATTATGTATATAAGTAAGATCTTGCGAAGTGGACTTTAGGTTCTGATGAGCGTCCTTAGTCTCTTTTTCTTGATTTCGGTTTCTTCTCATGTAAATGTGTAATTCCTTTGTTTGTTCCCTATCCTTGTCATTAATTGTATCATGAAAAGTTTCTAGTGTCCTAGTTTCCTTATTTTCATTATATAAGTTGGGATCTCTTACCTTATCCAGGTTGTTATTACCAAAATTACTATCTCCCATATCCATTATAAAACCCAAATCCTTTTGTTTCTCACATGTGAGGTTGCGAGAATCCTTACTATCGATTGAATCTTCACTATGTTTCCCTTGAAGATGAGTTCGTAAAATGGTTGAGATTCAACGGTGACACCCATTATGACAATAACCTTCTTAGTATTTGAGTCATAACACTTGTATCCCTTTGTACAGGGGGCATAGCCAACAAAAACACATTTTTAGACGTGGATCAAGTTTTCTCCTATTCTTATCATGAACATGAACAAATACGTTACACCCAAAGACTCTCAAAGGTAGATCTATGGTCAATCTAGTAGAAAAGTATGTCCTGAACATACTGAAAGAGGTTTAAAACTTAGCACACGGGAAGACATCCTATTAATAAGATAGGTGGATGTCAAAAGAGCTTCTGCCCAAGAAATTTAGGGACTCCACTTGTGAATATTAAGGCTCTAGTTACCTCCATAAGATGCCTATTTTTTCTCTCAGCTACTCTATTTTGTTGGTGTGTATTAGGGAATGAACTTTGGTGCACTATTCCCTTGGAAGTGAAAAAATTGCCTAGATGGTCATTAAAATACTCTCTCCCTTGTGACTCGGAAATATTTGAATCTTCTCATGAAATTGTCCCTAACATAAAAAGCCTCAAACATATGTTTTACTTCACTTTTGTCTTTCAATAGGTACCAAGTTAGTCTACTGTGATTATATATGAAACTTACAAACCACCTTTTTCCATTTACAGTTGCTAGCTTAGAAGGTCCCCAAACATCGCTATGGATTAACTTAAAGGGTTTTATGGCATGTATTTTTGGGAAGAAATAGATGAACGTCTGTGTTTAGCCATTTCACAAAATTCACACTAGAAAGAGGATGTACTTTTATTCATAAACAACTTAGGTAACAAGAGTTTCAAATAATGAAAACTAGGATGACCAAGTCTATAGTTCCATAACATGACTTTACTATCAACTTGAACAAAGTTCAAACAAGCTGAACTAAAATTTACTTTGTTGTCTCCATTTTCAAGAAAATAGAGACCTTCAGGCTCTCTAGCATTGCCAATCATCCTCCCCGAGACTTTGTCCTGAAATATGCATGACATAGAGTCAAAGATAGCACGACAATTAAGGTTGAGTCAATTTGCTGATGGACAAAAGATTATGAAACAATTTTGGAACATGAAGGAAATAAAAAAAGGTCAAAAGATGGAAATAAAAAAAGGTCAAAAAATTTGTGACATATGAAAAGTTGTGACTTTATGAAAAGTGGTGACTTTTATGAAAGGTTGTGAACTTTCCGAAGGGTTGCAACTTTTCCAAATAGTTGTAACCTTTTTGATAAGGCACAATAAATGGTTGTTCACACTACCCTTTGTGTCTATAAATAGTGGAATTTTCTCTCATTTTAAAACAACAAAAAATCTGATCTTCTTCTACTTCCGCAAAATTAAATATTTATTTAATTTGCTCCTTTTGAGTGACTTACTAACACCATTGTTTTTGTATCAATAAGTTGGTGAATAAAATTGTTCCATTCTGAGAGGATGTAATTTTATGAACCTCTTGTATTGGAGGGGAATAGTTTTCTTCAGGGGACATTGTGCATTCAGTGGATTCGATTTTTCCTTTCTATTTTATTTTATTTTTACATATCCTGATATGTTTTTTTACACTCATTAATTTATGCGTATGATATGAATTGTTGTTTTTGAGTAGATGTTTTAAACTCTGCTTTTAGATTTCTTCAAAATTATTATCTCCGATTATATTGAAAACATACGCATATAGTACATATATTCATTGTGCAGAAAATAATTATTGTACTCAATTCCAAGAATCTATGCTTTGATATTCTATACTAAATTTTATAATTTAAAAGTACTATATATAAGCTTATATATTGTCTATTTTACATAGATGTGAAATTTCTCATTTATCAATTGAAGAAATTCATTATGCAAGTTCAAAAGTTATAATTGCTTTGATGTTCAAGCGTAATTTCTTTTTTTGAATATGTTAACAAGTTTTTGAATTTTCTCCTAAGACATATATCACAATTATATAATCTATGCAACTTAAAATGTTTCTTTATATTATGAAATGCATTTGTATACATATTTTTTTTTCTTCTTTATTTCCTTTTAATGTTGATTAAAGAACCAATGATTTATTATTTCGTGTACAATTCATTCATTGGAGGTTCTTGGGTTATATGATAATGAAAAACAATCATATTCATGTTGGAATATTGCTAATATTTTTTTAAGAATCTATTTTTTTCATTATTTTTAACGAATGGATAATATTAAAAAAATTAATTGCAAATTCAATTCAATTATTATTTGTAACCGCGCGAAGCGCAGGCAAATTACCTAGTATTTATATAAAAGAGAACCTTCGACCCGCCTACGTGGCGCAACCACAAACCATAATTCTCTTTTGATTTATTTATTTACATAATTAGCCTTCCCCTTTCATGAAAAGTTGTAACATTAATGAAGAGTTGCAACTTTTATGAAGAGTTGCGACTACTTTTGAGAAAAGTTGTGACTTTTATTAAAAGTTAGGACTTTGTTGAAAAGTTGCAACTTTAATGAAGAGTTGTGACTTTTATGAAAAGTTGTGACTTTTATGAAAGGTTGTAACCTTTTCGATAAGACACAATAAGTATTTGTTCACACTATTCTTTGTTGTCTACAAATAGAGGTATTTCCTATCTTCTTAAAACAACAAAAATTCTGAACCTCTTCTTCTTCTTCACAATTAAATATTTGTGCACTTTGCTCTTGTTGATTGGCTTACTAACACCATTGCATATGTTACAGATCACAGTATGTATTTTTATAATCATTAATTTTTCTTATGTTATTAAGGATAAATGATAAGATGTAATAATTTTCATATTCCTTTACATTATTAATGTTTGTTACTACGTAATCTTCTATGTAAGGTAATATAGTGTTTTAGTTTTAATGACTTATAGGTTTTTAAGTATTTTTTTATAAATTCCATGATACTAAATTCCCGTGCGAAGCGCGGGTAATGTTACTAGTTTATAGTATAGAAATAAACTAGCTACCAATCAAATCCTTTGATTCTAGGAGATATTAGAATCAAGGGACGATTCTAATTTCCTTAACCTATTCAACAACATATCACATGTGATTCTGTTAGATCATTTTAAACCTTACAAAATCATATGTAATCAGACTTAGATATTTGCAAATCAACAACTATCCGGATAGTGTATGTTGATTATATCATACTTACAAGGAGATGACTTGCCCGAAATGAAGAATTTAAATAAATAGTTGGCCTCAAAATTCGAGATCAAAGATTTGGGTCAGTTGAAATATCTTGGCATGGAAGTAGCAAGATCAAAAGAAGGCATTATAGTGTCACAAAGGAAGTATGTACTAGATCTTCTAAAAGAGACCAACATGAGTGGTGGTCGTCCAGCTGAAACAAACTGATCCGAATATAAAATTCGGAAACAAAGAAGGAAATTCAGTTGACTAAAGTCAATAGCAGAGACTAGTGGGGAAGTTGATCTACTTATGACACACTCGGCCTGATATAGCTTTTGTTGTAAGCTTAGTGAGTTAATTTATGCACTCTCCGAAGAAAGAGCACCAAGAAGCAGTCTACAAAATTCTAAGATATTTGAAAAATTCACTGAGGAAAGGATTTTTTTCGGGAAAAGGTCAAGATAGAAGCATTGAAAGCTTTAAAGATGCAGATTGGGCAGGTTCTACTATTGATAGGAGGTCTACATCAAGATATTGTACTTTTATCTACGGAAATCTTGTTACTTGGAGGAGTAAAAAGCATAATGTTGTAGCCTGTGCAGTGCTGAAGCTCAAAATCGATGAAATGATTTTGCTCAAAAAGATGATGGAACTAAAAAAATTGATTGTGTTACCAATGAAGTTGTACTGTGACAACAAAGCTGCCATAAGTATTGCTCACAATCCAATTCAACTTGACAGAACAAAGCATGTTGAAATGGGTAGGCACTTAATAAAAGAGGAGATTGAAGAAGGAAATGTGTGCAAGCCTTTCGGCCCAACAAATCAGCAAATTGCGGGTATTTTCACAAAATGGTTGTTTAAAACAAAGTTTGAAATTCTTGTAAGCAAGTTAGGCATGAAAGATATTTACATGCCAATTTGAGGGGAGTATTGATTTGTAATATGTAAGTGTGATTAGATATGATTTTGTTAGATTTAAATTGATCTAACAAAATTGTTTCGGATATGCTTTTGAATAGGTTAGGATATTAGAATCATCCCTTGATTCTCAAATCTCCTAGAGTCGAGGGATCTAATTGCTAGCTAGTTTATTTTTGTATACTATAAATTTGTATCTCTATGGATAAATAAAATTGTACAATTTTGGTACCAAAACTTACAGTAGCAAACTTACAATAAGTGTGGTTTGCTTCACAATCATTGGAAAGACTGCTAGACACTTCTTCTAATGTGAATCTGATCTCTTGTCTGAGTAACGAAACCTACCTTTTGAAATGCAAAGCCCCAAAGTTAAGTGACGTAAGTACATAGGAGATTGTATTTTATATAAGGGCAGAATGAAACATAACTAAAAGAGAAAGAAGACAACCAATGGAGACATAATCAAAACATAGAACATTCAAGCGACCGAAAATAATTAAGTTGATCTTAACGTTCGTTGTTTATTATGGGAGTTTTTTAGTATAATCAACATAATCCACCATGGGAGCACATGGAGTCAGGTATTGGCCGAATTAGCTAGGCCTTTCCATATCTTGTTGGGTGTGAAACATACATAAAATAGTTTTGCTAGCAAAAGATCGATAATATGCCTTGTTCGGCAACCTATAGGATACTCCCAACTCAACGGTGCGATCCAAATCTTATGTCGGCAAACGTAGTTTTGGGCACTTGTGGTATAGACTAATGCCTTCTCAGTTTACCATTAGTTCAGTCCAAAGTATCATGATCGTAAATCATGCTTTGTTTTGAGAGCTCATAATCATGGTTGCAAAACTCACAAGTAGTCATATGTCATAATTCATGGAACAAAAATCATAGGAAAATCAACTCATTATAGCATAATGTTTATATGTTGAAAAAGGGCATAATCGTAATTTAGTAGAACATGCATGGGATTAAACCTGAGAAAATTTATAGGATTCATGGTGTTCGTAGTGAGTTTTCATGAACAAAGAACATCAAAATCATACCTACCCCCTAGTTATCTCATGGAGGAGAAACTTTCGGGTTTTTCAATAAAACAGACGCAGGGAAGATCAATAACGTTCCAACGCAAATGGATAGCCTTACATGCCTTTAATCATAACTAATCACAGAAAAATATCCAATATTTGAATAAGAATGTTCAAAACCCTAGGCTTGACCTTGTTGAGCAGAAATTCCTTGAAAATCCTCTGATCATGGATTAGAATTATGTTATAGATTCGATTACGGTGATAGAATTTCTTAGAATTGAATTGATCAGTGTAGGAAGACTTACTGTAGTTTAGCGAGGTGTTGACAAGAGAGGAGGAACATTCTGGGGTTCTCAAAAACGAAGGAATGGTGAAAGGTTTGGTAAAGTCAGAAAAGGCCGTGTTTTTAGACATTGACTGGGCTTGAACATTCACTGTGATGGGTGCTGCGTTGTGGTGCCCACTGCATTTCTACACTTGGTCAATTTCTGTCCTCTTACTCCCAATAATTTTCAGTGCGGCTCGGTGACCATCATGTTGGGCGTCACGTCGCAGTGGTTGGTATGTCCTCCACTTAGTATGATACTGAGGATCCTCTATTTCTTTCACCGCAGTGTGGTGCCCCTAGCAGTGAATTTTACCTTGTTGGGGACCACGTCGTGCCAATTGTGGTGTGCCAACACTTAGATAATCTATTTCTTTGGGTAAAACGTTCATAACTTCTATTGGACGGGGGAATGACGAGCAGTTAGATGCATTGGAATTCAAATACCAATACTGTGTCAAGCATTCCACCAAATACTCGTTAACGTCACAAAAATCCTCCAAATTCATCACGTTCCATAGGTTCAATATGTAGTGTGGGAATATGAGGTGTTACAGCTTGGACTGTGAAAAACAGAGCTTTATTTCTCTACCTTTGATACTGTATAATTAGGGATAATGGGTATAATATGATTGAGCAGCGTGAGAATTCTATTAAACTTAGTTAGGTTTTGATATAAACTATATTGATTAAAAATTAGGTAAGCTACAGATTCTAGGCTAGATGTCCTAGCACCTAATACTCACATGCTAGGCAGTCACAATAGCTAAATCAATGCAAAAGTAGGTAAATAATCTCAACACTCCCTAATTATCCTCCTAAGTTATGGTCATATTTGGTTACTTTTCACATAAAAGGCATCAGTTTCTCTCAGGTTGAAGTTGAGCTGACTATACCTCATGAAGACAAACTACGTCAGTTGAAGTTGAAGCTTTTGGGCAAACATCAGATACCAATTCTTAAAGATGTCAATGGATTCAGTTCCTCTGAGAATTCGTTTGCACTCAAGTTTGTATCTCCTTACGAAGTTTTATTTTTTTATAATATAGATTATTTGTACGTATCAGCAAACAATATTATAGATATAGTTGGTTTACTATCTGATGGCTGCTGTTAAGATTTGATAATGCTGTTAAGTTCTTCTTCATAACCCATCTCACCCCCTCTCCCTCTTCAGGGAAGTTAGGTTTGCTGACGCTCAAGGTAGGGGAATTCCACAGTCAATTCGTGCATTTGCTCGTGTTCTGTGCTCCAATTCTCCACAAGGTCCTAGGGTCATCTTTTTTTCCGTGCATTTGTTCAGCTATCTTTACAGTCAATATTTCCTATTTCACAATATACTAACCTTGTTTAAACTGTAACATGTAGAGATAAATTATTTGGCCATGGAAGCTGCAGAAAATGATGGTCGGGTGGCTAGGCGTCCACTAAAGGACAAGAGCAGAGAGATTCAAGCACATCAGTTTTTGCTCTCAAAAATCACTGGGCTAATAGATGAGTATAATGCATCTATTAAGGTAAGAATAATAGTTTATTCATATGTTTTAGAAAGATTCATATAGATTCAGCACGGAACCACAAATAAGAATTTGTTAGGTGCAACTGCTCTAGATAGTACTTTTGCTGACAGGCCATACCTAAAGAGAAGTGGATATTACAAACACCAGAGTTGCAGGTCACTTTGCAGGCACTGCTGATGAAAATCATGAACTGCAAAGAACTTGTATAATATTATTTAATGCTAAACCAACATAAAATGATGCAGAAGACTAAGTTGAGTTCTCTATGCAAGGTGGATTTCTACTTGGCCGCTAAAGGGGGGCAGCAGCGCTTAGATGGATCTCCTGCCACCCATGCATGAAGGGTTGCACTAACAATAAGTCTCAACCCCCCTTTGTATGGGATTGGCATATGCTTACAACTACTATGCAATAGTGAGAGGGAAATGCCATAATGGCTTCATGACTCTAGCTTTTAGTGAAGGAAAGATGACTTTTTCTTCTTTTAAGGTGTCACCTCCTACTTCCACTTTTTTTTCCAGTAAAATTGCAGCCTTCAAGTGTAGTAAGAAGTAGAGTGGGTATTCAGTTCTTCGGGTTGGTTCGGTTATTCAATAGTGCCTACGTCTGGGTCGGTCTTTTTTAATTTGGTTCTTAGGTATGGGCCTTATTAATGCGCTATTTTTCTTCTTGTCAAATGGCTATTTTTTAAGGGATTCTTACATAGGTACCACACAACAAAATTTCAGCTAACGGCTGCCTGTATATTTAATGTATCTATCTTATATAAATACGGAAAAGGGCCTAAAATACCCCTCAACTATGTGAATTGGTACAAAATTACCCTTCTTCTACCTTTTGGGCCTAAAACGCCTTTGACGTCAACCTTTTGGCTCTATTTTGCTCTCATCTTTAACAGCCTAAATAATAACCTCAGTTAGCAAATTCATTTATGACGTTTAGGTAACTTAATAATTAATTAAACTAATTAAAAAACCAAATATCCACCCAAAAGTCCCACCCGTAACCCAGATCTTTTAACCCAAATATTCTAACCCAAATTCAACACTGTCAACCTAAATTCATTCATCACTGTCAACGGTAAATTAAACAGCATACCCTATCAGTGACGATACTGAGGAGAGACATTCACTTATCCTATTCCCTTCGCTATTATTTTCCTCCGATGACTAGTTAATACCGTGGCACAACGACAATCTTTCTTCTGTTTTTATTTTTGCACGAATGGCGGACAAGACCTTAACAAGTGCATTTTCTGACAAAGCTTATATTTGTTTCATAGTAACTGATATTTTGGAAAATAAGTACTCCAATCTTACATAAAATGCATTATGTTTTTGTACTGCATAAACTCACCCACTTTGAATTTACAGTTGACAGTGTTGAATTTGGGTTATGGGTGGGGCTTTTGGGTGGGTATTTGTTTTTTTTAATTAGTTTAATTAATTATTAGGATAGCCAATAGAATAACGACACGTCATAAATGAATTTGCTAATTGAGATTATTATTTAGGCTGTTAAAGATGAGGGGCAAAATAGAGCCAAAAGGTTGGCGCCAAGGGCATTTTAGGTTCGAAAGGTAGAAGAAGGGTAATTTTGTACCAATTCGCATAGTTGAGGGGTATTTTAGGCTCTTTTCCATTTATAAATAGTGTATAGCCATATATATATGATGTATAAGAGATGTATATGCATACTTATGCATTGTTATACAATATTTACATTGTTATACAATATTTACATTGTTATATAATGTATCTATATTGAATAAATACTGTATAACCATGTATATATGATGTATAAATCTAAGTTTCTCTGACTCTTCACTTTTGGTGTTGCACCCATGTCGACACGACATGGATCCGTGTCCAATTTGGTCAACCAATTTTGGGTACTTTGACCAAAATCGATGTGGAAAGTCTGGACAATGTTAATGATTTCTGTCATCAATACAAAAGCTAAGGTGAAATTGAAGAAATGGAATACCGTTTATATTGAAATTTCTATGTCACTCCTTTTCCTTTAATCTCCTTCCCGGATTCTCCTCAAGTTCTCCACATAATATCTCATAATTTAGGTTTTATAACTCTATTTTTAGATGTTTTAATTATTTTGAGGCGGATCCCCACACTAGTATCCATACATGGATCCATATCCCAACATCTTAAAAATTAGATCATGAAGGATCCGACTATTAGATTCACACCCGTATGGGACCCCAGCACCTTAGTCTGAGCAACTTATGTATAAACAGTGTATTCACACCAATATACACAGAATCAAATGCTAACCAGGTTGTCTTCTTCATCAACTATTCAATTGCTTGAATCGGTCCGAAATGTGTCTTCTTCATCAACTATTCAACTGCTCAAATCGGTTCGAAACATTTCCAATCGACATTTACCTATCTCCCAAAGTAGACCTCCTAAAATGGAGACCTACTAAAATGGAGAGAAAAGAGAAAAGAACTTGTCATACAGACGATCAAGGAATAACTTGGCACCGCCGAAACAACATTATAGGTTTGTTGGTCGACCGAATGGGTGTATAGCGAAGGTTGTGCGAGACGCTTATATTGCTGGCACCGCCAACTTCTACAACTTTGTTCACCACTGATCGCAACCATGACATCGCCAATCAAATAATTGAGTTTCTGGTTAGATTCTCCCAGTGTTGTGAAAGGCGATCGCCTCGTTGCCAATAAGGCGAGACAACCCGTCATCCCCTTTTAGTTTTGTGACGAGGCAATCTTCAAAAGGAGATGCCATGGAGACAATGGCGACAAAGGCGAGATGCAACAAAGGCGTCGCCTTTTGTATTTTCTTAAAAACAGGCGACTAATTTAGGGTTTTCAAAAGTTAAAAAAGGTAATTTTGGGGTTTTCTTTTCAAAATGTACAGTTACACTCTTAGACTGTGACTGCTACTCCGACTGCAACTAGTCATCCGTGACCAGGCGGACTTTTCCAGTAACTCCAAAGTCCAACCAATACGTGTTACTTCTTTTCTTCTTCTAATTTCTTTCTTTTTCTTCTTAAGATTTCTTCTTCCTCTATCTTTTATCCTTCTTCTTCAGGCGTCAGAGTTACTTCTGTCAGTTTTGCTGAATGCCTCTCAAAGTGAGAGTCTTTCCATTATATAGAGAGAATAAATATTACAAATCCCTAAAGATCCGTCATTCCTATCCCTAAAGATCAGCTATTCTATCTCTACAAATCTGCTATTCAATCCCTCCAAATCCGCTATTCTATCACAATATTTATTCCTTTGATTCTACAACAAATCTATATGATCATGCTAATTTATATCACTATCTAATTACATTAATATATACAATTATTTAGATTTTCATCATGCTAACATCCCCCCTCAAATTGATGCCGGTGGATCAAGAAGCATCAATTTGCCTACTAGAAACTGATGGCGTTGTCGTGCCATAGATTTTGTAAACGCATCAGCTATTTGAAGATCACTAGACACATGTGGAAGAGTAATGACTCCTTTATCTACAGCTTCTCGTATATAATGACAATCTACTTCGATGTGTTTGGTCCTCTCATGAAAAACTGGATTAGTAGCAATCTGAATAGCACTTGTATTATCAGCATGGAGAGGAGTAGGATGAGATTGAGGAAATCCAATCTCAGCAAGTAATCCACGAAGCCATACAACCTCGGAGCAAGCAGTAGACATGGATCGATATTCAGCCTCTGTTGAAGATTTTGACACGATCTTGCTTTTTACTCTTCCACGATATCAATGACTCTCCAAGAAACATGCACCAACCAGTGACTGAACGACGAGTATCAGGACATCCCGCCCAATCAGAATCACTAAAAGCATTAAGACGAATAGGAGAACCACTTGGAAAGAACAATCCACGAGTAGATGTTCCTAGAAGATACCGAATGATGCGACGAACAGCCACCAAGTGGAGATGACGGGGAGCTTGCATAAATTGGCTAACTTGTTGCACTGCAAAAGAGATATCAGGCCGAGTAATAGTAAGGTAATTTAGACTCCCAACTAATTGTCGAAACATAGTTGGATCAGGAAGAAGATCGCCTTCCTCACGACGATACTTCACATTCAATTCCAATGGAGTATCTACAGAGGAGGAATCTTGAAGACCAGCCAAAGAAATCAGATCCTGAGTATATTTGTGTTGGTTTAGAAACACACCTGAAGCAACATTATGAACTTCCAAACCCAAAAAATATGTAAGAGTACCAAGATCTTTCATATGAAAAGAATCTTTAAGCTGCTGTTGGAGGCTAGTAATTAGTGAAGAATCAGTTCCTGTGATGATAATGTCATCTACATACACCAAAAGAAGAACACAACCTGTAGATGTTTTCCGAAGAAACAAAGACGAGTCATATTTGCTCTGCTCAAAAGAAAATTGTAGCAAAGTAGACCGGAACTTATCAAACCAAGCTCTTGGAGCTTGTTTTAATCCATACAAAGACCGCTTCAACTTGCACACATCTGATGTAGGTGATGAGAACAAACCAGGTGGAGGTTTCATATAAATCTCTTCTTTGAGATCACCATGGAGAAAAGCATTTTTGACATCCATTTGATAAAGAGACCAGTTTTGTGAAGCAGCAATGGCAATAATAGTTCGCACCGTAGTCATTTTTGCTACTGGTGCAAAAGTCTCCTCATAGTCCACCCCATACTCTTGTCTGTTACCAAGAACAACCAATCGAGCTTTGTACCGATCAAGAGTTCCATCAGAATGAAGTTTAATTGAATAAACCCATTTACATCCAATAGGGCGGACATTTGAAGGACATGAAACAATGTCCCATGTGTCATTTTCTTTAAGAGCCAAAAGTTCCTCCTCCATTGCTTTTTGCCAACATTCAAGCTTGGAGGCTTGTGAGTAACCTGTTGGAATAGAGATGGTTGATAAAGTAGAAGAAAAACCATACCGTTTAGGAGTTTGAGACACTCTAGTAGATCGCCGAGGAGGCTCAAGAGGAGCAGGCCTTGAAAAAATCTCAGATTCTGGTTGTAGAGCAGTCTCAGGTGGCGGATCTGTTTCGGGATGGGGTAAAGTTGGCCGACGTCGTTCATACACAAATCCTGGTTTGAACCGCTTAGAAGACAATGACAAATCCTCAAAAGTAGGAAGAAGAGGAGAAATAGAAGATGACTCAATATGAGTAGGAAAGAAATACTGATTCTCAAAGAAAATAACATTCCTAGAAACACGAAATTTGTTAGAACTTGGATCATAACAAATAAATCCTTTCTGCGAAGTACTATAGCCCATAAAAGCACATCTAATAGACTGAACAGAGAGTTTATTGCGTTGAGAAGGAGGAAGGTGCACAAAACAAACACAACCAAATGTATGAAAACTATGATAGCTAGGATGCTTGTGAAAAAGACGATAATATGGAGACTCAAGGTTTAACACTTTAGATGGAAGTCTATTAATCAAATAGACAGCAGTAGACACAGCTTCAACCCAATATTTAGATGGAACAGAGGACTCAATCAATAAAATACGAGTGACATCCAAAAGATGATGGTTTTTACGCTCAACCACCCCATTTTGTTGTGGCGTGTATGGGCAAGAGCGTTGTGATACAATTCCTTTCTCAAGCAACAAATTATTGAATTCATGAGACATATATTCTCCACCAGAATCAGATCTTAATATTTTGATGCATGTGGAAAATTGAGTCTCAACGTAAGCCAAAAACTTCTTGAAAATGGAAAACACTTCAGATTTAGATCGAAGAAAATACACCCATGTAAACCGACTATGGTCATCTATAAATGTCACAAAATACTTGAAATGAGCATGAGAAATTACTGGTGAAATTCCCCAAACATCACTATGAATGACATCAAAACACTTTGCAGCACGACTACCAAAATTAGGAAAAGGAAGAGTTTTACTTTTGCCTAATTTACAAGTAGAACAATCAAAGGAAGCAACTGAAAATTGATTTTTATTTCCCAATAAACCAGAATTGAACAAATGAGACAACACAATAGAATTTGGATGTCCTAGACGTTTATGCCAAACCTCATTCTTAGTAGTGGTGGAAGCAAAAGCCAGAACAGGAGGAATAGAAAAGTGTATAGGAAACAATCTTCCAACTTTAGGCCCCTTCGCGATTATTGTTCCCGACACCTGATCCTGCACAAGGCAACCATTACGAGAAAAGTTCACATTACAATTGTTATCTACCAATTGGCCAACCGAAATAAGACTAGTGGAGAGCTTTGGTGATACAAAAACATTCTTGAAAGTTTCAGTAATATCCCCAACCTTGGTAATAGGTAAATTACTACCATTGGCAACCTGAATTTGTATTGGACCATTATACTCACGGATGTTTTTGAGTATATCAGTTGAGTTGGTCATATGATTGGAAGCGCCAGAATCAACAAGCCAAAATTTAGATATTACCTCATTACTTTGTAGTCCCAAAGTTGAAAATGCTGACAAGATCATTTGTTGTACCATTTGAGGAGTAATAACTTGTCCTACCGAAGATGAGCTATGTGTAGTGGAATCATTTATCCCAACTTGGAAAGCCTTTGTCCTACGGTTTTGAGGACGTGTGGGACACTCTTTGATAATGTGTCCTTGTTGTTTACAATAATTACAGAACTTCTTGCCACAATTGCGAGCAATATGACCATATTTCTTGCAACTGTAGCATTGAGTTCTAGCCATATCCACGCCCTTTCCTTTCCCTTGAGCTGCAAATGCAACACTGACAACATTTCCTTGATGAAAAGCATTTTGTGTGACGAGACGCTGCTCCTCACGAAGTAATTCCCTAAAACAGACATCCAACGAGGGAGATGGATCACGACTCATCAAGTTGGAGCGAACACTTTCAAAGTCAGATCGTAATTTCATCAAAAATTGATCTCGCTTGCTTTGTTCGTGAACTCCTTGAATGATGGAGAGAGATTCAGAAGGTATTTTAGCATAAACGATATCGGTAAATTCAGCCCATAAGTTCTGAAATCTAGAGAAATAATCTTGAATAGAGAGATCTCCTTGTGAATACATAGCAATTTCATGCTCTAACTGAAAGCGCCTTGCGTTATGGTCTTGGTTGTAAACCTTTCGTAAATAATCCCACATGGCCTTTGCTGTCTTGTATGGCCTGAGATTAAGAACAATAAGAGGGTCAATTGACCCTAAAATCCATGTCATCACCCGAGCATCTTTAACCTTCCATTGACCGAGCTTTTTAGGATCGGTAGGAGTAGGATCGCTTCCATCTATATGTCCCTATAATTCTTTTCCGGTGACAAATAGTTGGAATTGAAATTCCCAGGCGGAGTAATTTTTTCCCGTGAAACGAACATGGAAAGACTCAAATTGATATGACGACATGTTTGTGACAAGCTAAGGAAGATAGAAATGCAATGATGCAAAATAACCAGAATGAAAAGAGACTAAGATTCCAAGATGCCTTAACTTCCAAGATACTTAGGACTAACTGTTGACTAACAGTAAGCAGAACCAAAACTTCCAAAAAAAATTCTGGAAGGAACCACAGATGAAGGACACTAAGAATCAAAGCACTGAAAAAGGCTCTGATACCATGTCAGTTTGCTGAATGCCTCTCAAAGTGAGAGTCTTTCCATTATATAGAGAGAATAAATATTACAAATCCCTAAAGATCCGTCATTCCTATCCCTAAAGATCAGCTATTCTATCTCTACAAATCTGCTATTCAATCCCTCCAAATCCGCTATTCTATCACAATATTTATTCCTTTGATTCTACAACAAATCTATATGATCATGCTAATTTATATCACTATCTAATTACATTAATATATACAATTATTTAGATTTTCATAATGCTAACAACTTCCACCTCTATTTTTTTCGAACTGATTTTACTGTTATTATGTTTTTTCTCATTCATGTTCTAGACTTATAGTATGTACTATCTATTTTTAATTTTTCAATTCAAATATTTGCTAATATGTTATTGCAATTGAGATTTTGATTATTTATATATGCAATTAAATATTTTAATTTTTTGGTATTAATTGGAACCACCATTCAAAAAGGTGAACACCTCGCCACTCACCACTCGCCTCACCTTGTGGCGAGGCCGAACCTTGTTACCTTTTGTCAAATGTCGCCTTTCGACGTCCAAAACATTGATTCTCCAGTGGATGACATTGAAGAAGAAGAAGAAGAAATGGAATGAGACACTGGAACTGGAGTTTGTTTTTTGTATAAGAGATGAAGTAAGAGGTGAGATTGTTCGGTAGAGAGAAAGAGAGATGGAGGAGAAAACAAAGGAGGAAAATAAGGCTATCCGCTTATATAGAAATAAGCAATAATTGGGCTATTTTGGGTAAGAACTATGGTTGAATGGTCACCTTGCCTAAGGAGTGGCACAACTCATATTCCAACGGAGTACATCAAGAAACAAAAACTCCATGTTCCTTATGTCACTCGTAATTAAGTTATAATTTTTCATAGGATAATTCTGATAATGCTGGCACATTTCCTCTGTTTTCATCCATTTTTGCAGCCAATAATACACAGGCTTCTGATAATAACCTCACTGCCCTGTATTAGCAGTAGCAGTAGTAGTAGACAAGACATGACTCACTTGCAGATCATCCAGGACATGACTGTAGATAGAAAAATATGGATGTCAAAGGATTAGGGTAGAAGGGTAGTAGGTTGAGCGTTGTCTAGTTCGCATTTCAATATTGTAAATATTTATCTCCCACTATCTTATTCTTTGATATTAGTATACTGGTTGTTTCCTTTGCTTCATTTATCGTATTGCTTTGTCGTTGCTACTAGCCTTTTTCGTTGTTTTCAGCATGACTTCTTCGACTGTGTTTGCTTTACATGCTTGATTTCATATGCTTTACTTGAGCAGAGGGCCTATCAGAAACAACCTTTCTACCTTCACAAGGCAGGGGTAAGGCTGCATACATCCCACCTTCTTCTGGCCCAACTTGCGGGATTATAATGGGTATGTTGTTGTTAGTAGCAGTAATTAGCCAGGCAGAAGTAATAAGTTTGTGTAATAAAATTTTGGTGAACCGGACCCTATAACCGAGAACCAAACAGCGAAGTTTTAGAAAAATAGAACCGAAAAACCGAAATCGAAGAACCGAATTAGTTTGGTTTGGTCCGGTTTTCAGTTTTTCGGTATTTATGTTCTGCTTACCCCTATTAAGAAGTGTGCTTATTACTTATGGGAAAGACATTACTTTTTAACTTCATCATTTTCTAAGTTCATCGGTGTCTGGCTGAATAATGGATGCCTCACATTGTCATGGAAATGCATATTGTTCTTTGGATACATGACATTATAGGAAACAGTTATTTCCTGGCAGACATCACTGTGTGATTAATGGTAGAAATAATCAGTCTGTTCATTTGGCAGACTCTTGAACTTTTCACTTTTGCCTATTCAGTCATTGGAGCTGCCTACTCTCTGCTTGGTTGGAAAACTTGATATGCGGAGACAATTGGCTCAATACCTTCTCACGGGTGAGCTTCGTGTACTGAAATCTGCTGCACTATGGCTAGAAAATTATTGTAAAACTTAATCAAGAGTTTAGACAACATTCTTATGCTCATTTGAGAAGCAAAAAGCTAATTGCTGGTGGAGTCAGGTGCAAACTTTAGTTATCATAATTTGAATGGGCAGTTTTTCTTAAGGTGTTGTATTTGATTGAATGACCTTGGATCTTATAAAATATAAGAATTTGTTCTGTTTGCTTTCCTACCGATGGAAAACAATGATCTTCATTTGGCATTAGGGCATAAATAATCTGTATCCTGTCACTGCACTGCAGATAATTTTGCTCCCTGTGGGGGAAGTCTGGTTCCCTCAAGTCTAAACTTATTGAAACTAGCATGTAATCTTTTAGTTGACGAGGCCTTGCATAGCTGCTAAAATAGTTCTCAGGCCTCTGTACATTGATGAGTAGATGAGTACTGTGTGATATGATTGGCGTGTAAATATTCTGAAAATAGAGCTGCTCTGGTTCATCATTCCGTGATTACTGAGACAATACATCATTATACCCTTTTCAGGCTACATTGTTTGCTCTCATATAGATGCAAATATAATATTGGGGAAAGGGAGGTCCAATTTTTGAAATGTTTAAATTGCAATTTTATGGGGAACAATATTATTAGAATCAACTACAATACTACTGTAGGTTTTGTAAAATTTGCACTCATCACATGGCGGATGAGAAGATGCATGAAGCATGGAAAGAGGGGAAAAGACGATTGATTAACCACTAGACTCTTCTCATGGATAACATAGTTGTGTTCAGAAATTCCTGAACTTGTACAATAAGCTCCCTGCCTTTCGTTTTCTGTAACTTATCTTCCAGCTTCTCTTTTCCTTATGTGTCTTTTTGGTTGCTTTGTCTATGTCTGCTTAATGAATGTATCCTTATCTATTGGTGTTAAATTGTGAGCTGTCTTTTATCTCCCCTAAATTATACAGGTGTACTTGGATGAAAAACAGAGACCATAAAAATATTCTTGATAATATTATTGATAAAGCAGACCAATTTTTTTCCCCACCAAACAAATTCACACTCTGCTTTCTATATAAGCCTCACTCTTCATCCACCAAATCTCAAGAAACAGTCTGCTAGAACAATGGCTCATCAGTCTCTTTACCTTCTCTTCCTAGTTGTCTTATCATCAATCAGTAGCCATGTAATTCAAGTTGAGGCTCGCCATCTTTTGGACGCAACTTTGCCAGATCTCCCCATTGGCCTCCCAAAACCTGAGCTACCAACATTACCTATGCCCAATCTTCCACTGCCGCAGCCTGGATTGCCCACACTACCTATGCCGAATCTTCCACTGCCGCAGCCTGGATTGCCCACATTACCTATGCCCAATCTTCCACTGCCACAGCCTGGATTGCCCACATTACCTATGCCTAATCTTCCTCTGCCACAACTTCCAAACCCTCAGCTGCCACCTTTGCCCAAACCGGATTTGCCATTACCTATGCCACAACTTCCCAAACCTCAGCTACCTCTGCGACAGTTGCCAATACCATTGCCACCTCTGCCAAGCCCTTAAGTACTAATGTTCCTTCAATGAAGGGAAGTGTACTACGTGCTATCCAGGATGACTCATTTGTATCATTATTGTCGTATTTGTGAACCTGCTCATGTTAATGTTGTTAAACTTTTGTATGTAATCTCTTGTTAGTAAGTCAATTGTTTGTGTCAGTTAACATTCCTAAATTACTTTCTGTGAATGATTGCTCAACTCCATACTACTATCATATACTAACACGATTGCAAGGTTAAAATTTGTACAAGAATATATTGACCACTCACTGACAAATGGAAAAATTATGGAACCACTCAAAATTAAAATTTATTTATGGAAAATAACTATAGTTTTAAAATATTGTAAAACAAAAAGAGCAATATGTTGTTTTTATAGCAAACTCCTCCCCTCTCTCCGTGTATGTCTCTCATCTGACGATAAGAAGAAATTCATTCAAATGTATTATGTATCAATTGTATTTAATCAAATATAGGTGATTGTTTCGTATTTTATTTCTTTTGTATTTAAAAAAATAATATTTTGTATTTTTGTATTAATTGTATTTGTATCCGTACGAATACAACATGCATTCATCCTCTCTTTCAAATGTATTTGTATCCAATCAAAGAGAGGATGAATACATTTCTATATTGAATACAATTGATACTAAATAAATAAAGAATACAATGCAAAATAAATACAAAATATAATTTATTGTATTTCCAATACAATTGATACAAAATAAATACATAATACAAAGCAAAATAAATACAATCCTCTCTCCTCCCTCTCTAGATCTTGCTTGTCTGTCTCCTCTTAATAAGTATACATTTTGATACAAATCAGTTTATTTTTGTATTTTCTTTCTTCCGAATCAGCCAAATATACACTCTCTCTCAGGTCTCGTTCGCCTCTCTCCTATCTCTCCTAACATTTTGCTATTATTCATAATTAAGCAAACTATAACTATAGAATGTCTAATATTTGCTATTTTTGAAAATTTTCCCTGAGAAATTTCTTTTTCGATTGGCCTTTGATATACTTTACCTTGAGACAAGGGTCTATCAGAAACAACCTCTCTATTATTGGGTAGCAACCACTCTATTACTGAGTAGCAAAGGTTTGTACATAACTCTATTTTCTACACCCACTAATGGAATTATACGAGATATGTTATTGTTAAGGGATTTCCATGAGTCAAAATTTAAGAGGAACTCTTGTAATTGTAGTCACATTCTTTACGCTTTAAAATAGATTTTTCATCAGATAAAAGTCATTTTATTATCAATTTCTTAATATTTAAAACTTTGAAATTAACTAACTCTTTTTAAAAATTAAATTATGTCTTATTTGTGCCTAGTACTACAATTTAGGACTTTAAAATCAATTAAGATTTTATGTTATATTAATTATTAGTAAAATTACTCGTGCTTCACGCGGTAATTTAATTTCACGAAATTTATAAAACAATACTTAAAAATTATTAGTCATTAAAACTAAAACACTATATTATCTTACATACAAGATTACGTACTAATGAACATTAATAATTATATAAATTATCCTTTTGCTTCTTTGAAGTGTTACCATTTGATATTTTTGGGGAATCAAATAAACATCAACTTGAGATATTGAGTTTTCTAATAAATAAGTAATTGTTGGTGATGTGATAAATAAATTTAAAAGACTGAGAAAAGTAAACAAAAATTCTAATTTTTAATGTGTAGAAAGTTCAACGCTACCTTTTGCTTTACATAATCATTTTAAAGTTCCCAATTTAAATGTATCATAAGAAATTATTAAGATAGAAAATAAAAGGAAAAATGTATCATATTGAACCACAATTCAACTTATCATATATATTTGAAAGATACAAATATTACACAAAAATATTCAGTTTGTTTGGTTTCTTTTCAAAAATCAGCATATTAGAGTGATGAATTTCAATTTGAAATTACATTTCTATTCCAATCGCATTGTCGAGAAACATATCTATTACTTCATGAAAAGTATTTACAACTTGCAGTAGACTTGAAAATTTATCCATACTTTATATTGAAAATGAATAGTTAATTTATTGTGTAGCTATCTATGTCATTGGGATTAAAATAGGCTTTAGTCTACTCATATTCCTCTATAGGTCATCCGACACAACATCCTTGAAGCAATGTCAAAAGTTTATTCAATTTTGTCTTCTTTTACTGGTTTACTTCGCACATCAATGTATGATAAGGTTTTTAAGGTCTCTATGTCCTTACAATAACATACCACATTTGAATTTTGTCTTCAAGAGATGGTAATATAGATCTTTAAGGGATTTTTTACTGTTTTTCAACAATTACAATAGAGAAAATTTGGGTGAATATTCAATTAATTGTACTAACAAATACTTATAATAATAACTTTGCTGAACATAAACAATAAAATTTAGAGCATGTACTCAGAAACATCAATTAATAACATAAGCATAAATTAATGACTGTAAAAACATATCACTATCTGTAACAATAAAATGGAGCAGAAAGGAAAAAATCGAGCCCACTGAATGCACAATGTCACCTTACGGAAATTATTTCCCTGTGGTACTGAGGTTAAAAGGAATAGATCCTCTCAGGATAGAACGACTCTATTCACAAGTGTATTGATACAAAAACAGTGGTGTCAGTGAGCCACTCAACATGAGTATAACACCTCAAAAATCAGATTAAAAAAATTGTAGAAAAACTAAACCATGACAGGGTTAACGGACTGTGATAGGGTCCACGATCCGTTGACCTGCTCGTGGTCATGACTTGGAAGTCACGAGACCACAGGCACATTCACGGTCCGTGTTCTTGATGAAGGGCCGTGGAGACGCCCGTATAGTCGAGGCACTAGCCCCTTGGCCAACCCCTCAGATGCCCACGCCCAAGTGAAGAACACGAGGGCCTTCACGGTCTATTGTCTTCATGACGACTCGTGGGAGCGTCTAGGAGGATTAACCAGTAGACCCCTAGATCTAAGTAGAGACCACGAACATCTTCACGATCTGTGGTCCTTCACACAGACCGTGGGAGGGTCCGTGGAAAGTTAGGCAACAACCCTCCCTAGTCGGTCCCTCAGACTCCCACACCAAGTGAAGACCATAGACACTTTCTCAGTTCGTGGTCCTTCTCATGGTCTGTGGGAGGGCTCGTGGTCCAGACCTCCAGGATTTAATTACCAAGTCCAGACCATGACCCACTTCACGGTCCATGGTCCCTTTCACGGTCCGTGAAGGTGGCCGTAGTCAGCCCATTTACAGCATTAAGTTAGGGTTATTTCAATCTTTTCCTATTTCTCTAGACTTTTAAGCCTCGTCATTTTAACCCTAAATTTGTGGTTTTGGTCATTTTTAGACTAGAATATAACTAGAACTCACCTAAGTCAAATCATTAATCAAAATTAGAGAAATTAGACGTTCAGAGGAGAAAAGAGGTCAAAAACCCTAGTTCAAGAATGCAACAAGATTTCATCAATTCCAGCCCCAAAATTAAAGGTTTTTCCGTGGAATTCGTCACCAGGTATGTGGGATTTAACTAGTGATTCCTTTCATCCATTTGGTCCCTAGAATTCAGTCACTTTCTTGATTCCCTTACGATGAATAGACCTAGGGTTTTAGAATTTTAGCAGGTTATCATGAAGTACTTATGTATAGGTTCCAAATCAGATTATTATGTTATTACTTAGTTTATTGCATGAATTTCAGAACCCTAGTTTTGTTTTTCTTTAGTTCTTGAATTACACATGCTAGGTCAAGTTTTTCAGTTATACATGCCTCAGTTATTAATGCATCATTATCAAATTAATTGTTGCATCCTCAGTTTGCATGTTAAGTTTTGAGATATGTAGTAGTACATAAATTTAGTCAAAATATGTTAATCATGTAATCTATTGGGAGTAGCATAATACCGAGTTGGACTAGGGTTCAGCATACCCAAACAGTCCAAGAAGTACTAGCCACGCAGGTTGTATATCCCCTATGTGGGCATCATTTTAATGATTACGCCATTATGTCTCTACACCTTTGGCTGGGTGTATTGGGTCCTCTCAATGAGGCGTATACATCAGAATCCACATTTAGCTCATGTGGTTTATTATCGATTATTAATAACTCTCACAGTTCAGTTAGACTCCATTTCAGTGACCACATGTCAATATAGTCAATATTCAGTCTCAAAATATTATCATTTGGTCATTGCATTCAGTTAGCCCAGTATTCAGTATCTATATCATGTTTAGATTATACTCTTGCTTTATTGCTTGTTCAATTTTGCTTAAAATAAGCGTTACTCTATCCTGCATGCTAAGTACCTTTCATGTACTGGCGCATACTCTGCGCTATATCTTCTCGTGTTGTAGGTTCATGTTCTAAGCTTCCAAATCACGCTTAGATCGGTTCTTGATCACCAGTTCAGCAACATCAGTGGTGAGTCCTCATTCTTCGAGGATTAGTGACATGTTTATCTTTATTGCTTTTAGTCCTTAGTTTCAGTTTTTCTAGATCTAGTTGGGCATGTCCCAACATTTCTAGTCAGTAGCGGCTTATTCAAGATATAGTTAGATTTAGCTTAGTATTTGAGTTTTTTTTCCTCTTATATTAAACTCTCAGATTTGATATTCAATTTTTAGTATATGGTATTCCCCATCATTTTCAGTATCTCTTATTATTTAGCTTCTGCACAGTTTTTGCTCACATTATCTTTAGTATGCTCATGATTATGCCAGTAGGGTTAGCTTGGGGTCACTTGTGATTCTAGGTCCCGTGTCCACGTCTTGGGATAGCTCGGGGCGTGACAAACTTGGTATCAGAGCCATAGGCTTAAGTGTCCTAGCATGTATAAAAAGTTGCACTAGGTAGAGTCCTTTTCATGGGTGTGTAGTGCGCACCACATCTAATGAGAGGGAGGCTTCAAAGTGTTTTAGGAAAAATCTTCATTTTCTTGTTACTCTTATCGTGCGTAAGGTGTGATCTAATTTCATTCTAACTCAACGTTCTACGTTTCAGTGATCATGCCTCCTCGTAGATCTAACGCCAGGAATGCAAATACAACTCCTCTAGTTCCAGACCAAGAAGTCTCGAATGCAGAGTTCCGGAACACCATTCACATGCCGTCTTAGAGAGTGTCCAACTAGAATAATCAGCGGGCTCTAGTTCTGAAAAATGCTAATGTTGGGTCAGCTGTAGCTAGAGTTCGAGATTTTGTTAGGATGAATCCACAAGAGTTCTTAGGATCAAAAGTTGAAGAAGATCTGTAAAACTTCATTGATGAGGTCAAGAAGATCTTTGAAGTGATGCAGGTAACTGGAAATAATTGGGTTGAGTTGGCATCTTACCAGCTTAAGGATGTCGCTCATATCCTATCACTTGGGATTGCTTTAGTGAAACCTTTCTGGGTAGGTTTTCCCCAAGAGAGTTGAGAGAGACAAAAGCTCAAGAATTTATGAACTTAAGGCAAGGTAGCATGATGGTCAAAGAGTATGGGCTCAAGTTTACCCAACTCTACAGGTATGCTCCTCACATGGTTGCTGATTCTAGGGCTCAGATGAATAAGTTTCTTTATGGAGTGTCAGACTTAGTAAAGACAGAGTACGAAACATCTCTAGGCTCACGACTCATGCTCAACAGGTTGAGGGTGATAAGCTTAGGGGACAATCTTAGGAGAACAAGAAGGCTAGAACTGGAAACTAAGAATATTCTCAACAGAACCCGGGTGGTGGAAATCGCTAGGGTCAGCGGAAATTTTCAACTCCAGCACCTTCATCAGCTAGTGTTCCATCCTCCAAGTTCAAACAAGATCAAAAAGGTAGGGCATCGGGATCTAAGTCTTAGGGAAGTGTTTCAGGTACCAAAAGCTACCCAACTTGCCCTAAGTATGGTAAGAACCATCTGAGAAAGTGCCTTGCATGAAAAAAAGGATGTTTTGGATGTGGTCAGTCTGGTCACAGGTTGAGGGATTATCCTGCTAAACAGGGTCAAGAAGGCAATACTGGTAAAGCTCGATCCACGACTTTAGCAGCACCAACAAATCACCCGACTCAACAGGATAACTCATCTAGTATAGGTGGCGGGCAGCACCAAAACAAGATTTATGCTCTTCGGGCTTGCTAAGATCAAGAAGATCCCCTGATGTAGCAACTGGTACATTGATATTTATGCATTGTTAGATCCATGGGCTACTCTCTCCTTCGTAACTCCTTATATAGAAGTCAAGTTTGATAATAGTCCAGAAAACCTTTGAGAACCTTTCTCAGTCTCTACTCTAGTCAGTGATCCAAATAATCTTTCTCGGTCTCTACTCCAGTCAGTGACCCAATTATTCGTAGACGGGTATACATAAATTGCCCTGTCACATTCTCCTAGAAAGTCACCACAAAAAATCTTGTAGAGTTCGAAATGGGAGACTTCGATGTCATTATAGGCAGGGATTGGTTACATTGTTGTTATGCCTCAGTCTATTGTAGAACTAGGATTGTTCGTTTTCAATTTCCGGACTAACTAATCTTAGAATGTAAGGGTAGTAGCTTAACGCCTATGGGTCGATTTATTTCTTACCTTAAAGCTAGAAAAATGATTTCTAAGGGTTGTCTCTATTATCTAGTTAGGGTCAAGGATTCAAGATCCAAAACCCAACTTGAGTCACTTCCAGTGGTTAATGTTCCTCCCGAAAGGGAAATCAACTTTGGAATTGATCTCCTTCTGGACACCCAACCTATTTTTATCCCTCCTTAAAGAATGGCTCCAGCAGAGCTTAAGGAATTGAAAGAGAAATTGAAAACCCTTCTATATAAGGGCTTCATAAGACCAGTATTTCTTCATGCGGTGCACCAATTGTTCGTGAAGAAGAAATATGGTTTTCTCCGAATGTGCATTGACTATAGGCAGTTGAACAAGGTCACAATCAAGAATAAGTATCCATCCCTAGGATTGATGACTTGTTTGACCAACTTTAGGGTGCTAGCCATTTCTCAAAGATAGACCTCAGATCGGGTTATCATTAGCTTAAAGTCAAAGATAGTGACATTCCGAAGACAACCTTGAGAACTCGATATGGTCATTTGAATTTGTAGTAATGTCATTTGGACTAACCAATGCTCCTGCAACTTTCATGGATTTGATGAACAGAGTGTTCAAGCAGTATTTGGACTTGTTCATTATCGTTTTTATTGATGATATCCTCATTTAGTCTAAGAATGAAGAAGAACATGCAAGTCATTTGCGAGTTGTTTTGCAAATTCTCAAAGATCTCCAATTATTTACCAAATTTAATAAGTGTGAGTTTAGGGTTATACTCACTACCTTTCCTTGGGCATATTGTATCCAGCGAAGGGATCCGAGTGGATTCCTAGAAAATAGAAAGAATGAGACAATGACCTAAACGTACCTTTTGTACAGATATCTGAAGTTTCTTGGGTCTAGCGGGTTATTACAGAAGGTGCGTGGAAGGATTTTCATCCATAAACTCTCTATTGTCTAAGTTGACTCAGAAAAGGTCAAGTTTCAGTGGTCAGATGATTATAAGAAGAGCTTCGCATAATTGAAAACTAGGTTGAATACAACTCCTATTTTGACTCTACCAGTGGGTTCAGATGGTTATATGATTTTGATGCATCCAGAGTCAGCCTAGGTTGTGTGTTAATGCAGCGAGGTAAGCTTATAGTTTATTCTTCCAAACAACTTAAGGTGCATGAGAAGAACTACCTAACTCATGACCTCGAGCTTGCAGCAGTAGTGTTTGGACTCAAGATATTGAGACACTACATGTATGGTGTTAATGTAGATGTGTTCACAGACCATAAGAGTCTTGAATATGAGTTCACCTAGAAATAATTGAATCTTTGCTAGAAAAGATGGCTTTTGTTCCTCAAGGATTATGACATGAGTGTGCATTACCATCCTGGTAAGGCAAATGTAGTAGCAGATGCCCTTAGGAAATTATATATGGGTAGTGTAGCACATGTTGAGGAAGAAAGAAAAGATCTAGCAAAGGATGTTCACATGCTTGCTCGTTTAGGAGTTCGTCTTATGAGCATATCAGATGGTGGTGTGACAGTTCAAAATGGATCTGAATCTTTATCGGTAGTGGAGGTTAAGGAAAAGAAAGACAGTGATTCGGTATTACTTTACCTAAAGGGTGCAGTCCATCAATAGAGAGTTGAGGTATTCTCCCAAGGTGGAGATGGTGTGCTTCGCGGGTCGACTATGTGTTCCTAATGTGGGCGAGTAGACAACATATTCTTGGAGAAACCCATAATTCCAGGTATTCTATTCATCCAGGCGCCACTAAGATGTACCACGATATGTGGGAAGTCTATTGGCGAAATTGTATGAAAAGGGATATAGCAGATTTTGTGGCTTAGTTCCCTAATTGTTAAAAGTGAAAGTAGAACATCAGAAACCATGGGGTATGACTCAATAGATCAAAATTCCTACTCAGAAGTGGTAAGTGATCAACATAGATTTCATTACGGGTTTACCTCATACTCACAGACAACAAGACTCCATTTGGGTTATAGTTGATAGAGTTACTAAGTCTTCTCGCTTTTTGGCGATCAAGACTATAGATTCTATGGAGGACTATGCCAAACTTTACATTAATGAGATAGTTAGGTTGCATGGGGTTCCTTTCTCTATCATCTCAGATAGAGGTCCTCAATTTACCTCTCATTTCTGGTAGTCATTTCAGAAAGGCGTTAGTACTCAAGTTAATCTGTCTTCGTACTCAAGTTAATCTTAGCACAACATTTCATCCACAGACGGATGGTCAGGTAGAGCGTACCATTCATACCTTAGAGGACATGTTGGGAGCTTGCATGATCGATTTCAAAGGTAGTTGGGATGATCACCTTTCTCTTATAGAGTTCGCCTACAATAATAGCTATCATTTCAGCATTCAGTTGGCCTCTTATGAGGCATTGTATGGCATAGATGTAGATCTTTTGTTGGTTGGTTTGAAGTAGGTGAATCAGCCTTGATAGGGCCAGATTCAGTCCATTATGCTATGGAAAAAGTTCAACTCATTAGAGATAAACTTAAGATAGCCCAGAGTCGCCAGAATACTTATGCAAATGTAAGGAGAAGGGAACTAGAGTTCCAAGTTGATGATTGAGTTTTCTTGAAAGTATCACCTATGAAAGAGGTGATGAGATTTGGAAAGAAAGAGAAGCTCAGTCCAGATATGTAGGCCCTTAAGAGATCTTGAAACAGATAGATAACGTGGCTTATAAGTCAGAGTTGCCTGTAGAATTAGCAGTAGTGCATCCAGTTTTCCATATCTCACTGTTAAAGAAGTGCGTGGGTGATCCCCTATCCGTAGTGACATTAGAGAGTGTGGCTATGAAAGATAGTCTTTCTTATGAGATGACGAGTTAAGATTCTTGATCGTTGGGGAAGGATATTGAGAAACAAAGAAGTCGCTTCAGTCAAAGTTTTCTGGAGGAGTCAGTCCATAGAGGGAGCTACTTGGAAAGCAGAAGCAACCATGAAGTCAAAGTAACCTCACCTCTTTCCTTCCGATTCCACTCTAGCTTGAGTAATAGTTTATCTTTAGTTTTTCATTCATTCATGCATAAAATCAGTCTTAGTATCTAGTTCCTTCAGTTTGTAATTGCATTTTCAGCATATTTTCATGTGTTGGAACTCAGTTTAGTCAGAAATTCAGTGTTCAGTGTTTAGTGGTAGGGTTGCAGCTTTTTCCCTCTTTCGCTAGTTTAGTCTTTATTCGAGGATGAATTAACCCAAGAAGGAGATAATGAAAAACCTCGAAAAGCAGACCCATAAAAAAAATATGGAAAGATTACGTGAAACAATGAACCACGGCAGGGTCCACGGATCGTGATAGGGTTTACAATCCGTTGACCTGCCCGTGGTCATAAGTTGGATGTCACTAGGTTTCACGACCGGAGAGCACCCCCTTAGTCTTAACCGGTTTCTTCGTCCTCGAAGAGGCCTTAGACAAGCACTTAACATACATCATTGCATCATAGATAGAATAAAAAGCGGAAAAATTAATTTAAAACTTTTTATTTGAAGTTCAACTTCACTTAACATATATCAAAATAGAATCTACAATTGTCTCGCATAGCCATCTGAACATAGGAGCACAAGAATTGGGAATTAGCCCTTACATCATTACAAATCTTATAAGAGAATACAACACAGTCCTTGAAATAGAAAATAGAACAATGTCTTTCATTAATAGCAAAATAACAAGCTAGATTCATAGGCTTTGTCCTCGGACTTGAGGACTTACCAACTTGGGAACAATCCAAGCTTCTTTGGAAAATTTCCCTTGAAGCACCTCAATGGCCCGAACCCACAATTATTTAGAAATAGAAGAGATATGGGTTAGTACAAACCACATGTACTAAGTATGGATACATATGCAAGTAAAACATTTGAAGACATGCACTAAGGGGCATTTTGTTATAAACATGCTAAGTTCACTTTAAAAGCCTTTATGCACATTTCGACAACATATACAAGTCTATAACACAACAACAATAAGACATATTCATATTCATGTTCAAGAGTAACATCATAACAGAGTCATAGTCAACATTTCATGTTTAGAGTCCATTTCATCAATACATCACAAGACCTTACTCACAACTCCAATCCAAGTCTACTAGTGCAATGTGTATGTGAAGCCCCATAACCCTACATTGACCAAGTAAACTAGAAAAGAGACCATAAGCATTGTCTTTTACCTCATACATTATCATAATAAGTGTAATCAACATCATGCATAACAATTAGATCAACATCATATATATCAAGTGAAACCAACATCGTTCATATCATATATACATAAAGAACCCACCCTAGAACTCCCATCAAGGTCCACTTGTGCAATGTATAGGTAAAGTCCCATACCCTTACCTACACTAAGTAACACCCTTAAGTAGTCCTAGTTAGTGTTCATCTTCTTACTTTCATTCATCCATTTTCACTTTCGGAAAACTTCGTCATAACCGACATAGACCATGTGAGCTAACATTGAATCCGGTGTCATCCTATCACACCGAAAGGAGTGTGTCCTACTTTCCAAACATTCATATAACATCTAGGTTGATCCACTAGCTAGGTTTCGTATGGGGGGCACATAGTTAAGGAACTAGGAGCTTGTTACTAGAAACCCTTTTTATGCTAATTAGCATTGTAGTTTCCACCTCATTAGAAAACATAGTGTGAACCTCCCTTCCTTTTTAAAGGAACACCTCTCATTGTCAAATTCACTCGGTGCTAAGCTAAATTCCCTTTTTGAAGTATCTTTAAGTCATCCTTAACATTATTCATAACATAGGTCTGGAGTTTAATACCTCATATAACATGTTCATAGCTCATAAGTTTTAGGACGAGAAAGTCCTTTCAACACAACCCAACATCATGTGAGAATAATGCTTCATAACATAGTCATAAAATGCACATAGGAATTACCTTCAACCCCTCATAATAGTAAACCTATCATCATCTCACACCCATCATATTTATAGTATGATCATACATTCTAACTTCATTATTCACACTTCAATTAACCAACATTACCAAAGATAGTCCAACAGTACTACAACAACATGTTCATGACCTTAAAGATCTTACCAATGGCCTCTAAGAAACCCATTCAAGACTTCATTCCAAATCGACGATATTTAACCAACAAATCAATTATCATCACATACAATACTCAATTAAGCAAGATCATACTCAATTACATTACCTCTAATCATAATTCAACATAAATCAAGAGTTAGGGTTAGGAGAAGAGGGACATTCGTGGGTTCTCAAGGAATTAGGTCAAAACCCAAACCATACATAATCTAAGGCAGTACATGAAGTAATAATACAATTAACACCAATATAATAATTGATATATTCATCATCTTCAACCAATTCATTAAACAAAATCTAAGATTTATGAAATTGGGGAAGAACGTGGGTCCTGTGGAATTTCAAGTGAACAACAACAATTACCCATCATTATACACTTAAACAACCCTAAGTAATCATAATTCATCATAATTGATCCACAATTTAGGTTTTAAAAGAAGACCCATATGTAGAGAAATACCCTTGATTTTTTTTGGAGATTTGAAATCATATTTGAATGGACCTCTTGGGAAAAGGAATCCCAAGCGTGAAAGAATTCATACCTTAATTAATACGTTAGCACGAATTTGAGTAGAATACTTGGAGAATTGGTCTTCTTCTTGAAGCTTCAATGTTCTTCAATGGAGGTTGGGTAGAGAGAGAATTTAGAGAGAAGTGAGAGCAATTTGGGTTTTAATTTTTGGATTTTATTTGGGTGGGTAAAACTGAATTAAAATCAATATATACCCATCCCTAAAATACCCAAAACACCCTTCACTTAGTTGGACCTTTTTTTGAAGTCAAACTTGACTTTTAACGACGCGACCAAATCTGGGACATGGTTGTGCGTCGCGGAGGCACTTCCAAATCTTGTTTCTGGAATTTAATTTGAGGAAGAGAGGTTCGTGAAAATTCCTCGTCGCAAGACAAATTTTTGCCTTTTGAGTTTAGCGTGCGCGACGCGCGAGCACCTCCAAAAAGGGATTGTTTGCTCATTGTCTTGGCAGCCTCCTTGCCAACGGTTGGGCCCTTCTCAAGGACCCCTAGGGTGGTCCTTGGGGGGTCACAACTTGACTTTTTTATCCCTAAAATATTATTTTACCTATTTAAAGTATTTTTAAAGGTTTTATCCTTCATACGACACTCCCAAACCTTCAGAAGACCTAAGGACATTTACTAGTTCAATTTCACTAGTTTTCGAACGTCATGGTCGTTCCTTGACGTTTTTCTCTAATACTTCTAAATCAAGTTAAATACATTAGTTTAGGTCTGGAAACATCATTTTAAATCATTATTCATTAGGTTAATCTCTATCCTAGGTCATTGGATCTCCGAGGTATAACAATATCCCCCCTTGGGGAACATTCGTCCTCGAATGACACTTTGAACATCTCTTTTTGGAATCTATGACTCAAGACTAGCAGCCCAACCAACACAATTATATAATGATAATTCACTAGCAAAGGAGGAAACATTCACTCCATTCCCAAATACAACAGTGCATCATTAAGAAGTGAAACTATATCAACTACCAACTATGCACACATTTCATAATTTCACATTACGCAAGGAGAAAAGTTTTTCTCCTTCTCATTTAGCTCAACATATTCAACAAGGAGTCAATACTTTATTTCTATCACTTCACACTTGAGAAATTTCACAACAAGAAATATCACATGACTCACATGTACCAACCATATAATCAAGCGTCATCAAGTATGAAGAACATCTAATAGAAGAGACATATGAAACATGAATTCTTCACAAGAACATGCATTATTCAGGGAAATCATGGAAGTTCAAATACACTTATTGTCACGGCCGGTGAGCACTCCCTAGAAGTAACATGGCGTACTTGACCTCTCAAAGGTCTTGTACAAGCTCATATACATCATTCATCTCATTGTCATAGGAAATTTTGTGGAAAATTAAAACTTTTCATAACACATCATATACTAGAACATCACTTCATTTATATATAAAATATCATAAGTACATAATTAGACTCTAAGTCTCTTTTACATCAATAGAGTAGAATTAGGGCACGACCCTTAACAATATAGAATAATATCTAAGCTATTACATATACTTTAAATAACATCTTAACATAGGAAATCCTTGAATCTTAAGGATCCCTTTTTGGAGCTTGGGAAACATCTATCAAGATCTTCATTTTAAGGAACATCCTCTATCCATCACCACCTACACTTTGTGTAGAAAGATGAAGAAGAATCACTAAGTATGACAACCAGGCAAAAATATGCATTTAAAGAGGACGTTTAGTTAGAAACCATTCATCATATATTTTAGTAAAACTTCATGAACTTTGCATAATAATACAATTAGTTCACATACTTCATATAGAAATGTACAATAGTCACAACCACCACATAAATCCACATATCACTTTTAAGGCACATTAATCATTTTCATAACATTATTTTTCTTTTACCTTAATTCCTTTACCCAAAGTAACCCTTTAGTAATACTTGGTGCAATGCATAAATAGTGTCCTATTCCACCATCCACACTCAAGCATCATCTTAAGATCACCAAGGTGAATATTCATACAACCTTCATTAATTCAAACATATACATTCATAGAAACGTAGCATATCATGAAACACATACTTCACATATGACCCAACATAACTCATGAACCTCATATAAGACTCATTCACTTACAACATGCAAGACAATACCATCAACATCATCATATCATCATGATAAGAGAATAGTCATCAAGTGCTCAATTGAACTTCATTTCATTACTACCTCCTAAGACCTTACTCATAATCCCAATCTAAGCCTACTAGTGCAATGTACATGTGAAGCCCTATAACCTCACACATACTAAGTAAACCCACAAAGAGACCAAAAACTTTATCACTTACTTCATACATCAACAAGACAAGTATAGACAACTAAATACATATCAAGTAATACCTTCATCATATATTCAATAAGACCCACATCAAGCATTTCATCATGCAAGTAGGACATATACTTCATCATGTAGTACTAAAATTTCATGCATAATAGGCATATAGACACACATATATATACATATAGAACTCCCTCCTAGAAATCCCCTCAAGAGCTACTTGTGCAATGCATAGGTCCCATATCTTCACATACACTAAAAAAAACTTCCCTTAGGTGATCCTAGTTAGGGTTGATCATCTTACTTCCATTGTCCATTTTACTTTAGGGAAACTCTAGCCTTAACCGACATTAAGACCATGTGAGCTAAACACGGAATCCGGTTTCGTGGAACCCCACACCAAAAGGAGGTTCTCTACTTGCCAAGGTAGAACATTAACATCATGGTAGCATATTAGGTGGATTCACTTTCTAGGTCCTATGGGAGCAAAGGGTTAACGAACTAGGACATGTATAATTGAAACCCTCTTTATGCCAATTGGCATTGTAGTTTCCACCTCATGAGAAACCATAGGGTGAACATACCTTCCTTTTTGGGAAGGGGCACCTCTCATTGTCAAGTTCACTCGGTGCTAAGCTAAGTTCCTTTTTTTTGAAAACCCTTTATTAACATTACTTCATAAAAATAGGTTTTAGGAGATTAAACCCTCATATGCATAGCTCATAGGTTAATGATGAGAATTTCCTTTCATCAACACCTAAATCATGTGAGAATATCCTTTTACATGGACATAACATATTCATAGCATAGTCTAGTTTAGAGTACAATTGAGCAATACCATTCAAAAGACCCTACTTTACTAGATTATCATAACATGCTTCATTCATTCATTCCTTTATGTGTGTGTAGGTGTACATATATGAGCAAACCTTTCATATAAACACATTTAGACACTACATGATCATACTTTATCATTCATATACTTTACTTCATAACATAACATTAAGATGCATAAGAGATCACTTCTAATCCCTCACAATCATGCATTTATCATTTTCTCATATTTATCATGTTCATAACTTAATCACACATTCATACTTATATATATAAAGAGATCACCCTAGGAACTATCCTATCAAGGTACACATGTGCAATGTATAGGTCCCTTACCTACACTAGTACACCTATCAAGTCATCCTAGTTAAGATACATCCCTTTTACTTTCATTAATTGGCATCATGAACATATTACACTTATAGCGATGGATGAGATGTGTGTGTGTGCATATTGGTCATCATGACCACATAAGAGTAACAACCTAGTTACTTAGGAATCCACCCTTCCAAGACTACAACACATATACCATGTCTCCCTCAAGTCATGAACAACTCACATATAGTTAGTTTAGGGAATCTAGGCCACACACCCACATTACATCATAAGAGAGAAGAGTATATTCAACTTTAGAATAGAAGACTCTTAACATGCAATGATCACACATTCATATAGGGTCATATAGGTAGGGGGTCATCCTTCTATAGTAAATTCATCAACGTTAAACATATAGACCACACCTAACCCTAATAATATCAATCAAATTAGCACTATACCTAGAGTATGATACTAGGATTAAAGACTACACAAAACCATTCATACGTGTCATCATCATCACCACAATTCACATTACATCAATTTCCTTCAAGGCCATGATCACAACATATAGATAGATAGACAAGAAGGTAAACACCGCCACCATAAGTGGACCAAACCACACATCATTAAATTCATTACCAAAGACTAGGAATTAGGTCAAGTCACGAATACTTCCAAGCTATGATCACCATTGATCAATTCTCAACAATTCATAATCAATTGACATAGATAAACATAGAATTAAGCAATTCATTACAATCTAATCGTAATCCAATCATCATCTAATTAAGATCATAAGACCCATATTATATCATAAAACGAGAGATTAAGGGAATCATGAGTTCTTCATGGAATTGGATTGAAATTCATCTTAAAATGATTGATTAATCATAAATTCACCATTAGAATGCTTTTTAAATCAATTTTACAATGAACCCATGACTAGATTGAAAGATAGAGATTTTGATCTTATCATCACATTGAAAAACCTTTGATTGAACTCCTTAGATGAAAGGTTAACTAAGGATCAAGGGTTACCATACCTCAATAACAAAAAAGCCCAGACATTTAGAGAAAAAACCACTTGAAAATTCATCTCCTAGCTTGAGCTTGAGTTTTCCTCCAATGGAGGTTTGAGAGAATTTGGATGAGACGAGAGTTTTGGGATTTTTGATTTCTTATTGGGTGTTGGGGTTTTGACTTGGGAAAAGGGTTAAATAAGTCCTAAAAACAGTTTATAACCGACTCCCAAATTTACCAAAATTCCCCCATACTTATTGGACCTTTTAACCAAGTCTAAATTGACTTTAAAACAACGCAACCAAATCTGGGAAGTGACTTCGCATCGCAGAGGCAGCCCTTAATTTTGCCTCATGATATTTTTGAGGAAGTGAGCCTTTTGTCAGTCGTGTGACGCACAGGCAGTTTGAGTGACAGGCGCACGACGCGCGATGGCCTCCACATCTTGGTGTGCAGGCTTCCTTGGGCAACTTCCTTGTACAACGTTTGGGTCCTCCTCAAGTACCCTTAGGGTGGTCCTCGGGGAGTTGTACCCAGAAGTTTTGACCCTTAATATGTCTATTAAGATACTAGGGTCAACTCCACTATTTTTAGACTCCAAACAACACATAAAAATAAGTAAAACATACAAGGACACACTAGCACACAAAAGACTAGCTTCCAGATGTCTTGGTCAACCTTTGACGTTTGACTTCCAAACTCTTTAAAAAGACTATTACAAGTTGTGACACACTTTATTTACATGTTATTAACCATTTAAGAACATGTGAGTCTCTAGATAAACCTAGTTCATTTTTAGGGTCGTCACACTATTACCCATCATAACCCAAAACTAGGAGGAACTACTAGCCTCAACCTTGACTAGAAGAGGAAGGAAAAATATGAGGATATCGGGACATCATATCAGCCTCGGCCTCTCAAGTAGCATTTTCCACAATTTGATTCTTCCAAAGAACCTTTACGGAAGCTACTTTTTTATTCCTCAACTTCTTCACTTACCAGTCTAAAATCTCAATCGGGACCTCTTCATAGGAAAGGTTAGCATCAACTTCTAAACTTTCTAGAGGAAGGATAGATACCGGATCACCTATGCAGTTTTTGAGCATTGGTACATCGGATACCGGATGCACCGGAGCCAACTCAATTGGTAATTTCAACTCATAGGCAACACTTCCGATGCGTTTTAAAACCTCATATGACCCCACATACTAAGTTTTCCTTTTTTACCAAACCTCATCACCCCTTTCATGGGTGATATCTTCAAATAGACCAAGTCACCTACCATAAACTCAAGGTACCTCTTTCTATTGTAAGCATAAGATTTTTTCCAACTTTGGGCCGTCTTCAATCTATCCCTTATGAGTCGGACCTTCTCCATAGCCTCATAAATTACTTCTGGACCTATTAGAGCAAAATCACCTACCTCAAATCACCCAATCAGAGATCTACATCTCCTCCCATAAAGGGCCTCAAAGGGTGTCATGGCGATACTTAAATGATAAGTATTATTATAGGCATATTCAATTAATGGTAGATGATCATCCAAATTACCCTTGAAGTCAATTACACATTCCCTCAACATATCTTCTATGGCTTGGATGGTTCGTTTATCCAAACCATCCGTTTATGGATGAAAGGCGATACTAAGTTTCACCTTGGTACCAAGCCCACTTTGGAATGCTTTCCAAAAAAAGAGAAGTGAATTGGGTACCCCTATCCGAAATGATAGACAAGGGAACTCCATTCATTCTCACAATATCCTTGAGATACAAATTTAGCATATTCTTCCGCCGAATAAGTAGCTTTGACGGAAATAAAATGGGCTGATTTAGTCAATCTATCAACAATAACCCAAATCGAATTATTTTGCCTTCATGTACGAGGCAAACCTACAACGAAATCCATATTGACATTTTACAACTTCTAAGTGGGGATAGCTATATCTTGAGTCAACCCTCCCGGTCTTTGATATTCGGCCTTGACATGTTGACAATTAGGACATTTGGCCACAAATTTTGCTATATCCCTCTTCATACCATTTCACCAATATATCTCTTGTAGATCACGATACATTTTGGTAGCACCCAGATGAACGGAATATCGGGAACCATGAGCCTCTTCCAAAATTTGTCTTCCTAAGTCATCTACATCCGGCACAAACAACCTACCTTGGTACCTAAGTACCCCATCCCCCTTTGGGAGAAGGAATCATTGGATTTACTAAGAACCGATTCCTTTAACTCTATAAATAGAGGATCAAGGTGTTGCTTAGATTTCACCTCAACCACTATGGTTGATTCAGAGTTATGATGCACAATGAAACCCCCGTTTGGAGAATATTCAAGTTGAACACCCAACCGGGCCAATCTATGCACATCTTTCACTAACTCTTTCTTACCATTGCAACATGGGCCACACTACCCATAGACATCTGCTTCAAAGCATCCACAACCACATTGGCTTTCCCGGGGTGGTGAAGGACACTCATATCATAATCTTTCAAAAGCTCTAACCACATTCTTTGTCGGATATTTAACTCTTTTTGAGTGAACACATATTGGATACTCTTATGATCGGTGAACACATCTACATACACTCCATAGAGATAATGTCTCCATATTTTCTAAGCAAACACTACGACTGCTAGTTCAAGTTCATGAGTTGGATAATTCTTCTCATGCACATTGAAATGTCTAGAGGCATATGTTATCACCTTACCAATTGCATGAGGACACAACCCAAACCTACTAGAGAAGCGTCACAATACACAACAAATCCTTCGGTACCCTCTGGTAAGGTCAAAATCAGAGTGGAGGTAAGATTATCTTTCAACTTTTGGAAATATTTTTCAAAAGCTTTCGTCCATTCAAACTTAACTTTCTTTTGGGTTATGGTAGTTAATGGAGAAGCGATAGATGCAAACCCGTCAATAAATCTCCTATAATACCCGTCTAAACCCAAGAAACTTCGAATATCTGTAGGAGTTAAAGGTCTAGGACAATTATTACCCACCTCCGTCTTCTTTGGATCAACCTCAATACCCACACTAGATACAATATGTGACCAAGGAAAGCCACCGACCATAGCCAAGATTCCACTTACTATATTTAGCAAATAGTTGATGTTCCTTGAGGACTTGCAATACTATCTTCGAATGACCCATGTGTTCATCCTCACTCTTGGAATAATAATACCAAGATATTATCAATAAAGATAATTACAAATGAATCAATATAATTTCGGAACACCCTATTCATAAGGTCCATAAAAGCCGTCGGGGCATTAGTTAGACCAAAAGACATGACTAGGAAATCATAATGACCATATCTCGTTCGGAAAGACGTTTTAGGAATGTCAACTGCTCTAACTCTAAGTTTGTGATACCCCAACCTCAAATCAATCATGGAAAAGTAACTCGCCCCTTAGAGTTGGTAAAACAAATCATCGATTCTAGGGAGAGGATACTTATTCTTTATAGTGACCTTGTTCAATTGTCAGTAGTCAATACACATTCTAAGAGACCCATCTTTATTTTTCACGAATAATACCAGAGTGCCCCATGGAGATATGCTTGGTTGTATAAAACCCTTGTCTAGCAAATCCTTGAGTTGAGCCTTTAATTCTTTCAACTTGGCCGGAGCCATCCGATAAGGAGGAATTGATATGGGTTTTGTATCCGACATCAAATCTATGCCGTAATCTATTTCCCGTACGGGAGTAATTTTGGGTAAGTCATCAGGAAAGACTTCCGGAAAGTCCTTCACTACGGGGACCGACTCTAAATGAGGAGCCTTAGACCCAAGGTCCTTGACCCTCACAATCTGATAGAGACATCTCTTAGAAATCATCTTACAAGCTTTTAGACATGAAATAATTTGACTTTTAGGGATTTAGTTTCCCCCCTTCCATTCTAAAACGGGTTCATTAGGAAATCGGAATTTAACTACCCTTGTTCTATAATCAATTGAAACGAAACAAGCATGTAACCAATCCATCCCCAATAAGACATCAAAGTCCAACATATCAAGTTCTACTAAGTCAACCAATGTAAATCTATTGGACTATAATATGGGACAACTCCTATAGACTCTTTTAGCAACAACATAGTCACCCACCGGGGTAGAAACTGAAAAAGGTTCAACTAAGACATCGGGAGTACATCAAACTTCACAGCCACTAAAGGAGTTACAAAAGATAAAATGGCACCGGGATCTAGAAATCCATAAACATTAATTTAAAATATTTGCAACATTCTGGTAACAAATTTGAGAGCATAAAAGCGATTCTTTCTTGGAGCATCGGAATTAAGACCACTTGATTGTGCTTGGTTACTCTCTCTTACTTGAGTCTTTTCCATGGGACAATCTTTCACCATGTGACCACTCTTTCCACAACCAAAACAATTGCCCGTACCCACTAGACATTTACCCACATGTTTCTTACCACATTTGGTACAATTGGGTTTCTCACTTTGTGAACCACCACCTTTTCCTCCTTGAGGCTTAGGGTTAGGCACCCTATCCATGTTAGCCTTGGATGAATTAGAAGGAACTTGGTTGGAGAATCTCTTCTTAAACTTTGGTTTGTCTTGGATTTCAAACTTACCCTTAGAAGTACCTCCATTATAGGGACTTGCCCTCTTGGCATCCCTATTTTTCCTCTTAAGCCTACTCTCCTCAACTTGTTGAGCATGCACCATCAAATGAGTAAGATCCATGTTATCATAAAGCATTGCCGTACGATACTCTTGCACAAGATCATCGGGCACACCCATCACAAAATGGCTCATTTCATCTCTAGGATAAACACTAAAGACAAAGCATACTTGGATAACTTGATGAATTTCAAAGAGTATTCTTGCACACTCATACCTCCTTGACGAAGGTTGATGAACTCTTACACTTTTGCCTCTCCTTTCTCCCTTGGGAATAACCTATCAAGAAATTCCCTCCTAAAGGCTTTCCAACTTACGAGACTCGCTCTCAAAGCCCTATTGTCCTTCCATTGAGTGTACCAAGTTTGAGCCACATCCTTGAGTTGGTAAGCGGCTCGATCGAACTTCTCATTTGAACTCACCCCCATAGCATACAATATATTATAAACCTCACCTAGAAAGTCTTGAGGATCTTCATTTACCTTAGACCCAAAGAACATTGGAGGGTTCATCCTAGTGAAGCCTCTCAAATGTGAAGTCATGTACTAGAATTTTGATTCACACATGGTGCAACTTCTTGATTTTCTTGAGCCTTCATAGCTTGAGCTTGAATAGTAATGACTTGAGTCAAGTTTAGCAAAGCCGCCTTTATCTCCCCATCCGTCATGACCGGAGGATTGATCGGAGCTTGGTCACCTAGAAGAACATGCTCTTGAGGAGGAGCTTGGTTGTCTTGGGGAGGAACTCCCGCATTTGCAATCTCCTCTTCAACCCTTCTTACGGCTTCCATTCTAGTAGTCATAGCCTATATCCACAAGAAAAGGATTAGAATAAAAGGACACATAGAGTTAAGATTCTTGAGGCACGACTTAAGAATACCAAAAGAAATGAGAATTTCCTTAGCATCACATAGCCTCTCATTTATAAGTGTGGCACGCTTCACAATTATGAATAAGACTCTATATAGACTTGGTTTTGTGAGACATCATTCCTAAGATTTATTCAACCTAATGCTCTAATATCAAGTTTTTCACGATTAGAGAGCACCCCCTAGTCGTAACCGGCGTCTTCGTCCTCGAAAAGGCCTTAGACAAGCCCTTAGCATACATCATCGCATCATAGATAGAATAAAAATAGGAAAAAATAAAACTTTTCATTTGAAGTTCAACTTCACTTTACATATATCAAAATAGAATCTACGATTGTCTCACATAGCCATCTAAATATAGGAGTACGAGAATTGGAACTTAGCCCTTACATCATTACAAATCTTATAAGAGAATACAACATAGTCCTTGAAATAGGAAATAGAACAATGTATATACATACTCATAGACTTTGTCCTCGGACTTTGAGGACTCACCAACTTGGGAACAATCCAAGCTTCTTTAGGAAATTGGCCTTGAAGCACCTCAATGGCCCGAACCTACATTTATGTAGAAATAGAAAAGATATGGGTTAGTACAAACCACATGTACTAAGTATGGATACATATGCAAGTAAAACATTTGAAGACATGCACAAAGGGACATTTTATCATAAACATGCTAAGTTCACTTTAAAAGACTATGCATATTCCAAGAACATATACAAGTCCATAACACAACAACAATAAGACATATTCATATTTATTTTCAAGAGTAACATCATAACGGAGCCATATTCAACATTTCATGTTTAGAGTCCATTTCATTAATACATCACAAGACCTTACTCACAACCCCAATCCAAGTCTAATAGTGCAATGTGTATGTGAAGCCCCATAACCCCACATAAACTAAGTAAACTAGCAAAGAGACCAAAACCATTATTTTTTACCTTATACATCATCATAACAAGTGTAACTGACATCATGCATAATAATTAAATCAACATCATATATATCAAGTGAAACCAACATCGTACATATCATATATACATAAAGAACCCACCCTAGAACTCCCCTCAAGGTCCACTTGTGCAATGTATAGGTAAAGTACCATACTCTTACCTACACTAAGTAACACCCCTTAATTAGTCCTAGTTAGTGTTCCTCTTTTTACTTTCATTCAATCATTTCAACTTTCGGGAAACTTTGCCATAACCGACATAAACCATGTGAGCTAACATGGAATCAGGTGTCATCCCTCACACCGAAAGGAGGGTGTCCTACTTTCCAAGGTAAGACATTTACATTCATATAGCATCTAGGTGGATCCACTAGCTAGGTTTCCTATGGGGAACATAGTTAAGGAACACAAAAGTTGTTACTAGAAACCCTCTTAATGCTAATTCGCATTGTAGTTTCCACCTCATGAGAAAACATAGAGTGAACCTCCCTTCCTTTGTGAAGGAACACCTGTCATTGTAAAATTCACTTGGTGCTAAGCTGAATTCCCTTTCTAAAGTTTATTTAAGTCTTCCTTAACTTAATTCATAACATAGGTCTTAGGAGTTTAACCCCTCATATAACATGTTCCTAGCTCATAGGTTTTAGGACGAGAAAGTTCTTTCATCACAACCGACATCATGTGAGAACAATACTTCATAACATAGTCATAATATGTACATAGGAATTACCTTCAACCCCTCATAATAGTACACCTATCATCATCTCAAACCCATCATATTCAAAGCATGATCATACATTCATAACTTCATTATTCATACTTCAATTAACCAACATTACCAAAGATATGCCAACAATACTACAACAATATGTTAATTACCTTAAATATCTTACCAATGGACTCCAAGAAACCCATTCAAGACTTCATTCCAAATCGATGATATTTAACCAACAAATCGAATATCATCATCATACAATAGTCAATTAAGCAAGATCATACTCAATTACATCACCTCTAATCATAACTCAACATAAATCAAGAGTTAGGGTTAAGAAAAGAGGGACATTCATGGGTTCTCAAGGAATAAGGTCAAAACCATACCATACATAATCTAAGGCAGTCCATGAAGTAATAACACAATTAACACCGATATAACAATTGATATATTCATCATCTTCAACCAATTCATCAAACAAGATCCATGATTTTTGAAATTGGGGAAAAACGTGGGTCCTATGGAATTTCAAGTGAAAAAAAAAAATTAACCATCATTATACACTTAAACAACCCTAAGTAATCATAATTCATCATAATTGATCCACAATTTAGGTTTTAAAAAAGACCCATGTGTAGAGAAAAACCCTTGATTTTTTGGGGGATTTGAAATCATATTTGAATGGACCTCTTGGGGAAAGGAATCCCAAGAGTGAAAGAATCCATACCTTAATGAAGACTTTAGCCACTAATTTGAGTAGAAAACTTGGAGAATTGGTCTTCTTCTTGAAGCTTCAATGTTCTTCAATGGAGGTTGGGTAGAGAGAACTTAGAGAGAAGTGAGAGCAATTTGGGTTTCAATTTAGGGATTTGATTTGGGTGGGTAAAAGTTATATAAAACTGACTTAAAATCAATATGTACCCATCCCCTAAAATACTCAAAACATCCCTCACTTAGTTGGACCTTTTTGTGAAGTTAAACTTGACTTTTAAATGACACGACCATATCTGGGACATGACTGCGCGTCGCGAGGGCACTTCCAAATCTTGTTTCTGGAATTTACTTTGTGGCAGAGAGGTTCATGACAAGCCCGCATCACAAGTCAACTTTTTGCCTTTTGAGTGTAGGGCGTGCGACGCGCGAGCACCTCCAAAAAGGGGTTGTTTGCTCGCTGCCTTGGTAACCTCTTTGCCAACGTTTGGGACAACCTCAAGGACTCCTTGGGAGGTCCTTGAGGGGTCACTACTGGATGTTTTGATCCCTAAAACATTATTTTACCTATTTAAAGTATTTTTTACAAGTTTTACCATTCATACGACACTCCCAAACCTTTACAATACCTAAGGACGTCTACTAGTTCAATTTCACTAGTTTCCGAATGTCATGGTCGTTCCTCTACGTTTTGGATATAATAAATCTAAATCAAGTTAACTACATTAGTTTAGGTCTGGAAACACCATTTTTAATCATTATTCATTAGGTGAGGCTCTAGCCTAGGTCATTTGATTTTCGAGGTATAACAATATCCCCCCTTGGGTAATATTCATCCTCGAATGACACTTTGTACATCTCTTTCTGGAATCTATGACTCAAGACTAGCAGCCCAACCAACATATTTATATAATGATAATTCACTAGCAAAGGAGGAAACATTCACTTCATTCCCAAATACAACAGTGCATCATTAAGAAGTGGAAACTATATCAACTACCAACTATGCATGGTTGATTTTAAGTGGTTTAGAGCCTTCGGAATCACCCTAGATTAGGCACATCAAGCTCATCAATTACATAGCCTTAATCAACATTAGACACTTAATCAACATGCTTCATTAACACTAGTCATGCATAAGGTCAACTTACTTCATTAACATCATATAGTAACCCATTCATTCATTAACATTATACCCATTAATTCATTAACAATATATAGTAACCATTCATTCATTAACATTACAAGGACACACCAAGACTCCCTCCAAATGTCAACTTGCGTGCAATGGATAGGTGGTGTCCCATCCCGAATACAATAGGACTCTCAAAATGAATTAAGGTGTAAAGAGCATAATCTGTTACTAAAAAGGTTAATAATATGTTAATGAAGTGTTTTAGATCTTTTATGGCTGATTTGAAGTTGTTTGGAGGTCAAACGTCCAAGAACGTCCAACACGTTTGAAAGCTAGTCTATAGACGTGTTAGTGTGTTCTAGTGTACCTTTGCATGTTTTACGTGTTGTGTGGTGCTCAAATTTATAGGAGAGGTCCATAACATGTATATGAGTGTATTTAGGGTCGAAAATTCCAGGCACAACTCCCCAAGTACCATCCAAAGGGTCCTTGAGGAGAACCCAAAAACTGGCAGTGGACTTCCTTGGCAGTGTCCAAACAACGACCTCTAAACGATGGCCCGTACTCCATAAGACTCCATGTCGATTGGAGGCATTGCTCAACACTTATAAGTGTGATCTCAGACCCCCAAAATGGAGCCTCAGTCAAAAACGATGGAGCACCAGGATGGCTAATCGACCAGACGACGCTCCGTCGACTGCCCTCCGTAGATGAAGCCTGCAACTGTTTGCCTACCGTTGTCCATTTAAGGGGTAAATGGGAAAATTCACCCCACTGTCACATCCGGGGAGCACCCCCTAGAAGTAACATGGCGTACTTGACCTCTCGGAGGTCTTATACAATCCCATAGTCATCATTCATCGCATTGACATAGTAAATTTAGCGAAAAATTTACAACTTTCTTAGCACATCATATGCTAGAACATTACTTCATATAAGTATAAAACATAAGTCACAATACATATATAGACCTTAAGTCTCTTTGCCATCTTAGACTCAACAACATCATAGTACATTAGGGACACGACCCATAAGACACATTACATAACTATACATATTTAAAGACTTTACATTAAAGACATAAGTAGGACATCCTTGAACTTTAAGGATTCCTTTCATTGAGCTTGGGAATCATCTAGCAAGATCTTCACCATTCAAGTTATCCTTTAAGCATCCATAACCTACACTTTGTGTAAAAAGTAGAGAGGAATGGGATTATCACAAGAATGTACTAATTATGACAACCATGCAAAAACATGCATTTAAAAGGGACATTTTCCTGAAAATCATACTTCATGCTTTTTGAGTAAATCTTCATAAGACCTTTAACCAATAGCATTTATATCATTCACATACATCATATAAACATATTCAAAGGCCAAACATTACATAAGATCACATATAGGATTTATTACAATTTTTAAGCCACTTTATAGTAAGCTACCTTTACCTTAACAGTGAACCCTTTTTCCTTTAACTCATCAACCTTCCAAGTAACCTCTAGTGATACTAGGTGCAATGCATCACCCTAAGGCCACAAGGAAAACATACATACAATCTATACAAGGCAACACATACCATCATAGAAGTATAGTACAATATATACACATTTAAGCCAAACTATAAAAGACATTACAGTAAACTACATCAAGTCACACATACATTTACTTCTTTGCATATACATCATTATTAAACCTTGTTCATGACCCCAATCTTAGTCTACTAGTGCAATGAACATATGAAGCCCCATAACCCCATACATTCTTAGCAAACCCCTCATGAGACCACAAACCTTAACATTCAATTCATATACACAAGTAAGTGAATATAACCTCATTCATGTTAATACAAGACCTTCATCATATAGTCAATAATATCAACATCATGCATATAGAATCATACCATGCACATCTTCATAACAAGTAGACCAATACTACAAAGTCATTCATAAAGAATCATATACATAGACACATGCATTAGAACACGTTCCTAGCACTTCCTAAGGAGATACTTGTGCAATGTCTAGATGGGTTCATTACTTCCACCTATCCTATGTAACATCCCTTAAGTCATTCTAGTTAGGGTCCTAGTCATTTACTTCCATTGTCCATTTTAATTTAGGGAAACTATAGTCTTAACCAACATAGACCATGTGATGCTAAACATGGAATCCGGTGTCATAAAACCCCACACCGAAAGAAGGTGGTCTACCGGCCAAAGTAGAACCAAACGTAACATAGCTTTCTAGGTGGATCCACTAGCTAGTATCCTATGCTGACAACATAGTTTATGGAACCTGGGGGCAATAACGGAAATATCAACTCTACACCCTTTGTTGGGTCATGAGGCTATCCACCCCGTGAGAACCGTAGTGAACCCCTACCTTTCCTTTATGGAAAAGCGTCACCCTCTCACATGAGGACCGTAGTGAACCCCTACCTTTCCTTTGCGTAAAAGCGTCACCCCCTCATCTACAAGTTCACTCGGTGCTAAGCTAAGTTCCCTTTATTGAAAAAGCCTTTATTATCATTTATTTATAAAACATAGGCTTAGGAGAAGTCACCCCCTCATATGCTTAGCTCATAGGTCATAGATGAGAATTCATCAACCTAAATCATGTGAGAAATCCTTTCACACGGACATATCATATGTAAAGCACCATCTAGTTAAAGATACACTTGAGCACACTTCAAGGCTCCTCTATTAACTAGATCATAATTCATGTGTGTGTGTACACATATATGTGAGCAAACCTTTCACATAACACATTAAGTCACACATGTTCATACATCATATCCATACATATAGAAACCAAAGCTAGAACTATCCTATCAAGGTACACATGTGCAATGCATAGGCAAAGTCCCATACCCTTGCCCATACTAGTACACCTATCAAGTCATCCTAGTTAAGGAAACACATATCATACTTTCATAAACGTCATCTTAACATGCATAGTAGTAGACACTAGTGAATATAAGAACTACCTTTCATTTAGACACCATGAACCTTTACTACTTTCAAGCATGCATGAAGTGTGAGTGTGTGTACATTGGTCACATGATCACATAATGTCTATCAACAACATATTGAGGCAGCCACCCTCTTAGACCACAATACTCTTCAAGCTTAGACCACACAAGACATAATAGCATAGGAGACAATTTAACTTCATAGAACACTTTAAGACTCCTATCATTAACTATTCACACATTCACATAGGGGTAAATGGGTAGGGATCACCAACCATTATCACCTAAGACATGGCAGCACCTACACATGATATTACACAGCCCTTCACATGCTCATAACAATGGTAACATAACCTAGATTCACAACTCAAATAGAAGACTAGGCACAAGCTACACATAAAGTGATTATCATAACCACTCCTTCATATATTCATCAAATTTGCCTTCAAGGCCATGGTAAACACTTATATAATGACATAAAGTAAACACCGCCACCATAAGTGGACCATACCACACAATGTCACTCACGGCTTCATCAACATTATTATAGAGAAGTAGAGAAGTAGAAGAATAGAGCAATTCTTACCAATCCTTTAGCCTTTGGTCATCATTGACCTTTACTACTCTTTCATCAATATTTCAAATATAAGGCATTAGCTAAAGTACCATAATCATAAAAGAAACTATGTACAATCTGCTACAAGATCACATTACAATCTACTACAATACACCACGTAGATACTAGAGAGTAGAAGAGCATAGATCTTTAATCCAATTCACTTGCATTGATCATCAATTATATTTCATTAATAGCATAAGTCTAGGGCAGTAGCTAATCATACACATAGTCATCAAGAAATCATGCTTAAGCACTTCAAGACCAAGCTACAACATAGGCATTAGACTTGTCAATTTGCTAGAGTATAGAGAGGAATTAACTAACACTATTGATTCTCTAAGGCCTTTATCATCAATCATATTTTAACAATAATGTACATACTAGTCAGCAGCTAAGTAGATCACTACATGAAAGGAATCATGCTTCATCTATCCACAATTCGAGATCACATCATGTACATAGTATTATCAATCGATAGACTAGAAGAGACTAGATCAATTCACATAAGCCATCTTTACTTCAATCATACAAGATTCATATTCATAATTCAAACATGATATTAACCTAGAACAGTAGATACAACCAACCTAACACAATCAAAATCCACATTAAATCATTTAGGAGCCAATGTTACAGTGAACCATGGAAACTAGGCTAAACACGCTCAAATCTTCATACATTGATCCTCATGGATCCTTCAACATCAATTCAACATAAATTCATCTAAATAACAATATATACAATCACTTGAACGTAATATAATCATAATTCAATCGATAGCAATTCAAGATCACAAAGCCCATGCAAGGCTAAAACATTTGGGTGATGGAGCATGGGTTCATCATGCAATTGGAGTAAAATTTACGTTAAAACTACTGTAATAACTTCAATTAATCATGATTCAATCGTTCAAAACTTTTTAGAAAGAACCCATGGCAGATTGAAGACATTGTTTGATCATAATTTTCTTCTTTGAAATCTTTGAGAATGTCTCTCTAGATGAAAAGATAACTAGAGATGAAGATCACCATACCTTAATCTTCATGAAGACCCCTAAAACCTGATGATTCACCCACGAAAATCCAAGCTCCAAGCAGCTATTGTGCTTCACCAACAATGGTGGTTTCTAGGGAGAAGATTTTTGGAGAGAAGATTTCATACGTGTGTATGGGGTTGGGAATGGGTTGATCACGTTTAGAATGACTTATATACATCCAAAATCAGTTAAATAATCCAACTAGATTCGGTTTAGGACGTGGGGTGAATTTCCCATTCACCCCTTTAATGAAATAGTGCGCAAGCTTCAGTTCACAGGCCACCATCGACGGACCAACCTACTGGACGTAGGTCAGTCGACGGGCCGTGCCTGGGGTTTCGTCGCTTGGTACTTAGTCAATTTTTGGATTAATACTTGCCCAATATAAGTACCAATCAACGAGATCTCACCAACTGGCCGTTTGTTGACCAACTGGCCGTCGTTTGGTCCGTCGATTGACACTGCCAAGGCAGTGTCTCAACCAGCCTTGGGCCCTTCTTGTTGGGCCTTTTGTGGGGCCCTTTAGAAGTTATACCTAGACGTTTCCAATGTAAATACAACCCTTAACAAGTTGTAGACCTTTCAAATGGGTTTCACCCAAAACCAATACTTGCAACTTGTCCAAACAGGCTAGGCCCCATCAAGACACATGTTGAGCGTCTTAAGGGCTATCTTTCGAACGTCTTGGACGTTCTTGGTCGTTTGACCTCCAAACTTCACGAAACTTCATATACTACCATTTGACATCATTATAAATCATTTTAAGACTTCATAAGCTCATGACATACAAATAAAAGCATGCATAGATACATGAGGCACATAGGTGACTAGTCGTCGAACGTTTTGGTCGACCCTTGACGTTTGACTTCCAAATCACCTCAAACTTCATACACTGCCTCTAAAACATATTATAAGACATTTTAGGACCTTATAACATTAAGACGGACACGTTAGACTCTAGACACCCTAACTCATTTTGGGGGTCTTACACCCACGTTCCAAATAAAGCCTAGGCAGTTCATTTATCTATTTTTAGGTATTTTAAGTTTGTTAGAATCATGAAAACCCCATTCCCAATTCATTCTTCAAATTTCACCTTTCCCACTCAAAAAAAACTCTCTCTAGAAACCTCCATTGGAGATAAAGCTCAAAAATAGCTAGGGGGATGGATTTTCATGGATTATTCTTCAAGTTTTCGTGGATTTTTTATGTAATGAGGTATGGTAATCCTTCATACTTAGTTAACCTTTCATCTAAGGAGTTCCTTCAAAGGTTTTCAAAGAAGATTCTATGATCAAATTGTCTATCTTTCAATCTAGCCATGGGTTCATTGTCAAATTGATTTCAAAAGCATTCTCCTGATGAATTGATGGTTATCTACTGTTTTAAGATGGATTTCAATCCAATATCATGAAAAACCCCATGCTCCTCTCAAATTCTCAATTTAGCCTATAATATGGGTAATGTGATCTTGTTGAGATGTTGATGAATTGTGATTTCGAATATCTTGAATTGCCTCTTGTTAATGTTTTCAATATGAATTGATGATGAATTGTTGGGAATTGATCAATGGTGATCAAATCTTGGAGAATTTGTAAGTTGGCCTATTTCCTCGATTTAGTATAGAATTGGCCTTTAATGGCATTGTGTGTGTAACAGCCCGAAAAATGAATATGCTAAGTAATGCTTAATGTGTCTAGAATGCCTATGATTAGACCGGGTTCACACGAATTCACCCGGGTTCGAGCCTTCGTGGAAGCAAGGATTAAATTGATTTAATTTTATTAAATAAATTAGTTGAATTAATCAATATTTAAAAAGCTGATTTAAGTAAGGGAAAAATCAGATTTTTAATAAAAAAAATAATAAAAAAATAAATAAATAATGATTAGTCCTAGTTTGACTTAGTCTTCACCTAACTCTCCTAATCCTAATCCTAGTCCTAATCCTCTCATTCTCACGTCTCTCACTCTCATTCTCACGTTTTTTATCATTAAAATAACTGAAAATAATAGTTCTTCACTCTTGAAGAACTTACACACAAAAACTCAAACGAAAAACTAAGCTAAAAACGAAAATCAACAAGTTCTTGACAGGATTGTGCTTGAAGTTTCGATGGTGAGGCTTGGTTTCATGGTAAATTGGCAGCATTTAAACAAGTTTTGAACGACATTAAGGTATGGGTTTTCTTCTCTCTTGGTCCCTTTCCCAAGAGACCCTTAAGGTTCAGTTTAAATCGTGATTTAAAGACTAAGGTTGTCCCCGTTGCTTGCCCCTGTCATTAGTTCCTTTGAAAGATTTAAAGTATGCGTTCGTATGTCTTCTGGTAGATGATTTTAGGGCTGGTTGTGATTATGTGTTTGAATGTGTATTCGGAAATTATGAAAGGAATAAAAGATGTGTTCCGGGAAAGTGTATTAAGTTAATTGTTTGTGCATGTGTGTGCCGTGAATTAACTATGTTTTGCTGCCTGAAATTTACATGTTAAAATGTTGTAGTTAACGTGTATAAATATGTTAAAAGTGTGTTGTTCATATAAGTGTAATGTTGCTGAATAAATGTCACACGAAATACTCCAAGAATAAAAATGAGAGAAAAATGAATTGAAAGAGACCAACATTTCCAGCGGCCAAGAATTTGAAAAGTGAGCTATGTTTTAAAATTTTTTAAAAATTGTGAGGTCATTGGGAATTGAACCCAAGACCTCACCAAATGTAAATTACATAAAAATTTCATGAAAAAAATGAAAGGAAAAATAAATGTGGAGAGTGGGGATTGAACCCCCAACCTCTTGAATGGATGACAGAGTTAGGAGAAAAATAAAGGAGAAAAATAAATGTGGAGAGTGGGGATTGAACCCCCAACCTCTTGAATGGATGAGAGAGTTAGGAGAAAAATAAAGGAGAAAAATAAAGGAGAAAAAATAAATGTGGAGAGTGGGGATTGAACCCACAACCTCTTGAATGGATGAGAGAGTTAGGAGAAAAATAAAGGAGAAAAATAAATGTGGAGAGTGGGGATTAAACCCCCAACCTCTTGAATGGATGAGAGAGTTAGGAGAAAAATAAAGGAGAAAAATAAATGTGGAGAGTGGGGATTGAACCCACAACCTCTTGGATAGGTGAGAAAGTTAAAAGATAAATTAAGAGAAAAAGAATGAGCTTGTGGGGGATTGATCCCACAACCTCCATGCCTTGGACGAAAAATAGAGGAGAAAAAAAGAAAGGAAATATTATGGGGCTGATGGAGATCGAACTAGGGTCCCCCAAATCTGAAAAATGCAATCACCAAGTTTAATATAAGATTAAGTGTTGCCCAAGGGATTCGAAATCGGGTTTCCTTGCCCAATTCCGTATTGACACATAAGTCATACTTAAACAAATATTTAATGAATGCTTCCTCTAAAGATCGAAATCAATATCTTGGCATACCTACAAGATGCATAAGTCTTGTACCACATAATCTTGGGTAAATATGAATCACATAGACAAATTATGAATGAAGCCTCATGGCTTGTATGTGTGGACTCATAAGTCTAGCATACATTTTAAAAAATAAGTGAACCTAAGATGTTATGTGATGAGATAATGAAACCCCAGAGGGGTCAAGTAAGAGTCTGACACACACTAAAGAGCCAAGTGCATTGGCATACGATGAAATGAACATTCACGTAAAGTGGTGAGTAATTATGAAGAGTAAATGTGCTAAAGTTAAAGAATGTGGTGACAACATGATAAGAGGCTAATGTGAAAGATGAGAGCAATCTCAAATGAGCCTAAGTAAATGTTACCAAAACGTACTCACCTATGAGAGTGTAAAGTTAATGAAGAGACCAGTCTCTATGAACACTCTAATGAAAGTATTGAAGTTAATGCATATTTGATACTAATGATGAGATGAGAAATCATCTAATGAGCTATGATGTCCTCATGCTAGAAGCCAGCTTCCATGATGTATGAGTTGAATGTAATGAAACTTTATACTGAGCACCGATAGGCTAGCTATGAGCGGTGATGCCTTCATTCAGGAAGGGCGGAGGTTCACGTAACTCTCATGAGATGAGACTGTCCGGCATGCCGGGTATGGGTATCCTTATATCTCCTAGTCTTTGAACCTATACTGCCAATATAGGGATCTAGCAGGGTTCGACTCCCTATATACGCTAGCATGTTTTGGTTCACTTTGGCCGGTGATTCCACCTCTTTTTTGGTGTGGGGATTACACACTGGATTTCATGATGCTCACATGATCTATGTCGGTTAAGGTTAAAGTTCCCAAAGAAAGAATGAGGCCAGCCTCAAATGATGCACATAATGAAATGAACGATACCAAAGGTATTAGGATAGGATAATCAATAGGTGAGCTAGACTTAAGTAATGACACTAGGTTATTCTTGGTCATTGCACAGCAAACCCGATGAGAGTCTTAAACTACATCCTAGGTCTGACTAGTGATTGCACTAGTATATGAATGAATGAAAATGAAGTACGTACGAATGAATGAAGCAGACTCTGTGTTTGCTAAAGAAGGCTCCCTAGTTGAGGTCCCATATGTTGAGCCCTCATTTTGGGAAGTCCTAATGTCAAGTCCATGATTCCAAGGTCTCATGGTATATGAAAGAATGATGTGAACTACGTGATATGATATGTGCAATACGTTATGTTCTGCTTGCAAAATGATAAGTATGATGATGCATGTTACTCTCATGGCATGACTTTCCTAATCCAAATTTGGCAAGTCCACTGACTTTCCTAATCCAAATTTGGCAAGTCCACTAACTTTCCTAATCCAAATTTGGCAAGTCCACTGACTTGACTTTCCATAAATCATGTTGTTAGGAAAGAGCTATTCTTACTCATGTATGTCCTTGGTGTGTGCTTGCATATACCCATACTTAGTACAAGTGTGTACTAATCCCATACAATATCTACTTTTAGGTGCAGGCACAGGTGGACGTTAGAGCTTAAAGTACGACGTTGCAGCTATCCAGACGTGGAGCATTCATCCAGATTTGGTAGGCCTTCATGCTTTCGAGTACGCTTGCCCATTATATTCTAGCTTAGATATAGGTTTGAGTTAGTGGAGTATGTTCCACTAGCGTTTATTTCTCATCTTATTTAAGACATTGTATTGGTGCCATTTTGGCAAGTATACACTTAATGCAGTATGGAACTATTTCTTTCATTTGATGATCTTAATATTAGATTGTTGATTGTGAACGTTTATGAGTTTAAGTAGAATGTCTTACATGAATTTTAAGTAATAAAAAGTTCAAATTTTCCGCTAAAAGTAACGATGACTTATGTAGGCTTGTCTGCGACCTCTGAGAGGTCAACGATGCCTGTCTCGTCTGGGGTCTAGATTCCGGTCGTGACATTGTGGTATGGTCCACTTATGGTGGTGGTGTTTACTTTATTGTTAATCTCTATATGATGTGATCATGGCCTTGAAGTAAAATTGTGGTATTGTGAAGTGTTGTTACGATGATCACACAATATGAAGTTATGTGCCTAGTCTCCAACACTAGTATCATGTTCTAGGTATATTGATGATGCTTCCTATATGTGAATGACTATGCTAGGGTTAGGTATGGTCTACATGTTGATGATTGGATACTCTTGTGTATAATGACCCCTACCTATGTACCCCTATATGAATGTGTGGTCTAAAGCATGGTTAGGATTCTTAAATTCAAATAATGAAGATGTCTTGTCTCCTGTGCTATAATGTGGTGTGTTATCTATGGATGAATGTGTATTGTGATCCTTTGAGGGTGGCTACCTCAATAATTTGTTGATTGTCATTAGGTGATTATATTGACCAATGTACACACACGCACACCTCATGCATATCTTTGAGTAGGATAGATTCATAGTGACTAATGAAAGGATAGTTCTCCTATGCATCATTACCTACTACTATGCATGTAAAGTATATGTTCATGAAAAGTATGGAATATGTATCTTAACTAGGATGAATTGATAGGTGCTATGGAATATGTATCTTAACTAGGATGAATTAATAGGTGAACTAGTATAGGTAAGGGTATGAGAACTTACCTATACATTGCACATGTGTACCTTGATTAAAAAGTTCGTAGGGTGATTTCGTTATATACATGAATATAAATGCATGATTAAGCTATGAACATGAAAGCATATGTTTGATGTTAAGTATATGATATAATGAAGTATGAATATGTGTATTGTCTAAATGTGTCTATGTGAAAGGTTCCTCATATAAATAAACAAACACACACATGAATGAATGAATGAATGATGAAGCATGTATGATAATCTAGTAAGTAGGGTCTTTTGAAAGGTGTTCTCAATTGTAATCTAAACTAGACTATGCTATGAATATGCTATGTCCATGTGAAAGGATATTCTCACATGAGTTAGGTTGATGAAAGGATATTCTCATCCATAACCTATGAGCTATGCATATAAGAAGTTAATCTCCTAAAGCGTATTTTATAAGAGTAATGTTAATAAAAGTTTTTCAAAAAGGGAACTTAGCTTAGCATCGAGTGAACTTGACAATGAGAGGTGCCCCTTCCCTAATAGGAAGGCTTTTTCATCCTATGCTTTCTCATGAGATGAGGACTCCAATGCTAATGGGAATGTAGAAGGTTCAAGACATATCTCCTAGTTCCTTGACTATGTTGCCCACATAGGACCTCGCAAGTGGATCCACCTAATATGCTAGAATGATGTTAATGTTCTACCTTGGCATGTAGAGCACGTTTTTTCGGTTCCATGACACCAGATTCCATGTTTAGCTCACATGGTCTTAATTTCGGTTAAGTCTAGGGCTTCCCTAAAGTAAAATGGACAGTGGAAGTAAAGTAATGAACTTTAAATAGGATAACCTAAGGGAAGTTGCTTAGTGTAGGTAAGGGTATGGGACTTTACCTATGCATTTCACAAGTAGCTCTTGAAGGAGGTTCTAGAAAGGTGTTCTATATGTATATGTATGTGTCTTTTATGCATGACATTATGGTATTGATCTACTTTTATGATAACATGCATAGTATGAGTCTTATGGTGTCTATATGATGAAGGTATTACTTTGTACGCATGCTGTTGCTCTTACTTGTCATATGATGAAGGTCCTACTTATGCATGTAGTTGACTAAAGTTATCATGTTGATGTATGAAAGAAATGATAAGGCTTGTGGTCTCTTTGTGAGTTTATTTAGTATGTGTGAGGTTATGGGGCTTCACATATACATTGCACTAGTAGGCTTAGATTGAGATTATGAGTAAGGTTTTATGATGTCTAAATGAAATGGAGTTAAGATATTCTAATTTTGGTTATTGCCTTATTGTGATGATATTGGATGTCTTGACTTGTATGTTGTCTTGGAATGAGCCACCTATGTGGTCTATGTAGTATGTTGGGTCATATGTGAAGTATATGTATCATGATATCTGTGAACACCTAATTTTTGATATTTTATTTTACTCCTATAATATATAGTAATGTATTATATATATATATATATATATATATATATATATATATATATATATATATATATACATACATTTATTTGTATTTTTGAGTTGTTTATCTTCTATGTATTATTTTTTTTATTGGTCCAAATGACCCAATTTTGTTTGAATTGGGTTGATTTAGGTCAAATCTGATGACCCAGTTGATTTTGACCCGGTCCAATAGAAATGGTCAAGATTGAATTTCAATCATTCATGATATTTTGATCCAAGGGCTATTATTGGACCCAAACAAAAAATACAAAACTCCAAAAATTAACATTTTTTTATTTAGATTTTTATTTTCTTCTTCCATTTGCTCCCATGCCGCCGGCCGGCCACCGCCACTGCCGTCGGCCGGCCACCGCCACTGTCGCCGGCGGCCACCACCTTTTTGGCCGAAAAATTCATAAAAAATTTAACATCTCTTCTTTTCACCCTCCTCTACACAAATCCACAAACCTTTCATCCATATCTATAGCCAAACTCCGTAGATCTAAGGAAAACCAATTATGAATCTTCACTTTTTTCGTTAGATTTATGAAGTTCCGGTCATCCCAATCCCAAACCCTTTACATAAATGTGTAGAGCTCTTCAAGGGCTATCATTTGATATAAATTTTAAGTCCAAAATTCGTCAAAAAAATTTCCGGCGACCTTCATTTACCCGGAATTTATGTCAATCTCCCCCCCCCCCCTCTCAATCTCTATCCAAATTCGTCCTTATCATTTTTGTTTGACCATATAAGTCGTTTGATGTCGAATTTTTTATTGTGTTTTTTTAATGTTCTTTAAGTTTATCATGTTGATGTTGTTGCTTGAAGTATTATTATTTTATTTTTATTTTTAATTAATTTCATTTTTATTTTTATTTTTATTTTTATTTTTGTGCCTTATTTTGTTGTGTTTGATCTTCAAAATAGTTTAGATGTTTAGATTTTGTGTTAGTGGGTCAATTTGTTTTGGATCTTGATGAAATGGGTCAACATTTTGGGCCTATTTTTGAATTTTTCAGATGACCCATTAGCTATTATTCAATCAATGAATAAAAGAAATGGGTCATCTAAATGACATTTGGGCCTATTATTTTCTGATGACCCATATAACTATTAGTCAATTAATGAATAAAGTAAATAGGTCATCTAAAAAGGCAAAAGAATCATTCAATTAATCTGAATTTTTTTTTAAAAAAAGAAGAAATTTTATTGGCCATCTTTGGTGGCACCTTGGGAAAACAAAGAGTCCAATGCATGCATTGACTCTTAAGTTTTCAAGAAGAGTTGGGGGTTTAATGCTGAACACCTATTTAAACCCCCTTCTTTTTTTCATTTCAAGGACGGAAGAAAAATTGCAAGAAGAAAAAAAACATAAGAAATTTCTTCTTCTTAAAAAAATATTTCATCTTTGGTGGTCATTGGAATTCAAATAAGTTTGCTTCCACATTTTGCTTGTCATCAGCTTTTCTTTTTACATTCACAATGTAATCTTGAATTAATGTTATGTTCTTTTTTATATTTTGTTTAAGTTGATTGTATTAAGTTTGTTTTGATTTAGTTAAGTCAATTGTGATTTTTATGTGATTTTGTTTATTATATACATGCATATTTATTACTAATCATGTTTAGTTCAAATTTTACCTTTAGTAAGTAGACTCTTGTTTTTTGCCCAAAAAAAAAAAACATAACAATCACAATTTTGTAGGTTCTGGTCACTTTCTTTTGTTGAAAAACGAAATTAAAAAATAAAATAAAAATATAAAACCGGTCATTTTTACAAAAAAGGTTAATCTGGTCATTTTTGCAAAAAAAAATGTAAATCTGGTTATTTTTGCAAAAAAATGTAAACCTGGTTATTTCTGCAAAAAATATAAATCTGGTTATGTCTGCAAAAAATGTAAATCTAGTTATTTCTGCAAAAAATATAAATTTGGTTATTTCTGCAAAAAAAGAAAATGTAAATCTAGTTATTTATGCAAAAAAAAATGCAAATATGGTATTTTCATAAAAAAAAAACTCTCTTAAATAAATATATGAAATGACTATTAAATAAAAACACAAAATTGGCTAATTTTGCTTAGTAATATAACTATTAGATAAATTGGCTATTTTTACAAAAAAAATTCAAAGAGAGCAATTTAGTCATTTTGCATAAAATAGAATTTTTTACTAAAATGTCATTTCTAAAATTTTATCAATATATTAAAAAATAAATTAAAACTAGTATATCACTACTTGTTTTTTTAAAAGTAGGTTTAACTATTATTCTGAAAAAATATATTTTTTTTTGTTGATATTGTCAAGTTGTAATACTTAGATGTCTATTTGTTTTTTTTGATAAAAAATAATTATTAATTAAAAAAAATCATTCTCTTGTCTATATGTTGTAACATTTTATTTTATTCATTTTTTAAAATCATTTTTTTAAGAAAAAGTTAAGTAATTAATTATCAGTTTTTTTATAAAAAAAATAAATTTAAATATCATCATGTGTTCGGTTACGATCCTTGATGTGTATCTTTTTTTAAAAAAAGAGTCTTGTGTGCGGTTACGCTCCTAGGCCAATCAATTTTTTTTATTTCATTTTTTTTAAAAAAAATAAATAAATAAATAGTAACTAATGCAAATTTACTTTTTTTATCCAAAAAATTATTTGTAGCCAAATATAAGTTAATAAAGCAACCGTGTTAGAACCACGGGACTCAAGGGTGAATCATACCTTCTCTCCGGTCAATAGAATTCCTTACCCAATCTCTGTTTTCATAGATCAAAAAAAAGTTTATTTTCTTAATTTTAAACTAGAAACTATCAGGTGACTTGGAACACCTAAAAAACTCAATTCCAAGTGGCGATTCTAAAAATAAAATATTATTTTCTTTTACTTTTTTTCTTAAAAAAAAACCCCGTCATATCCTGAAACAATTGTAAAAAAAAGGGAAGAGGTGTGACAGATCTGGCGACTCCGATGGGGATTCTTTTAGAATTCGAGCTTTGTACATTAACTATTTTTGGCTATTTTTTTATTTGGATAAATTTTATGTTTGGATGCTAATTGTGTTATTTCAGTAATTCATTGTTTTGATATTGTATTGTATATAAATTGTCTTCTCTCACACACACTCTGAGTCTCTTGAACTTTGTAATACACTGTGTGTGCGGATATGCTCCACAGGACTTCTATCTAGGATAAGTCAGTGTGCGGTTACGCTCCTGATTCTAGGTTGTCACACATGTTAGGCGGGTTGGACCACCAGTTAAGACGGAATAGCTCTGCTACCGGTACGCTGATCCACCCCGGCTCGAGCTGTCCGCTCAAGTAAAACCAGTTAGACACCTTCCGTATAAATGCTAAACCTAGCAAAACTATCCCGGTTAGACTGCATTTATTTGCATAATGTGCATTTGACCTAGCAAAATCTAAGATAGGTACCCTTTCTAGACCAAAATGTTCATTTTATGTGCTATGTGAAAATAATTGGTTCAGAAGGCCTTGACATTGTTGACCAGCTTCAAAATAGCTTTGTGAGTTTTATTTTATTTTTTTAAAAAAAAGATGTCAAAATAAAAAGGGTAGTCTTCCCAGGGCAAGTTTTTCTCTTATGAACTACGCACACCTGATTGTCACTAAAAAGAGATATGTAGGCATCCCTTCTCGGTTCGGTGTTTGTAAAAATGGGTGTTTTATCTTCTTTTTTTTTCTTTCAAAAAATAGTTTATAGTTTTTTACTTTTCTTTCCTCCCTCGATTAGAGTTTGTCATAAAACTTTAATTGGATCCTATTTAAAGGTACAAATGGCACCATCGACCAAAGGACAAAGTTCAAAAAGGCCTAGAAGCGAAGGAATTTCAGAGTTCATGATCGTTGATACCATACCCAAATATTTATGGCAATGGTGGACAGACATGAGAAGTCATCAGAAAAAGAGAGTAAAGGAACACTTAGGGCATCTAGTGCACTTAATGGAGATTGACCCTCGAAGGGATGTGATCGAGGCATTGATTCCTTTTTGGGATCCCAAAAATAATGTATTTCGTTTTTCTGACTTTGAAATGGCACCAACTTTGGAAGAAATTGCCGGCTTCATGGGGAAGGGGTCTACTGTTCGAGGTGCTGATCACGCAATAAAAGACCCATAATTTTGAAACATGTGGATGCCAAAAAGTTCCTGGAACTCCTCAAGATTAATCAAATAGAGAAAGAGAGTTTGAAAATGGGTGGGTCTCATTGGACTTTCTATACCAGAGGTACAGCCAAAGGGATGGATTCAATAACTATAGAAGTCAACTGAGCAACCAAGGGGGTGAAGAGGCTTGGAAGGCAAATGGATGTTTTGCCTTCATGGTTGTATTTTTCGGGCTCATTGTATTCCCCAAACGGGACAAGCATATTGACATTCGTTTGGCTGGTATGGTGAAGGCATTGACCACAATGGGAAGTCCAACTATTATTCCTATGATCCTGGCAGATATGTTTCGTGCATTGACTAAATGCTTAAGTGGGGAAATGTACTTTGAAGGTTGTAATATTTTGCTCCAAATATGGTTTTTGGAGCACCTTTATCACCATGATCGTGCGCCTAGGTTTACTCCAGATTGGTGTAATTATGTTTCCTCCATAAGAAAAGGGAAGTCAAAATTGATTTTCCAAAAGGAATCATAGTGTGTGATATTAAAAACTTCGGTGATCACATCTGATGAAATAGTGTGGCTGGTTCCCAACTAAGGATATCATTTGCATGTCTAGTGGTATCTCATTTCTTGTGTTGATTGGTCTTAGAGGTGTTCAACCATATGTCCCACTTCGGGTTATGCGTCAACTGGCCAGAGTTCAAGAAATCCCACCCAATGATGATATGAGTAGGTTTGCATATGACACTCCACCAGGTTTTTCTTTTAATAGCGAAGATATTATGAAGATTTGGTACGGGAGTATAATTTCTGAGATAAGTGAAATGTTTGTGGAGCAAGATTAAGGAAAGGTGGTTCCTGGGTACCTATCGTGGTTTCGTGATCCAATGACATTTGGTGACACTCCCGAAGGATCCAGCAGAAAAAGAATAGATCAACAAATTATACAAAACTTGGAAAAAGAGTTGGAGAAGGCCAAAGCAACCATTGCCCGGCAAGAAGTTCAGGTTCAAAGAGGAAGAAATCACAAGTTAGAGTTGCAAGATATGGAAGGAGAATTGAAGATGCAGAGGGAAGATTATCCCGGTTGGAGGAAAGAATTGGATAGTAGAATCTACTTGGCACGACAGATAAAAAAGGAGCAGAGTTTTGAGATCTCTCGATTGAAGAGGGACTTAGTGGCATCCGAAGAGGCCGTGCACTATCAAAAGGGAGAACTTAAGCGGCATAAGGAAAAATTCGAGAAATAAAGGTCGTGTTGGATGCACCAGTTAGAAGAATGTAAGAGAAAAATCAACCATTATGTTGATATCGAAGAGGGGCAAAGACAACTGATCATTGAGAGAGCAACACTTCGCCATCAACTTCAAGCAGCAGAAGGGTGAGAGGCCCTCTTGAGGAACAATCTTGGTGATCATCAGGCTTGGTTAAATGACTGTCATCAAAACATGGGAAGGGCTAGGCGTCAAGTTTATCAACTGGCAGAGGAAACCTCCTATGTTATTAAAAATCAACGTCGTATGAATGATCAAGAAGTGGCTGAGCAAGCACGGACCATTGTTCCCCATCTGCCGAAGGTGTTGCTGGATTTTTATGAGACCTTGGTAGGAAAAAGAAAGCCTCAAGAAAGTGATGAAGATTGAAGAGAAGTTTAGTTGTTGTTTTTTTGTTTGTTCGTTTCATGTTTTGTTGAAAGACTTGGTGTTTCAGTTTAAAATTTGGTGTTCAAGGATATTATGTTGATTCGGGTTGTGTTTAAACCCATTGGTTTTGTCGTTTTGCTTGAAGTTTTTGGCGAATGAATGAAAGGGTTTTCTTTCTTGCTATTCCAAATTAATCTTGTTGGGTTGTCTAAATTTCTGAACTACGTAATGATCTGATTCATGCGGCGACATGATACGTAGGCCACCTCCAAAGGGTCCGATCAGAACTTCTTTTTTTAAAAAAAACTTTTTTTCTCTTTCTTTCAAAAAAAATAAAATAAAATAAAATAGTAAAAAATAAAAAGAAAAGAAAGACCATAAGCGAAGCAAAGCTGGGATGAGACAATGGTCTTCTGAATTCATGTATCCATGTGATTAACAAATGTGTGATTGATTTTTAAAATTGTCTAACCCCTAACAAGTTTGTTCATTTCACTCAACTTTAGTTAGCTTTCGGTGGTTGGTTTGTGGTAAACTGGCAGAACACCCGTACTTTACCAGGTCTAAGGTAAGAGCGTCAATGACAACCAATACTGAAGCTGTGGTGAACCCAGTGGATACTCCAATTGATTCAACGACAAGATAGACAACCACTGTTGAAGAAAATCGGACATTGAGACATATTATGTTACAGTTGTGGCAAGCCTGGGCCAATGGACAAGAACCACCAACGTCTATTCCTGGTTTTCCCGAGATCACTAGTATCCGATCTTCATCTTCTCAGGTCCCAATATCAAACCCTTTCTTCCCTCCAGGGTATGGTCCATTTGATAATTGTGGGGCTGGGCCATCAACAACACGCCCTCAAGGCATGCCATTCAGGAATAATCCCACTGTCACAACAGCTCAAGACGGACAGTTCACACTCACCCAGAGCAATACTATACTCCTTGGATAGCATTTGGAGGCCCTAACTCTGTAAAATTAGGCTCTCCCATTGATGTTGAGAGGCCCACTCCAGGCTCAGAGCAAGAAGAAATGTTGAAAAAAATGAAAAGCATCGAGCAACACATGAAGAGCATGCAAGGGTTAGGAGGGCACAAAAGTGTAGCATTCAAAGACTTGTGTATGTTCCCAAATGTCCACCTGCCACCTGGGTTCAAAACCCCTAAGTTTGATAAGTATGATGGGCACGGTGATCCCATAGCCCACCTTAAGAGACACTGCAATCAACTTCAGGGTGCAGGGGGTAACGAAGAATTGCTCATGGTTTATTTTGGTGAGAGCCTGACTGGTGTTTCCTCAGAATGGTTTATAGACCAAGAGATCTCCCACTGGCACATATGGGATGATATGGCTCAAGATTTTGTTAGACAATTTCAGTACAATGTCGACATTATGTTAGATCGCAATTCACTCTCCAATACGAGAAAGAAGCCAAGTGAAAGCTTCAGAGAATATGCTATCAAATGGAGGGAACAAGCAGCCCGAGTCAATCCCCCATTAAATGAGCAAGAATTGGTTGATATCTTCATAGAGACTCAAGATCCTAACTACTTCCACCACCTCACAGCCGCAATGGGAAGACCGTTTCACACAACAATCAAAATTAGGGAAATGGTCGAAAGTGGTCTCAAAACAGGAAGGATCGTGAGCAAGGAAGCAATCAAAGCTACCACATAGGCCATTCAAGGTGGTTCAACAAGTTTTGGAAATCGTAAAAGGAAAGAGAAAGTTATTTCTCTGGCATCAGGGTCAAGGGGAGCTCAGAGGAAGTCTAGTTGTCCTTACCCCCCGGTTCAGGGACAACCTAGCTATCCTTAGCATTACTACCCTTATGCCCCTCAATATCCAGCATCTCCATCTCCGTACACGGTCTTAAATGCTCAGTCATATGTGCATCCTGCTAATCGCCCGTATTTTCGAGACCCATCTCAAGGAAACCCTCGCTCGCAACGGCCACCCTATCAGGTCTTTTACAACTCTCCTCTTATACAGAATTGTGCTAAAGATCAAGCACATAAAAGGAAATTCACTCGATTGGGAGATTCGTACTCCAGCTTGTTTCAAAAGTTAGAAAGATAGGAGCGATTGAGTGTATACAACCACATCGTCTGAATCCAAATGCTCCAAGTTTCCAAGCCAATGAAAGATGTGAGTACCATTCAGGGGCCCAAGGACACAACACTGATAATTGTTGGACCTTGAAGGGAGCGATAGAGAAGCTAATAGATCATGGATTTGTCATTGTGACAGATGATCAAAACACTCCCAATGTGACCAATAACCCACTTCCAGCTCAAAACAATTTAGTGGGTATGGTTTGTGATGATCAAGAGTACAAACTCCTCGGCAAAATGGGAAAGTTGTTTAGGAAGATCGGAGAACAATACAAGTCGATGAAGAGTTTAGAACCAGTTGCATCTCTGAGTGTGGAAGGTGTCAATCTTGACACCAAAGTCTTGTGCGTCCGGGGGGTTTCGAAGGGGATTGAAGTTCGAGCGGCTATGCCAAAGTTGTATGTATCAAAAGGCTTTTCATTAACACAACAGGACCAAAGTTGCTTGACCAAGTTGAAAGAGCCTATCTTTGTTAAGCCCGTCCAACAGCTTCCGGTAACTGACTCAAAAGTTGTCCCTTGGAACTATAACAAAATCGCGGTGGTTTATCGAGAAAAGGAGATTGTCGAAGAAGTTGATGAAGCGAGAGGTTTGACACGTTCCGGAAGATGTTATTCTCCAGAAGAATTAAGAAAATGGAGGATGACTCAAAATATCCAAGTACCACTAAAGAAAGTAGTTACTGAGGAAGAAGATGAAGAATTTCTAAAAAAGCTTAAGGTTCCCGATTACTCTGTCGTGGAACAATTGAAGAAGACCCCTGCACAGATTTCACTGTTGTCTCTACTTTTGCACTCAGAAGAACATCTTCTTGTGTTGAATAAGGTTTTGAATGAAGCATATGTGCCAAAAGAGACCACAGTGGAGAAAAAGGCCAAGCGCGTCTTTGAGTCAAACGCCATCACTTTCACTAATGATGAGTTGCCCAAGGAGGGAGCTGGACACAACAAAGCTTTGCTTCTTACAGTGAAATGTGAAGGTTACTATGTAAAGAGGGTCATGATAGATGGAGGATCAGGGGTAGATATATGTCCTCTTTCTACGCTACAAAGCTTGAAAGTTAACCTTGACATAATTCGCCCCAGTAATGTATTTGTGCAAGCTTATGACGGTTCAAGGAGGGATACCATTGGTGAAATCAAGTTAAATATGACAATTGGGCCAGTGGACTTTATGATTGTGTTCCAAGTAATGGATATGGAAACATCTTATAATTTTCTACTAGGGAGGCCATGGATCCACATGGCTCGGGCCGTCCCATCAACTCTACATCAAGTTGTCAAGTTTGAATACAACCATCAGGAAATCATTGTTCATGGGGAAGATGATTCACCTATTTATAGAGATCCATCCATCCCATACGTTGAGGCAAAAGAAGGATGTGATTCCGTTGTTTACCAGTCTTTTGAGGTTGTATCAGTCGATCGCTTTAGAGAAGGAGAACCTATCATCCAATCATGTCTCTCTTCTTCCGCTTCAGTGGTAGCAACGACAATGCTCAAATATGGTTATCAACCCGGAAAGGTTTGGGTGTATATTCGCAAGGAATCGTGGATCACATTACTCTCTTAGGAAACCAAGGCACCTCTGGCCTTGGATACAAACAAAGAAAGAGAAATGGATATAAGGCTAAGAACCACAAAAGGATTGATTGGGCGTTGACACAACCGATTCCCCATATTTCTCATTCTTTATCAAACCTCAGGGTCCAGAAATGAAAGCTTCATTCACTCTTGAAGACATTGAAGAAGTTATTGAGGATTTTTGTGAAGTAAATATGGTCCTAGTTGGTGAAGGTACAAGTCATGCCGATGTGTAGCTCGTGGGCTCAGGTGTTGAGCTAAGCAATTGGGAAGCCACTCCTTTCCCCATAAGGAAGAAGTCATGGTAGTTTGTTTTGCTACTCTTTTGTATTTTGTTATTGTCAGGGGTGTGATCCGAATAGTTCAAAGTATTTTGAGTCAACCCTTCTGTCCTTTTTTTTTATTTCAATGAAATGAAATTCCAGTTTCATAGTAAATTTTGTCTATTTCCCTCCCTTAATTCTTATTCTCTATTTTTCAGTTCTGTAAATGTCGGCTTTGATAACATGACATGCATGCGGAATTAACTTTTAGATTTCAAAGAGTTGTTTATTCTTGAATCACCAAGTCAAGAGGTTGAATATGATAAAGAATAGGCTTTTAAAGAAATTAATAGGGAACTGGAACAGTTTGAGCACAAACCTAAGCCTAATCTTCGTGAAACTGAGACAATCAGTTTGGGAAGTACTGAGGATGTTAAGGAAATAAAAATAAGTTTACGTATCAATTAGGAAATTAGAGAGGCCATAATACAACTTTTGTTTGAATACAAATATGTGTTTACTTGGTCTTATTATGACATGCCATGTTTGAGTGTTGATTTAGTGGTTCATAAGTTGCTCATTTATCCTGATTTTTCACCCATCCAACAGAAAAGAAGGAAATTCAAACCGGACGTGAGTGAAAAAATCAAAGAATAAATAATGAAACAATTGAATGCAAATGTGATCCAAGCTATTTGTTACACTACTTGGTTGGCAAATGTTGTTCCTGTGCCGAAAAAGGATGGAAAGACAAGAGTTTGTGTTGACTATCGGGATTTGAACACGGCTTGTCTAAAAGACAACTTTCCATTGCCAAATATCCACATCCTAGTTGATAATTGTGCAAAACACGAGATCCAATCTTTTGTGGACTGTTATGCGGGTATCATCAAATCTTGATGGATGAAGAGGACGCTGAGAAAACTGCTTTCACCACTCCATGGGGGACTTATTGCTACAGGGTCATGCCATTTGATCTTTAAAATGCCGGGGCGACTTACATGAGGGCTATGACCACCATGTTCCATGATATGATGCATAAAGAAATTGAAGTATACGTCGACGATGTAATCATCAAGTCTAAAACACAAGTTGATCATGTGCAAGATCTGAGAAAATTCTTGGAAAGAGTGCGAAGATATGACCTCAAGCTTAATCCAGCAAAATTTGCATCCGGAGTTCCATCTGGAAAACTTCTAGGTTTTATTGTCAGTAGAAGGGGAATCGAATTGGATCCTTCCAAAATAAAAGTCATTCAAGATTTGCCACCCCCGAAAAATAAGACCGAAGTCATGTGTCTACTTGGGAGGTTGAACTATATCAGCAGGTTTATTTCTCAACTCACAACCACCTGTGAGCCCATTTTCAAACTTCTGAAGAAGAATGCTGGTGTCAGATGGACAGAAGATTGTCAACAAGCTTTTGAAAAAATCAAGGAGTATTTGTCCAACCCTCCCGTGTTGGTTTCGCCTGAACCTGATAGGCCTCTCTTTCTATATCTTTCAGTAACAGATAATTCCTTTGGGTGTGTTCTTGGTCAACATGATGCCACAGGCAGGAAGGAGCAGGCTATCTACTACTTAAGCAAGAAATTTACTAGTTATGAGGTCAAGTACACCCTCTTGGAAAAGACGTGTTGCGCCCTAACTTGGGTAGCTCAAAAGTTAAGGCATTAACTTTTGACCTACACAACTTACCTCATATCTAGGATGGATCCTTTGAAGTACATCTTTCAGAAGCCAATGCCAATTGGCAGACTCGCTAAATGGCAAATTTTGCTCACTGAATTTGACATTATATATGTCACTCGCACTGCAATGAAAGCCCAACTTTGGCAGAACACTTAGCAGAGAATCCAGTCGATGGTGACTACAAACCATTGGATACATATTTTCCAGATGAAGATATTGACTTAATTGAGGAAGTAAGTTCAGATGGAAATCAGGCCTGGCAATTGTACTTTGATGAAGCAATTAACGCAAAAGGCACAGGGATTAGGGCAATTCTAATTTCGCCCACAGGGCAACATTACCCTGCAACAGCTCAACTTCATTTCTTTTGTACAAATAACACGACAGAGTATGAAGTTTGCATCATGGGTCTAAATATGGCAATAGATTTGGGTGTGCGAGAATTGATTATGTTGGGAGATTCTGATTTGCTTATTCGACAAGCTCAAGGCGAATGGAAAACTCGATACCTCAAGCTTCTTCCATACAAGCAATGTGTGGAAGATCTTAGCAAAAGGTTCAGGTCCATCGAGTTTAGATACATCCCCATGTTTCATAATGAATTGGCCGATGTCTTGGCTACTTTGGCCTCAATGCTTCATATCCTTGAAACACTTACATCACCCCATTAGAGATTCAAGTTTGGGACCAACATGTCTATTGTTATACAGTGGAAGCAGAACCAGATGGTGAGCCATGGTACTCAGACATCAAGAATTTTTTGAAGACATCGAGATGCCCCGAACATGCCAATGGAAGCCAAAAAAGAACTATTAGACGTCTGGATAATGGTTTCCTTTTGCGCGGGGATGTTTTGTTTAAACGAACTCCTGATCTGAACTTGTTAAGATGTGTGGATGCTGAAGAAACCGAGAAGATCGTAAATGAAGTGAACTCTGGGGTATGTGGACCACACATGAACAGACATGTCCTTGCAAAAAAGATACTCAAGGCAGGGTATTATTGGCTTACCATGGAAAGGGATTGCTTTCGCTTTGTGAAAAGATGTCATCAATGTAAAATTCATGGTGATATCATTCATTCACCTAATTCAGAGTTGCACCTTATGGCTTCTCCTTGGCCCTTTGTGGCATGGGGAATGGATGTCATCGGACCAATCGAGCCAAAATCCTTTAATGGACATCAATTCATTTAGGTCGCAATTGATTACTTCACGAAATGGGTGGAGGCGATCACTTTCAAAGCAGTCACTAAGAAGGCGGTCATGGATTTTGTCCATTCAAACATCATTTGTCGATTTGGTATCCCAAAATCTATCATCACAGATAATGCTGCAAACCTAAATAGCAATATGATGAAGGAGGTATGTGAGCAGTTCAAAATTGTGCACCACAATTCTACTCCATACCGACCAAAGCCAATGGAGCTGTGGGGGCAGCCAATAAGAATATCAAAAAGATTCTCAGAAGGATGGTTCAAGGCACTAGACAATGGCATGAGAAGCTGCCTTTTGCACTTTTAGGATATCGCACAACAGTGTGCACCTCGATAGGTGCAACTCCTTATTTATTGGTGTATGGAAATGAGGCTGTGATTCAGCGGAATTCAAAATTCCATCTCTTTGAATTATTGTCGAGGTGGAAATTGAAGATACTGAATGGGTCAAAACCCGACTAGAGCAGCTCACATTAATAAATGAGAAACTATTGACGGTCGTCTGTTTTGGTCAGCTTTATCAGCAAAGGATGGCTCTGCATACAACAAAAAGGTGTACCCAAGACACTTTGAAGTAGGTCAACTTGTCTTAAAGCGCATTCTCCTGCACCAAGAAGAAGCCAAGGAAAAGTTTGCCCCAAATTGGCAAGGTCCATATCTTATCAAGGAAGTATCGTCCAAAGGAGCCCTGCACCTTACTGATGTGGAAGGAAAAATCACAGGCATAATTGTTAATGCAGATGCAGACAAAAGATACTACATCTAACGCGTCCTAAGGTACTGCGACAAGTTTGGGGTTGAAAGTGTAACAACCCTAAAAATGAATAAGATAAGAAATGCTTAAGGTGTCAAGAATACTTGCGATTAGACCAAGGTTCACACGGATTGATACGCGTAGAACCAGACCTCAGAGCCCTTACTATGGCCAAGCCAACTAACTTGGGAAGTTAGTTGAGCTTGGAAAGGTTGGAACCAACCATGTAGGGCTCTCGAAAATGAAGATTTAATCGAAGGAGTCTTTACCGGACTTAAAAAGAAGAAATCTTAAGTTTTGAGGGTCCAGGGGTAAAATGGTCTTTTCCAGGCCAAGGGTAATATCGTAATTACCCTAAGAAATTAATTAATTAATTAATTAATTTTATTAAAGAACTGGTTAGGGTTGGGTCGACCCGAAATGATCCGTTTCGCGGTGGTCACTCCACCCGGGTTCGAGCCCCAACTGAAGCATCGAATTGGTGATTTAATTATTGTTTAAAATCTGATTTCGAAAGGGCAAAATGGTCCTTTCATGTATTAGTTAAAATAAATCAGATTTTTATTAATTTAATTAAACCCTATTTGACTAAGTCTTGAATTAGACTCCTAAACCTATGGTAACACTCTCCTATCACGTTTATCTCTCACTCACACGTTCAAACTTCACGATTTCTCTTTGCCAAAAACAACTTCAAGAACAGAACAAATATTAAAGTTCTTCACACTTGAAGAACAAACACGAAAAGTCTAAGAAAACAAAATAACCAAAAACGTTAAGGCAAAGGGGAGATTTTCGTCGAGTGGTGGTGAAACTTTCGGTGAGTTGGACGTGGTTTCGGAGAAAGGTTTGGGCAGCAACTTCAACGTTTGAACAATCAAATAAGGTATGGGTTTCTTCTCTCTTGGTCCCTTTCCCAAGAGACCCCTTAAGATTCAGATATTCAATCCGAAAACTAGGGTTGTTTTCCCGTTGCATGCCCCTGTCACTAGCTCCCAATGAAATGTAGGTTGGGTATGATTGATGGTAGATTTAGGTATATGTGTGTTTTCGTGCTGAATATGATCATGTTTGTGTACGTGAAATCGTGTATATGACAATCCATGTGTGTTCGAAGTTATGTGCTAGTGTGTGTTAATTTGTAACAGTGATTAGGGCCTCGGCTTAGGCTCCAATTCGTAAAGCTTTGGTTGTTGTTTACGTGCATAAATATATGTAAATCGTGATGTTCATTGTAATGAAATGTGGCTGATTTAGTATCAATATTTTGGCCAATCAAATCTATGAAAGAAGCACCTAAAAATGTGTTAAAAGGGTCTATGAACGTACCCAATGAATCAAGTAAAATGTTGATGAACATGAGTTGATAAATGACCAAAATTTCCAGCAACTTACAAGCTAGCTAGGCTAAATGTTGATGAATAAAAATCTGGAAATTAATTGAATGTTAAAGGGGTGAGGTCACCAGGATTCGAACCCGTGACCTCACCCGAGTGACAGTTGTAATTCGCGAAAAAAGAAAAGAAAAGGGGGCTGGGGGAAATCGAAATCGGGTTCACTGGTTGGGAAAGGAGAGAACAATAATTAAAAAAATAAATGGGAGGCGTGGGAATCGAGCCCACGACCTCCAGGCTGCGAATGAGAGAAGAAAAAAAATTAAAGAAAAAACATGTGAGGCGTGGGGGCTCGATCCCACAACCTCACTGCCAAAATGCCTAGCTTAGTGGATTTTAATAAAAAATAAAAATAGGAGGCTATGGGGGTTCGAACCCACAACCTCACAGCCCCTAGCGAATTTAAAATTAAAATAAGGAGGCTGTGGGGGTTCGAACCCACAACCTACCAATTCCCAGCGAAAATTAAGAATAAAATAAAATAGGCTGTGGGGGTTTGATCCCACAACATCTTGGTTTAGGCGAAATGGGACAATAAGAGTTTAAATGAAAAATAAAAGGAGTTGTGGGGGTTCGATCCCACAACCATTCGGCCAAATTAAGAGAAAACCCAAGGAGAAAAATAATGATAGAATGTTGATGTTGGGGTTCGATCTAGGGTCCCAATGTCACGAAGACTAATAATAAAGTCAAGGAAAAATATAAGTATTGTCCAAGTGGTTCGAACTCGGGTTCCCTTGCCCAAATTTCCGTATTGATACATAAGTCATACGTGAATTAAATGTTCAAGAATAATGCCACCTACTTAGATCGAAATCAAGATCTTGGCATATATACAAGATACATAAGTCTAGTACTACATAATCTTAAGAATGTATGAGTCACTTAACAAACTATAAATGAAGCCTCATGGCTTGTATGTATAGACCCATAAGTCTAACATACGTTTAAAAGTAAGTGAACCTAAGATATATGTAATGAAATGAACAATGAAATGATGAAATGAACAATGAAATGATGAAACCCTAGAAGGGTTAAGTAAGGGTGTGAAACACACTAAATGGCCAAGTGCATTGACATATGATGAATGAACATTCACGTAATAAGGGGTGAGTAACTATGAAGAGCAAATGTGCTAATGTTAATGAATGTGGTGACAACATGATATGAGGCTAATGTAAAAGATAAGAACAATCTCAAATGAGCCTAAGTAAATGTAACCAAAACGTACTCACCTATGAGAGTGTAAAGTTAATGAAGAGACCAGTCTCTATGAACACTCTAATGAATGTATTGAGATTAACACACTTAATACTAATGATGGGATGAGAAATCATCTATTGAGCTATGATGTCCTCATGCTAGAAGCCAGCTTCCATGACGTATGAGTTGAATGTAATGGAACTTTATACTGAGCACCGATAGACTAGCTATGAGCGGTGATGCCTTCTTTCGAGAAGGGCAGAGGTTCACGTAACTCTCATGAGGTGAGACTTTCCGTCTTGCCGGGTATGGGTCTCCTTATATCCCTGGTCTTTGAACCTATACTGCCAATATAGGGATCTGGCGGGGTTAAATTCCCATGTACGCTAGCATATTTTGGGTCACTTTGGCTGGTGATTCCACCTCTTTTCGGTGTGGGGGATACACTGGTTTTCATGATGCTCACATGATCTATGTCGGTTAAAGTTAGAGTTCCCTATGAATGAATGAGGCCAACATCAAATAAAGCACATAATGAAATGAACGATACCAAAGGTGTTAGGATAGGATAATCAAGAGGTGAGCTAGACTCAAGTAATGACACTAGGTTATTCTTGATCATTGCACACCAAACCCGATGAAAGTCTTAAACTACACCTAGGTATAGCTGGTGTTCACACTAGCCTATGAACGAAATGAAATGAAGTACGTATGAATGAATAAAGCAGACTCTGGGTTTTCTAATGAAGACTCCCTAGTTGAGGTCCCATATGTTGAGCCCTCATTTTGGAAAGTCTTAATGTCAAGTCCATGATTCCAAGGTCTCATGGCATATGAATGAATGTAATGAAAGATGTTATGTGTTGTATGGTATATGATATGTGCTATGTGTAAAATGTTATGTGCTATGTGCAATATGATAAGTATGATGATGCATGTTACTCTCATAGCATGAATTTCCTAATCCAAATTTGGAAAGCTCACTGACTTTCCTAATCCAAATTTGGAAAGTTCACTAACTTTTCTAATCCCAATTCGGCAAGTCCACTGACTTGACTTTCCATAATCATGTTGTTAGGAAAGAGCTATCCTTTCTCATGCATGTCCTTGGTGTGTGCTTGCATATACCCATACTTAGTACAAGTGTGTACTAACCCTATACAACTCTACAATTTTAGGTTCAGGCACAGGTGGACGCTAGAGCGTACAGGTTGACGTTGCAGCTATCCGAACGTGGAGCTTTCATCCGGACTTGGTAGGCCCTCATGCTTTCGAGGATGTCTATCGTTACTATCTAGCTTAGATAGAGGCTTTAGCTAGTGGAGCATATTCCACTAGTGTTTCTTTCCATTTTTATTTCAGACACTGTATTGGTGCCATTTTGGCAATTATACATTTATTACAGTATTGCACTGTCTCTTTCATTTGATTATCTCTATATTAGATGGTTGATTTGTGAACGCCCATGATGTTAAGTTTAAAATTTTTAGCATGAAATAAGAAAACAAAAAGTTCAAATTTTTCCGTTAAAATTAACCTAGATGGAGTAAGAATGACGTAAGTAGGCTTGTCTGCGACCTCTGAGAAGTCAACGACGCCGATCTCGTCTGGGCTCTAGATTCCAGTCGTGACAAAGTTGGTATCAGAGCCAGGTTAAATTCTGAGAAGAATGAATTCACATCAACCACATTGAGTAGTTTCTAAGTCATGGTAGTGAAGTGCACCACTATCCTGAATTAGAGACTGCATAATGCGTAGGAAAATTTCCCTTCTTCTGATCTTATCGTGCTTTTCCTAATGTCTGATTTCTTGGTGTTATGAGTGTGTCTAACATCAATTCTTATTGTTTTCAAAGAATGAATACTAGGAGGGACGTTGGTCAGAGGAGAGGAGGAGCAGCTGCTGGAAACAATCAGGTTCCACCCCAGGCTCCAGCTGAAGGAGTGGCCATGCCTGTTAACCCAGCTGGGTTGACTGATGCAGAGGTGCGGGCATCCCTGGCATAGATGGCACAGGCCATCACTATGCAGGCCTAGACTATGACTGCCCAGGTCAACCGGCAGAATGTTCAGAGGGAGAACCCACCGGTACGTAGCATGGCTGACAGGCTGCGAGACTTTACGAGGATGAATCCTCCTATTTTCACAGGGTCCAAGACTTCAGAGGATCCCTAGGAGTTTGTGGACGAGGTGCATAAGATTCTGGTGGCTATGGGGGCCACAGATACTGAGAAGGCTGAGCTGGCTTCCTATCAGCTCAAGGATGTTGCACAAACTTGGTGCAAGATGTGGCAGGATAGCCGAGCGTTGGGCAGAGTTCCGGTCACTTGGGAGCTGTTTAAGACAGCCTTCCTGGAGAGATTCTTTCCCAGAGAGATGAGGGGAGTTTATCAACCTTAATCAGGAATCCATGACAGTCAGGGAGTATTCCCTGAAGTTTGTTAAACTATCCAGGTATGCTACTTTCCTTAGTATCTGACAGCAAGGATGAGATGAGTACTGAAGTTTGTTAAATTATCCAGGTATGCTACTTCCCTTGTATCTAACAGCAGAGATGAGATAAGTAGGTTCCTCGCAGGAATCAATGGAGATATGGAGGAGGAGTGTCGGTCTGCGATGCTCCATGATAATATGGACCTCTCCAGGTTGATGGTGCATGTCCAGCAGGTAGAGGACAGCCACAAAAAGAGGGGTATTCGTGATGCTAGGAGGCCTAAGCCTCAAGATCAGGCAGGTCCCAGCCATGGAGGCCACAGAAACAATTTTGGCGTCCGTGAGCAGCCTAGGTTCAAGAAGGGGCAACAGAGTTCTGGGAACTCTAATTCTCAGAGGAGTACAGCACCTAGAGGAGGCAGACCTGAGCCCAAGAAGGGCAATGGAGGTGACATGCAGCGTTCCAAAAAGAATTGTGCTAAGTGTGGCCGTGCTCACAGTGGAGAGTGCAGACAGGGCACTAATGCCTGCTTCGATTGCGGTAAGAGTGGGCACATGGTTAGAGACTGCCCACAGAACAAAGGTCAGGCTGGAGGTAATGTTCAGCCTAGTCCTAATCCACAGGGTGCAGCAGCAGCCGAGCCTCCTAAGAGGAACAGGTTCTATGCCCTGAAGGGCAGGGAGGAGCAGGAGAAGTCCGCTGATGTGGTCACAGGTATGCTGCAAGTATTCTCAACTTCTGTTTATGCTTTACTTGATCCAGGGTCTACGCTTTCCTTTGTAACTCCTTTGCTTACTCTCAATTTTGAGATATTGCCTGAAATTCTGCATGATCTTATAGTGGTTAGTACACCTTTAGGAGAAAATGTAAGAACTGATAGAGTATACAAGGATTGCCCAATAGTTGTAAGTGGTAAGACTATGTGTGCAGACTTGGTTGAGTTACCCATGCATGATTTTGATGTTATTCTTGGCATAGACTGGCTTCACAGTTGTTATGCTTGTTTGGACTGTCGTAGTAGAGTGGTGAGATTTCATTTCCCTGATGAAGAGGAGCTAGTCTGGGAGGGGTACAACTCGAGTCGTCCTAACCCCTTAATTTTGAACCTTAAGGCCAATAAAATGATGTCCAAGGGGTTATTGTGTCATCTTGTGAGTGTTAATGATTTAGATCATGACATTCCTTCCATAGGCTCAGTGCCTGTAGTGAATGAGTTCCTAGATGTATTTCCTGATGATTTGCCTGGAGTCCCTCCCCCTCGAGAGATTGATTTTGGTATCGACTTAGAACCCGATACTAAACCAATTTCAATTCCTCCTTACAGAATAGCTCCAGCTGAACTCAAAGAGTTGAAGCTGCAGTTAAAAGATTTCACTGATAAGGGTTTCATTCAGCCGAGCATATCCCCTTGGGGTGCTCCGGTGTTGTTTGTGAAAAAGAAAGATGGAACCCTTAGAATGTGTATCGATTATCGGCATCTCAACAAAGTCACTATAAAGAATAAGCATCCACTTCCCAGAATAGATGATTTGTTCGATCATCTCCAAGGGTCTAGTTTTTTCTCTAAGATAGATCTTCGTTCAGGGTATCATCAGCTTAGGGTTAGGGATGGAGATATCCCAAAGACAGCCTTTCGTACCCGTTATGGTCATTATGAGTTCTTAGTCATGTCATTTGGTCTTACGAATGCACCTGTTGTATTTATGGACCTCATGAATCGAGTCTTCCGTGAATACCTTGACTCTTTCGTCATAGTATTCAGTGATGACATTCTCATCTACTCTAGGACCAAGGAAGAGCATGAACAGCATTTGAGACTAACCTTGCAGGTACTTAGACAACATCAGTTGTACACCAAATTCAGCAAGTGTGTCCTGGGTCATGTTGTGTCCGATCAGGGCGTGGAGGTGGATCCCAGGAAGACTGAGGTTGTGAAGAACTGGCCAAAGCCTCTTACTCCCACTGGCATCCGTAGCTTTCTGGGATTGGCTGGTTATTACCGCAGGTTTGTGGAGGGCTTTTCTTCCATTGCTGCCCCATTGATAGCTTTGACTAAGAAGAAAGCCAAGTCTGAATGGACGGAGACTTGTGAGAAGAGTTTCCAGGAGCTCAAGGACAGACTCACTTCAGCCACGGTGCTTACTTTTGCCTAAGTGTAATGAGAATTACACTGTTTATTGTTTATATCTAGGGTTGGTTTGGGTTGTGTTCTTATGCAGGTTGGTAAGGTGATAGCTTATGCGTCCAGACAGCTCAAGGTTCATGAGAAGAATTATCCCACTCATGACCTGGAGTTGGTAGCTGTGGTGTTTCCACTAAAGCTGTGGAGGCACTACTTGTATGGAGTGCATGTGGATGTGTTCACAGACCACAAGAGTCTCCAATACGTGTTCACACAGAGGGAGTTGAATCTACGTCAGCGGAGATGGTTGGAGCTGTTGAAGGATTATGACATGAATGTTCACTACCATTATAGTAAGGCTAATATTATGGCTGATGCTTTAAGCAGGATGAGCATGGGAAGTACAGCCCACGTTGAGGATGAGAAGAAGGAGTTGGTGAAAGATGTACACAGACTGGCCAGACTGGGTGTGCGATTGGTTGACTCTACTAGTGGGGGTGTTTCAGTTCATCCTAGTTCTGAATCATCCTTGGTAGTTGAAGTCAAGCAGGGTCAGCATCTAGATCCTGTGTTGATGGAGCTGAAGGACTCAGTGCTGATGAAGATGAATGAGTCTTTCGCTTCGGGAGGTGATGGCATACTTAGGTATCAGGACAGGCTGTGTGTACCAGATGTGGATGATTTACGGACCAGGATTGTTACAGAGGCCCATGGTTCTAGATATTCCATACATCCAGGTTCCACCAAGATGTAGCATGATCTTAAGCAGATTTTTTGGTGGGATGGCATGAAGAAGGACATTGCAGAATATGTGGCCAAGTGTCCTAATTGTCAGCAGGTTAAGGCAGAGCATCTTAAGCCTTGCGGTCTGACTCAGATTATTGAGTTTCTGACTTGGAAGTGGGAGGCCATTAATATGGACTTCGTGGTTGTTCTTCCGAGGACTAGGAGGCAGCATGACTCCATATGGGTTATTGTGGACAAATTGACTAAGTCTACCCATTTTATCCCTGTGAAGTCTACTTACAGAGCCGAGGATTATGCGAGACTCTACATTGATGAGATTGTGAGATGGCATGGGATTTCTTTGTCTATCATTTCAGATAGAGGAGCTCAATTTACTTCACATTTCTAGAGATATTTCCAGAAGAGCTTGGGCACGCAGGTAAAGCTTAGTACTGCCTTTCATCCTCAGACTGATGGGCAGGCAGAGCGCACCATTCATACATTGGAGCATATGTTGAGAGCGTGTGTGATTGACTTCAGAGGTAGCTGGAATGACCATCTGCCATTGATAGAGTTCTCGTATAATAATAGCTATCACTCCAGCATTTGGATGGCACTGTTTGAGGCACTGTATGGTAGGAGGTGTAGATCTCCAGTTGGGTGGTTCAAGGTTGGAGAGTCATCCATTTTGCGTCCAGAGATCATTCATGAGGCCTTAGAGAAGGTCAGAGTGATTAGGGATAGGTTGGCTACTACTTACAGTGGTAGAAGTCATATACAGATAACAGAAAATGGCCCTTAGAGTTTGATGTTGGTGACCAGGTCTATCTGAAGATATCACCTATGAAGGGGGTGATGAGGTTTGGCAGGAAGGGGAAGTTGAGTCCGAGGTATATTGGGCCATTCGAGATCCTATAGTGTGTGGGTGAGGTGGCCTATGAGTTGGCATTGCCTGCGGAGCTAGCTTCTGTCCATCCAGTCTTTTATGTATCCATGTTAAAGAAGTGCCTTGGTGATCCAGCATCGATTCTACCTGTGGAAGGTTTGGGGGTCGAGGAAGACTTGTCCTATGAGGAGGTACCTGTTGAGATCTTTGACAGACAGATCAAGCGGCTGAGGAACAAGGAGATTGCCACAGTGAAGGTATTGTGGAGAAATCATTTTGTTGAGGGTGCTACATGGGAGGCTGAGGCCGACATGAGATCCCGCTACCCTCATCTTTTCAGCTCTTGAGGTTAGACTTCCTACTCTTAAATCTATGTTTCCTTATCTCTCCATATTTTGTTGCTATTGCTTGACTGTGCATAGTGATTATGTTATGATCTGGCTGGCATTACGATATATAGTGGTAGTGTCATTCGGGGACGAATGTTCCTAATGGGGGGATAATGTAACAACCCTAAAAATGAATAAGATAAGAAATGCTTAAGGTATCAAGAATGCTTGCGATTAGACCAAGGTTCACACGCATTGATGCGCGTAGAACCAGACCTCAGAACCCTTACTACGGCCAAGCCAACTAACTTGGGGAGTTAGTTGAACTTGGAAAGGTTGGAACCAACCATGTAGGGCTCTCAAAAACGAAGATTTAATCGAAGGAGTCTTTACCGGACTTAAAAAGAAGAAATCTTAAGTTTTGAGGGTCCAGGGGTAAAATGGTCTTTTCCAAGCCAAGGGTAATATCGTAAGTACCCTAAGGAATTAATTAATTAATTAATTAATTTAATTAAAGAACCGGTTAGGGTCGGGTCGACCCGAAATGATCCGTTTCGCGGTGGTCACTCCACCCGGGTTCGAGCCCCAACTGAAGCATCGAATTGGTGATTAAATTATTGTTTAAAATCTGATTTCGAAAGGGAAAAATGGTCCTTTCATGTATTAGTTAAAATAAATCAGATTTTTATTAATTTAATTAAACCCTATTTGACTAAGTCTTGAATTAGACTCCTAAACCTATGGTAACACTCTCCTATCACGTTTATCTCTCACTCACACGTTCAAACTTCACGATTTCTCTTTGCCAAAAACAACTTCAAGAACAGAACAAATATTGAAGTTCTTCACACTTGAAGAACAAACACGAAAAGTCTAAGAAAAAAAATAACCAAAAACGTTAAGGCAAAGGGGAGATTTCCGTCAAGTGGTGGTGAAACATTCGGTGAGTTGGACGTGGTTTTGGAGAAAGGTTTGGGCAGCAACTTCAACGTTTGAACAATCAAATAAGGTATGGGTTTCTTCTCTCTTGGTCCCTTTCCCAAGAGACCCCTTAAGCTTCAGATATTCAGTCCGAAAACTAGGGTTGTTTTCCCGTTGCATGCCCCTGTCACTAGCTCCCAATGAAATGTAGGTTGGGTATGATTGCTGGTAGATTTAGGTATATGTGCGTTTTCGTGCTGAATATAATCATGTTTGTGTACGTGAAATCGTGTATATGACAATCCATGTGTGTTCGAAGTTATGTGCTAGTGTGTGTTAATTTGTAATAGTGATTAGGGCGTCGGCTTAGGCTCCAATTCGTAAAGCTTTGGTTGTTGTTTACGTGCATAAATATATGTAAATCGTGATGTTCATTGTAATGAAATGTGGCTGATTTAGTATCAATCTTTTTGGCCAATCGAATCTATGAAAGAAGCACCTAAAAATGTGTTAAAAGGATCTATGAACGTACCCAATGTATCAAGTAAAATGTTGATGAACATGAGTTGATAAATGACCAAAATTTCCAGCAACTTACAAGCTAGCTAGGCTAAATGTTGATGAATAAAATCTGGAAATTAATTGAATGTTAAAGGGGTGAGGCCAACAGGATTCGAACCCGTGACCTCACCCGAGTGACAGTTGTAATTCGCGAAAAAAGAAAAGAAAAGGGGGCTGGGGGGAATCGAAATCGGGTTCACTGGTTGGGAAAGGAGAGAACAATAATTAAATAAATAAATGGGAGGCGTGGGAATCGAACCCACGACCTAAGGGCTAGAAAGGAGAATGGCGGAATTAGTTAATAAAATAAAGTGAGGCTGTGGGGGCTCGATCCCACAACCTCACTGCCAAAACGCCTAGCTTAGTGGATTTTAATAAAAAATAAAAATAGGAGGCTGTGGGGGTTCGAACCACAACCTCACAGCCCCTAGCGAATTTAAAATTAAAATAAGGAGGTTGTGGGGGTTCGAACCCACAACCTCCAAATTCCCAGCGAAAATTAAGAATAAAATAAAATAGGCTGTGGGGGTTTGATCCCACAACCTCTTGGTTTAGGCGAAATGGGACAATAAGAGTTTAAATGAAAAATAAAAGGAGTTGTGGGGGTTCGATCCCACAACCCTTCGGCCAAATTAAGAGAAAACCCAAGGAGAAGATAGAATGTTGATGTTGGGGTTCGATCTAGGGTCCCAATGTCACGAAGACTAATAATAAAGTCAATGAAAAATGTAAGTATTGTCCAAGTGGTTCGAACTTGGGTTCCCTTGCCCAAATTTCCGTATTGATACATAAGTCATACGTGAATTAAATGTTCAAGAATAATGCCACCTACTTAGATCGAAATCAAGATCTTGGCATATATACAAGATACATAAGTCTTGTACTACATAATCTTAGGAATGTATGAGTCACTTAACGAACTATGAATGAAGCCTCATGGCTTGTATGTATAGACCCATAAGTCTAACATACGTTTAAAAGTAAGTGAACCTAAGATATATGTAATGAAATGAACAATGAAATGATGAAACCCTAGAAGGGTTAAGTAAGGGTGTGAAACACACTAAATGGCCAAGTGCATTGGCATATGATGAAATGAACATTCACGTAATAAGGGGTGAGTAACTATGAAGAGCAAATGTGCTAATTTTAATGAATGTGGTGACAACATGATATGAGGCTAATGTAAAAGATGAAAACAATCTCAAATGAGCCTAAGTAAATGTTACCAAAACGTACTCACCTATGAGAGTGTAAAGTTAATGAAGAGACCAGTCTCTATGAACACTCTAATGAATGTATTGAGATTAACACATTTAATACTAATGATGGGATGAGAAATCATTTATTGAGCTATGATGTCCTCATACTAGAAGCCAGCTTCCATGACGTATGAGTTGAATGTAATGGAACTTTATACTGAGCACCGATAGACTAGCTATGAGCGGTGATGCCTTCTTTCGAGAAGGGCGGAGGTTCACGTAACTCTCATGAGGTGAGACTGTCCAGCTTGCCGGGTATAGGTCTCCTTATATCTCCTGGTCTTCGAACCTATACTGCCAATATAGGGATCTGGCGGGGTTAAATTCCCATGTACGCTAGCATGTTTTGGGTCACTTTGGCCGGTGATTCCACCTCTTTTCGGTGTGGGGGAGACACTGGTTTTCATGATGCTCACATGATCTATGTCGGTTAAAGTTAAAGTTCCCTATGAATGAATGAGGCCAGCCTCAAATGAAGCACATAATGAAATGAACGATACCAAAGGTGTTAGGATAGGATAATCAACAGGTGAACTAGACTCAGGTAATGACACTAGGTTATTCTTGATCATTGCACAGCAAACCCGATGAAAGTCTTAAACTACACCCTAGGTATAGCTGGTGTTCACACTGGCCTATGAACGAAATAAAATGAAGTACGTATGAATGAATGAAGCAGACTCTGTGTTTGCTAATGAAGACTCCCTAGTTGAGGTCCCATATGTTGAGCCCTCATTTTGTAAAGTCTTAATGACAAGTCCATGATTCCAAGGTCTCATGGCATATGAATGAATGTTATGAAAGATGTTATGTGTTGTATGGTATATGATATGTGCTATGTAAAATGTTATGTGCTGTGTGCAATATGATAAGTATGATGATGCATGTTACTCTCATGGCATGAATTTCCTAATCCAAATTTGGAAAGCTCACTGACTTTCCTAATCCAAATTTGGAAAGTTCACTAACTTTTCTAATCCCAATTTGGCAAGTCCACTGACTTGACTTTCCATAATCATGTTGTTAGGAAAGAGCTATCCTTTCTCATGCATGTCCTTGGTGTGTGCTTGCATATACCCATACTTAGTACAAGTGTGTACTAACCCTATACAACTCTACAATTTTAGGTGCAGGCACAGGTGGACGCTAGAGAGTACAGGTTGACCTTGCAGCTATCCGGACGTGGAGATTTCATCCGGACTTGGTAGGCCCTCATGCTTTCGAGGATGTCTACCGTTACTATCTAGCTTAGATATAGGCTTTAGCTAGTGGAGCATGTTCCACTAGTGTTTCTTTCCGTTTTTATTTCAGACACTGTATTGGTGCCATTTTAGCAATTATACATTTATTACAGTATTGCACTGTCTTTTTCATTTGATTATCTCTATATTAGATGGTTGATTTGTGAACGCCCATGATGTTAAGTTTAAAATGTTTAGCATGAAATAAGAAAACAAAAAGTTCAAATTTTTCCGTTAAAATTAACCTAGATGAAGTAAGAATGACGTAATTAGGCTTGTCTGCGACCTCTGAGAGGTCAACGATGCCGGTCTCATCTGGGTCTAGATTCCAGTTGTGACAGAAAGAACAAAGGCACCTCTTCCAAAAAAAAAAGCATCATCTCATTGATTTTTTTTATTTGAACTACGTTTGACCTGATTCCGAAAGGATATGTAGGCAACCCTTTGGGGTTCGGTCATACCAAAAAAAATTAGTCTTCTAGTATTTATGGAAAACTGGGGTATTTTTTTTTTTATAGAATAATGTCAGATTGTAATTCTTTTCATTTTAGCAACCGACATTTTCATCAACTCTAAGAATGATATGATCATCAAAGGCAACATTGAAAAAAAAATACTTATGAGTGAAAACCCTTTGGGACACCATAAGTAAAAAAATAAAATAAAATGAGAGAGTCTTATCGGTGAAAACCTTCATAGGCACCATAAGACGACAAAAGAGAGATCTTATTGGTGAAAATGCCGCGGGCACCTCAAGATAAAGGGAGAAAACATCATCGGAAGAAATCTGCAAAGATGACCATTTTTGGACACTTCTGCATGAAGGATACATAGATCAGTTTTAAATTGATAATGATTCAGATTTTGAGAATTAGACAACTCAAACGCATCAGAGGTCAAGTCCAAAGTGCATGTCATGGTTCAATCAAAGTCGACATATGCCTCCAGATAAGTTCTTTTTCTCATTTTTCTTTAAAAAGGAATGTCCTTCCTTAAGTTTATAGTCTTCTTGATCCAATCTTTCATACTCTTAAATCTGATATTTTTCTAGTCTTTTCGACATAATCTCTTGACAAAATAAGGTAAAAGATTGCAAAGCTTACTACGGGTTTCCAAAAGTAGAGCTAAGTATCTGAGTTGACATGCCAGTGAGCAAGGACTAAAAACACCTCAGATCTTCACTGAAAACTCGTAAAGAAACACGATATAGTCTCTTAATTCATCATTCTTTGGGACATCAGTCGCAACATGATATTTGGTAATACCAAAAAATCAAGGCCCCTGAATTGACAAAGAGAAAGCTTCAAAGGTTGTTAAACCAAGGATTTGGAGTAGAGTTGGAGAAATTGTTCGGGAGTATGGTCAAGTCTTTGGAGCACCAAGGCCACAAGCCAACCACCGCTTTAAACTAACAATTTTCTCTTTCATTTGCTCAACACAGGATAAAAAGAGAATGCAGGATTACAAGTCAAAAAGGAAACATCACAAAAAGGAAGTTCTCCAAAGTCTTCACATGTTTGGCATTTCATCTCATGCTACTTGCGTTTTTGCCTTTTAATGCGCGAACTCCGTGCAATACGCACCGTCTAAACTCCGTGCAATATGCACCAATCTGAATTTCGTGCAATACGCACACGTTCTTTATTCATGGTCAATACGCATCATCATTTGTTCATGTGTCATACACACCAGTCTGAATTCCATGCAATACACACCAATCTGAATTTCGTGCAATACGCACACGTCCTTTATTCATGGGCAATACGCACCATCATTTGTTCATGTGCAATACAACATGTCTGAATTCCGTGAAAATATGCACCAATCTGAATTTCGTGCAATACGCACACATCCTTTATTCATGGGCAATACGCACCATCATTTGTTCATATCCAATACGCACCGGTCTGAATTCCGTGCAAATATGCACCAATCTGAATTCATGTGCAATATGCACCCGTTCTTATTCACATACGCATCAATCCTCTTTTCATGAGTAATACGCACCATACGCATATCCTGGGCAATACGCACCACTATTTATGGGTTATACACACCATACCCACATTTGGGTGATACACCCAATCTTAGGATAATCCACAAAGACAATACGTCTTATTTGAAACTCTCATGGCAATACACTCATTCTTCATTCCAGGGCTATCCGTCCTAGTTTAAGATTGTCATATTTTCTTCTTCCCTAAAGAAATACATCCTTTTGAATTGTTCATTTTTGTGATTTGAGTTTTGAGTTTCGGCGGCTAACTCAAGAAACACTTGAGAATAATCCACAAGCCTACAAGAGAGCAAGAAGATCAATCTCAAAGATAGTGCACAGAGCAAGTCAAAGATCAAAACAAGATCCTAAGAAGACACACCCATTGGGGATCATGCAACATTTATAATGTAGAGAGACACATTTCTCTAGATCTTTTCTTTGTAACTATAGACAGTACATGATGACAAGCAATATGAAGCAATTTTTTAACTACAGTTCCTGATAGTTTCGGCTAGCAAAGTTTCTCTAACTAAATTGACCTGATTTCATTTTAATCAAGGATATGTAAGCAACCTTTGAAGTAAGGTTCGGTCATCTTTTTCAAAATAGCTTCATCGGAGTTAGAATCAGTCAAAAATTAGCCACTTCGTTCACTTTCTTTGCTTGAAAACTCGTCATGTTTCCTAGCAAAGAGGGACATGATGTGAACACCTAATTTTTGACGTGCTTATTTTACTCCTATTTTATATAGTAATGTATTTATATATATATATATACATTTATTTGTATTTTTGAGTTGTTTATCTTCTATGTATTATTTTTTTATTGGCCCAAATGACCCAATTTTGTTTGAAATGGGTTGATTTAGGTCAAATCTGATGGCCCAATTGATTTTGACCCAGTCCAATAGAAATGGTCAAGATTGAATCAAAATCATTCATGATATTTTGATCCAAGGGTTATTATTGGACCCAAACAAAAAATACAAAACTCCAAAAAATTAACATTTTTTTATTTAGATTTTTATTTTTCTTCTTCCATTTGCTCCCATGCCGCTGGCCGTCCACCGCCACTGCCGCCACTGTCGCCGACGGCCACCACCTTTTTGGCCGGAAAAATCCTTAAAAAATTATCATCTCTTCTTTTCACCCTCCTCTACACAAATCCACAAACCTTTCATCCATATCTATAGCCAAACTCCGTAGATATAAGGAAAACCAATTATGAATCTTCACTTTTTTTCGTTAGATTTATGAAGTTTCGGTCATCCCCATCCCAAACCCTTTACATAAATGTGTAGAGCTCTTCAAGTGCTATCATTTCATATAAATTTTAAGTCCAAAATCCGTCAAAAGAATTTCCGGCGAAGTTTTCCGGCGACCTTCATTTACCCGAAATTTATGTCAATCTCCCCCCCCCCCCTCTCTCAATCTCTATCCAAATTCGTCCTTATCATTTTCGTTTGACCATATAAGTCGTTTGATGTCGGATTTTTGTATTGTTTTTTTTATTGTTCTTTAAGTTTATCATGTTGATGTTGTTGCTTGAAGTATTATTATTTTGTTTTTATTTTTAATTAATTTCATTTTTATTTTTATTTTTATTTTTCTGCCTTATTTTGTTGTGTTTGATCTTCAAAATAGTTTAGATGTTTAGATTTTGTGTTAGTGGGTCAATTTGTTTTGGGTCTTGATGAAATGGGTCAACATTTTGGGCCTATTTTAAAATTTTTCAGATGACCCATTAGCTATTATTCAAGGAAAAATTAGCAAACTAATCAAATAACTAACTTAATTAGTAAAAACCTCCATATTTTATAAATATTAGTAAAAATGTCAAAATGTCATTATTTTAGAAAGGATTGTGTATTTTAATTTACTTCCTATTTTATCTCATTTTAATTACAAATTTTCCAATTAATCCTCTCTCATATGTTTTCTAAAAAATGAAATATTTTCTCTCTCTCATATTTTCATCTTCCAATTCTTCTCCATTTCAAAATTTGCCTCTCTTCTTCTTCTTTTTTCCAGAAAAATATATTTATAAAGATATTCACACAATCCTTTTTATTAAAATATGAGTCTTTATCCATTTTTTAGTATTTGTTTTATGATTTTATTTTTGTATAAATCGTTCAAAATTGTTGTTTGTAGTTGAAATCACTTTTGGGGTTTGATAAACTCTAGATCACTCTCCAATGGCAGAATCTAAGGAAATTACTAGAGGTATTCAACTTAATCAACAATGTTCTATTTTTCAAATATCACAATTGAAACTTAGAACACAAATGACGATAATTTAGTATTTTAGTTTGTTTATTTTGTATTTCAATATCACTTTGTATATAAATAAGTTCTATTTTTTTTATTTTGTATTCATCATAATGGTATCCAACAAAGTCACATTGGTATTTCAACTGAAGTGAGTATTTATTGTGCTCATTTTGTATTTCAATCTTAATTTTCAATGACAGCAAGTTGTATTTCTTTTTCATTATGTTTTCATCATAATTGTATACCAACAACTTTTATATTTTATATGTTCACTTTACAATTCAAATTAAAATTGAATATCAAATTGTGGTGAGTATTTTACTGTGATCATTTTGTATTTAACTCTCACATTATATTCAGAAAAGTTTGTATTTTTTTGTGTTCATCATAATGATATACCAACAAAGTCAATTTTGTATTTCAACTGATGTGAGTATTTATTGTGCTCATTTCGTATTTTAGTCTCAATTTCAATGACAACAAGTTTGTATTTCTTTTTATTATGTTTTCGTCATAATTGTATATCAACAAATTTTGTATTTTATGTGCTCACTTTATCATTTAAATTAAAATTGGTATTTTACTTACATAGTGAAACTAAAATTGTATCCTAGTGATCAAAATTGTATTACATAACTGCCAAATATATTTTTCTTTTATTTGTATTATAAAAACAATACGAATTGTATTCCAATATAATCTAGTCATTACATATGAATACGATTAAACAAAGATACATGATTCTAGAGAAAGAATAGCATACATAATGAAAATACTACAATCTGTTGATGTTGATACAATATTCTAAAAAATACAATTTTAAAAAATGCGATTTAATCGAATTCATTTCAACATAAATTGAGTATTATCAATGAAAATTTAAAAATCGATACTATAAATTTGATGAACAAGTGGGATGAGTTCTTTGTGTTTATTTTTTTGAATTTGTGTTTACTTTTGAATTTTTGAAAGTGATGAGACTTTTAAGCAATTGTTCCTATTTTAAAAAATTATCTCCCCTAAATATCTCCTTTTTGTTAGTTAACAATTATATTCTTTAAATAAAATTTAAACAAGATACATAATAAACTAAAATTTTGACATTTTTACTAAATATTAAAAGTGTTGACAATGGATCCTAACTAATGTTAAAATATTGACATTTTGAAAAATTTATTCAATCAATGAATAAAAGAAATTGGTCATCTAGACATTTGAGCCTATTATTTTCTGATGACCCATATAACTATTATTCAATTAATGAATAAAGTAAATAGGTCATCTAAAAAGGCAAAAGAATCATTCAATTAATCTAAATTTATTTTATTTTATTTTTTAAAAAAAGAAGAAATTTCATTGGCCATCTTGGGTGGCACCTTGGAAAACAAAAAGTCCAATGCATGCATTGGCTCTTAAGTTTTTAAGAAGAGTTGGGGGTTTAATGCCGAACACCTATTTAAACCCCCTTCTTTTTTTCATTTCAAGGACAGAAGAAAAAATATAGAGAGAAAAATAATTGCAAGAAGAAAAAAAAACATAAGAAATTTCTTCTTCTTAAAAAAAATATTTCATCTTTGGTGGTCTTTGAAATTCAAATAACTTTGCTTCCACATTTTACTTGTCATCAACTTTAAATATTTCTTTTTACATTTCACAATGTAATCTTGAATTAATGTTATGTTCTTTTTTATATTTTGTTTAAGTTGATTGTATTAAGTTTGTTTTGATTTAGTTAAGTCTATTTTGAATTTTATGTGATTTTGTTTATTACATACATGCATATTTATTACTAATCATGTTTAGTTCAAGTTTTACCTTTAGTAAGTAGACTCTTGTTTTTTGCCAAAAACAAAAAAAATAAAACATAACAATCACAATTTTTTAGGTTCTGGTCACTTTCTTTTGTTGAAAAACAAAATTAAAAAATAAAATAAAAATGTAAAACTGGTCATTTTTTCAAAAAGGATTAATCTGGTCATTTTTGCAAAAAAAATAATAAAATAAAAAATAATATAAATCTGGTTATTTCTGCAAAAGAATGTAAACCTGGTTATTTCTGCAAAAAATATAAATCTAGTTATGACTGCAAAAAATGTAAATCTAGTTATTTCTCCAAAAAAATATAAATTTGATTATTTCTGCAAAAAAATAATGTAAATCTGGTTATTTCTATATGATGTTATCATGGCCTTGAAGGCAAATTGTGTATTGTTAAGTGTGGTTATGATGATCACACAATGTGAAGTTATGTGCCTAGTCTCCAATACTAGTATCATGTTCTAGGTATATTGATGATGCTTCATATATGTGAGTGATTATGTTTGGGCTAGGTATGGTCTACATGTTGATGATTGGATACTCTTGTGTAGAATGAACCCTACCTATGTACCCCTATATGAATGTGTGGTCTAAAGCATGGTTAGGAGTCTCAGATTCAAATGATGAAGATGTCTTGTGTCCTATGTTATAATGTGGTGTGTGGTCTATGGATGGATGTGTATTGTGATCCTTAGAGGTTGGCTGCCTCAATAATATGTTGATGTCATTATCTGATCATGTTGAACAATGTACAGACACGCACACCTCATCCATATCTTTGAGTAGGATAGATTCATAGTGACTAATGAAAGGATAACTCTCCTATGCATCATTACCTACTACTATGCATGTAAAGTATATGTTCATGAAAAGTATGGAATATGTATCTTAACTAGGAGGACTTTATAGATGAACTTGTATAGGTAAGGTATGGGACCTTACCTGTGTATTGCACATGTGTACCTTGATAGAATATTTCGTAGGGTGATTTCTTTATATATATGAATATGAATGCATGATTAAGCTATGAACATGAAAGCATATGTTATGATGTCAAGTATATGATATAATGAAGTATGAATATGTGTAGTGTCTAAATGTGTTTATATGAAAGGTTTCCTCATATAAATACACATGCACACACATGAATAAACGAATGAAGCATGTATGATAATTTAGTAAGTAGGGTCTTTTGAAAGGTGTTCTCAATTGTACTCTAAACTAGACTATGTTATGAATATGCTATGTCCATGTGAAAGGATATTCTCACATGAGTTAGGTTGATGAAAGGACATTCTCATCAATAACGTATGAGCTATGCATATGAGGAGTTAATATCCTAAAGCTTATTTTATAAAAGTAATGTTAATAAAGGCTTTTCAAAAAGGGAACTTAGCTTAGAATTTGAGTGAACTTGACAATGAGAGGTGCCCCTTCCCTAATAGGAAGGCTTGTTCACCCTATGGTTTCTCATGAGATGAGGACTACAATGCTAATGGGCATGTAGAAGGTTCAAGACATATATCCTAGTTCCTTAACTATGTTTCCCACATAGGACCTAGCAAGTGGATCCACCTAATATGCTAGCATGAAGTTAATGTTCTACCTTGGCAAGTAGAGCACCTTCTTTCGGTGTAGGGTTCCATGACACCAGATTCCATGTTTAGCTCATATGGTCTTAATGTCGATTAAGTCTAGGGCTTCTCTAAATTAAAATAGACAGTGGAAGTAAAGTAATGAACCCTAACTAGGACAACCTAAGGGAAGTTGCTTAGTGTAGGTCAGGATAAGGGACTTTACCTATGCATTGCACAAGTAGCTCTTGAAGGAAGTTCTAGGAAGGTGTTCTATATGTATATGTATGTTTATTTTATGCATGACATTATGGTATTGATCTACTTCTATGATAATATGCATAGTATGAGTCTTATGGTGTCTATATGATGAAGGTATTACTTTGTATGCATGATATTTCTCTTACTTGTCATATGATGAAGGTACTACTTATGCATGTAGTTCACTAAAGTTATCATGTTGATGTATGAAGTAAATAATAATTCTTGTGGTCTCTTTATGAGTTTATTTAGTATGTGTGAGATTATGGGGCTTCACATGTACATTTCACTAGTAGGCTTAGATTGGGATTATAAGTAAGGTTTTATGATGTCTAAATAAAATGGAGTTAAGATATGCTAATTTTTACCATTGCCTTATTGTGATGATATTGGATGTCTTGACATGTATGTTGTCTTGGAATGAGTCACCCATGTGGTCTATAAAGTATGTTGGGTCATATGTGAAGTATGTGTCTAATGATATGTTATGTTTCCTTGAATGTCTATGGTTGAGTTAATGAAGGTTGTATGAATGTTCACCTTGGTGACCTTAAGGTGATGCTTGAGTGTGGATGGTGGAATGGGACACTATTCATGCATTGCACCAAGTGTTACTAGAGGATTACTTGGGGGTAAAGGACTTAAGGTAAAAGAAGGATAATGTTATGAAATTCTAAATGAGCCTTAAATGAATTATGTGTCTTTATGTGATGTTGTGACCATTGTACATGTATATATGAAGTATATGACCTATATGATGCTTATTGTCTTGATGTTCAAGAAGTTCTACAAAAAGATATGATGAATGGTTCTAACTAAATGTCCTCTTTAAATGCATGTGTTTGCGTAGTTTTCATACTTAGTTCATTCTTGTAGTAATATCATTCTTCTTCATCTTTTTACACAAAGTGTAGGTGATGGATGACTAAAGGATGTCTCTTAAAGTGAAGGGCTTGATACATGTTTCCCAAGCTCAAGAAAGGGATCCTTAAGATTCAAGGATTTCCTATGTCAATGTTCTTATTTAAAGTTTATGTAATTGTTAGATTATTATTTTATGATGTTGAGGGTCGTGTCCCTATTATACTCTATTGATGTTGAGTCTAAGATGGCAAAAGAGGCTTAGAGTCTAACTATGTATTATGATATTTTACATGTATGAAGTGATGATTCTAGCATATGATATGCTATGAAAAGTTATAAATTTTCCGCTAAATTTCTATGATAATGCGATGAATATTGTTTATGGGCTTGTACAAGACCTCCGAGAGGTCAAGTACACCATGTTACTTCTAGGGGGTGCTAAATGGTCGTGACAGATGAAGTATCCTTGTCTTTGGTAGTCTTAAGGATCATCTAGGTGTGTATTGAAGAGGGTGTATGGGCGGTCTCGTCATGTCTTACCTAGGTGAGTCTTAGGATAACTTTGGATGGAGGTTCTAAATTACTTATGGTATTTTAAGTGACTAATGGATTTCTTAATGATGATGGATATGTGTTGAAAATGATGGAAGTATTACCTTGAATGTTAATGATGACTTATATGATGTTTTGTGCACTTGATTCATGAAGGTTTTCCAAAATAACAAGAAAGTAAGTTTCAATTAAAATGTCCTTTTATAGCATGTTTTTGCATATTGCCTTACTTAGTACAATGTTTTTACTAACTCCATTCTATTCTATATTTATAAAAATATAGGTGGAAGGCAAGTGAAGATTCTTAGAAGGTGAAGCTTGGGAAGTCGATTTCCTCAAGATTGGTATGTCCTCATATGTTCGAGGACATCATCTATGTTTCTTTTAGTTTCTTTCTTTTTAGACATTGTTTAAGACTTAGTATGTTTCTTTCAATGTAAAGGGTTGTGACCCTATGATGTTAAGACGTGTCTAAGTTGTCTTGTGATTATTAGACTTCGTTCCTTAGTTTTAGTAAAGGGTTTTCTTATTAGTTATGTTGTGAAAAGTTTTAATTTCGCACTACTTTTTATACCTATGTAATGAATGATAATTAAGAAGTTTGTCCAAGACCTACTAGAGGTCGACGAAGCCGGTAACTTCTTGGGGGTGCTCCTCGGTTGTTACAAACTTGGTATCAGAGCATAAGGTTTTGGAAAATAGTTTAGGGTCCAAATTCTCACAAGCCACGTCTAGTAGACTCTTGGCATTGGTATGAGTCACGACACATGTATGAGCGAGAGGCTATAGGACGATAGAAGTTTCACTTTCTTCATTACTCTTGTGTTGTGCCATAGAGTTGATGTTATAAGTGTCTTTTCCTAATCCTTTCTCTTTTGTTTATAGGACATGAATACGATAAGGACAACCACAAGAAGAGTGGAGGAAGGAGTAGGGAATGAGGGAGTTCATTCCCGATGTGAGCAAGTTCCTATAGCTTATCGAGAGAATGTGAATGAGGAGGTTCCCCCTCAAGTTCCCCAAGGTCCTCAAGCTCCCTATGTTGAAGTGGATATGTCTAATGTAGAGATAAGGGCTACTTTTCAAACTTTCACCCAACTTATGACGACTCAAGATCAAGTCGTCACAAATCATGTGGTGTCCCAAACTAACCTAGGAGTTGGACCTCAACCTAATGCAAGTACTCCCGCTTCTAGAATGTGAGATTTCATGAGGATGAATCCTCCTACTTTCCGTGGCACCAAGGTGGATGAATATCCACAAGGCTTCATAGATGAGGTATTCAAGGTGGTAGATGTTATGGGAGTGACCTCTACAGAAAAAGCGGAACTAGCCGCTTATAAACTAAAACAGGTTGCACAAGTGTGGTTTGACAAATGGAGGGATGAAAGACTCGTAAAGGCAGGCCCGGTATATTGGGGAGTGTTTAAGACGGCCTTTCTTGATAGGTTCTTCCACTTAGAATTGAGAGAGAAAAAGTTAGTGGAATTCATGAACCTTCGTCAATGGGGAATGAGTGTGAAAGAATATTCTCTCAAGTTCACCCAACTCTCTAAGTATGCCCCAACCTTGGTAACCAACTCTAAGGCTAAAATGAATAAGTTTGTGATAGGAGTGTCTAGTTTAGTTGAAGAAGAGTGTCATACGGCAATTCTCCATCATGATATGGATATCTGTAGACTCATGGTGTATGCTCAATAAATTAAGGAGTCCAAGCTTAGGAAGATGAATAGGGATGGGAAGAGGGCTAGGTCGGATGAACCAAGTCAACCTAAGTCTAAGAAGAGGTTTTGTAATCAAGATTCTTCCATGGTGAGCAAGGATAGGGTTTCCAACCAAATTCCCAAGGAGGGAGTGGAGGTGTCCCTACTTATAAGAGGACTAGATGCGCTACATGTGGGAAGCAACATTTGGTAAGTGTCTCACTTGTACGGATGGATGTTTTGGATGTGGTAGCAAGGGTCATAAGCTGAGAGATTGTCTTGCCCTCAAGGCAAAATGGAAGGAGACCAACCAAGCTCTTCAAGATGGTTCGGAGCCTAATACTCAAAGGAAGAACTGTTTATATGTGCTTCAAGCTAGCAATGGAGCTAATCCGAAATAAAGGTCCCAGTGAGTTAAAGTTCCTTATGGCTGTTTTGACTTGTTCTTAGATGAGTTTACCCTAAGTGGGGGAGAATGATTTGAGTAGTAAGGTGGTTGATACCTTTATCTTTTCCTTCTATTCTTACTCAAGCTTGAGACCAAAATTCTTAATAGTTGGTTATGTTATGGAGTCTTGCATTTGAGTATGATTTGCATGTCTCCTTATGTTATGAGTGACTTGATGGTATAATGCTTTGCATGCTCTTAATGATATTTTAGATTGCATAGGAAAATTGATTGTTAATCCATATTTCTCATGTTAATGTGGATCTAATGAAAATTGCTAAATTGCTTCAAAAATTGTTATGCTTATATGCCAATGTGTGATTTGAAAGTTATTGCATGTCGGGTCTTATAATGAAAATATGAGCATGTTGAAAGTTGGGGAAGGTAGTTCATCCATAATGCAATGAAAATGATGAAGTATGTGTGCACTATGAATTGTGGAAATAGTTCCTAATTGCTTTTGTTTCTTATAGTGCATAAGTATGTCAAGTTGGTGTCCCTTTTAAGTAGGGTGAATTGTCTTTGAAGTTATTTGTATGATGTGGTGTTCTTATGAGCTGCTTGTGAAGTCTCATAGTCCTTGAAGGTGTTTTAGTGTCATTCGAGGACGATTGTTGTCCAAGTGGGGGAGAATGTAACAACCCTCAAAATGAAATAGGTCAAACTAGAGATTCGCATTTGTTTTATAAGTTAATAATGTGTTAAAGTAATGAATTTTAGCATTTGAAGTCAGTTTGAAGACTTTGGAAGTCAAACGTCAAGGGACGACCAAGACATTAGACGACTAGTCATCGATGTGCTTGTATGTGTTCTAGTGTGCCTTTGCATATTTTATGTGTTGTTTGGTGTCTAAATTGATAGAAGAGGACCCTAAGACCTAGACGATCATGTTTAGGGATGAAACGTTTGGGTACAACTCCTCAAGGAACACCCTAAGGGTCGATGCGGAGGACCCAAGACTTGGCATGAAAACTGCCAAAATCAGTCCCAAACGACGAGCATAATCGACGCTCCATTAGTCAAAAGACGCCCCGTCATTTGGGGGCATAGGTCCACACTTAGTGGTGGGAGATTAGCCCCCAATAATTGAGCCTCTGATCCAAACGACGCCCAGCAGGATGGGCCATCGATCAAACGATGCCCATTAGCTTGGGTCCGTCGTTTGTAACCCTGCAACACTGCCTGCAATTCGGCCAACTTAGGGTGAATTGGGAAATTCACCCCACGTCCTAAATAACTAGGAGACGGTTGTTTTAGGGTTTTTTTTTATAGGTATTTTAAGTTAGTTTATATCCCTAAACCTAATTTTAGACTTCACTTTTCAAAATCAAAACCTCCCACCCAAGAAAAACTCTCTCAAGACTCCATTGAAGCTTGAACTCAAGGTAGAGCTAGGATTGACCATTTTGGGCAATTTCTTCACCAAATCTTGTGGGTTTTCTTCATATAAGGTATGGTAGTTCATCCTTGATTCTTCTCTCATTCAAGGAGTCAATTCAAAGGCTTTTAAAAAAGGTTTCAAAATCCTAAGTTCTTCTATTTCGAATTCTAAGCATGGGTCCCTGCATGAAAAAGTTTTAACAGATGAATTAGGATGTTTTCAATATTAATTGATGAATTTAAGACCAACAACTCTATGGAGTGCAAATTCTCTAATTTTGGCTTATGAAGTGGGTTTAATGTATTTGATTAGACAATGTTAGAATTGTGTTTATATCATGATGTATTGTGATTATCTACTGCCAATTATACCTAATTATGATGAATTGTTGGAGAATTGAGTAAGGGTGATCAAGGCTTGGATGAAGGGTAAGTTATCTCAATTGTCTAGTTCTTATTGAATTGATCTTGTGTGGTATGGTCCACTTATGGTGGTGGTGTTTACTTGATGTATATGAATGTACATGTGAATTGTGATTATGGCCTTGAAGGCATCGAATGGGAAGTAAAGTATGTTATAAAGTATATGTATAGAGATTGCCTTATGAAGTTATGAATGTGTGTCTTGAAGATACTATGTCTAATTGAAGTATAATATTAATGTGAAGTATGACAGTGTGTGATGTATGATGAATGTAGTATGATCATTATTAGGAGTCTATGTTATGAATTATGGTGATTATGAGAAAGGCTTTATAACATACACTCACACACACACAATGAATGAATGAATGTAGCTAATGAGAACGTAATGAATGACAGTCTACCAAAAGGTTTTGCTCAATAGAACTTAATGAATGAATGAGGGATTTGGGGTAGACACTCTTCGTGAGTGGATATGTAGTGTATAATGACAACCTCAATATTCCTAAGAACTCTAATGAATGAAAAGGGGATTTTTGGGGTGGACACTCTTCGTGAGTTAAGATGTAGTGTCTAGGAGCAACCTCACTATTCCTAAGAGATTTCCAATGAATGAATGATAGGTTGGGGGTGGAATACTCTTCGTGAGTTGAGATGTAGTATTCAATAGTAACCCTTATAGATTAGTAATCTTCATGAGTTGAGATGTAGTACTTGACAGAATCTCTTAACCTATAGCTAATGAATGTAACGAATGTCTAAAACTCTGTGGGGACTTATGATTACCACTGAGAGGATTCGAAGAAGGGGTGGATACTCTTCGTGAGTAGAGATGTTGTATCCAATGTACCTCTTGAGATAAGTACTCTTCGTGAGTTGAGATGCAGTACTTCGAAGCAATCTCGTTATCCCTTAACTATGCTCCCACATAGGACTAGCTATTGGAGATCCAAGTAAAGGCTAAAGAATGACCCTACCTTAGGCAAGTGGGGATGGGTCAATACCGGGATTCCATGTCAAGCTCTCATGGTCTATGTCGGTTCAAGCTATCCCCCACAAAACAAATGTAATAAACTAGGTCTTTCAAAGGGTGTACTATTTAAGGTAGGTGGTGGAATGGGACGCCATCTATCCATTGCACAAGTGGGCATTTGGAGGGAATCTTGGTGTGTCCTTGTAATGTTAATGAATGAATGGGTTACTATATGATGTTAATGAAGTAAGTTGAACTTATGCATGACTAGTGTTAATGAAGCATGTTTATTAAGTGTCTAATGCTGATAAAGGCTATGTAATTAATGAGTGTGATGTGACTAATCTACGGTGATCCCTAAGGAGCACTAAGTGGAAGTAGTAGTATGGGATACTACTTTCACATTGCACTAGTGTAACTTGGGGATTGTCTTAGAGGATGGTCTTTATGTGAAGACCTTAAATGCATTAATATTTCTAAGTAATGAATGTTGACTTGTTAATAAGAGATGAAGTATCCTTGTCTTTGGTAGTCTTAAGGATCGTCTAGGTGTGTATTGAAGAGGGTGTATGGGCGATCTCTTCATGTCTTATCTAGGTGAGTCTTAGGATAACTTTGGATGGAGGTTCTAAATGACTTATGGTATTCTAAGTGACTAATGGATTTCTTAATGATTATGGCTATGTGTTGAAAATGATGGAAGTATTACATGTATGCTAATGATGACTTATATGATGTTTTGTGCACTTTATTCATGAAGGTTTTCCAAAATGGCATGAAAGTAAGTTTCAATTAAAGTGTCCTTTTACAACATGTTTTTGCATATTGTCATACTTAGTACAATGTTGTACTAACTCCATACTATTCTATGTTTCTAAAAATATAGGTGGAAGGCAAGTGAAGATTCTTAGAAGGTGAAGCTTGGGAAGTCGATTCTCTCAAGATTGGTATGTCCTCATATGTTTGAGGACATCATCTATGTTTCTTTTAGTTTCTTTATTCTTAGAAATTGTTTAAGACTTAGTATGTTTCTTTCAATGTAAAGAACCATGACCCTATGATGTTAAGAAGTGTCTAAGTTGGCTTGTGATGATTAGACTTTGTTCCTTAGTTTTATAAAAGAGTTTTCTTATTAGTTATGTTGTGAAAACGTTTTAATTCCGCACTATTTTTCATATCTACGTAATGAATGATAACTAGAGACTTGTCCAAGACCTCCGAGAGGTCGACGCCGTCGGTAACTTCTAGGGGGTGCTCCCCGGTCATTACACCTGGTGGGACAGACTGTTTAATTTAAAACATTTTTGCTTCTTCGTGTGTGGCCGCACCCTTCACTTAGTCTTCGAGCTTGGTGCTTTTATTACGTCAATAAACTGGAGAGTCGACATTTATTGTGATGTCGCAGCAGACCAAGTATTTCATTTAGAAGTAAATCGAGATGGGGCATGTGATGTCCTATGCACTAGTCGTTCGGGGATGAACGAGGAATAAATTGGTATCTATTGTAACGACCTGAACCGTCGTTATTTAGGAGATATAAAAATTTTAGGAAATTCTGGGCCATTGTCTCATCATAGCGGGCCAGACGCGGCTAGGGCAGCGGCGCCAAGGCGGGGTAAGCTGGCTCCAGGGCAGGATAGGCGAGGCATAATGTAAATTATGAGATCCTATTTTCTCTATCTTTCTAAAATATCTAAATAAGTCTTAAAACACCCTACAAACCTTAGAAAGGTTGATCTAAGCTTAGGAACAAAGGAGAAGGAGATTTCTAGCGTGAGGATGGTGATATCTTACGTATTCTTAGCCAAATTCATCGTCACGAAGCCTGGAAAAACTAGAATCGAGGTTAAAAACTCTGTGCAATTGCTTGGCACCCATGTAGGCTAGGTTTTATGAATCAAGTAGTTTTAATCAGTTCTTGTTGCGTAATAATGTGAATCGATGGTAGGATTTATGCGCAGGCCTTCGTGCATCAAATGATGTATGATTCAAACCCTAGAAAGAAACCTTAGACGATGAATTAGGGTTGAGTATGGTCTAATTAGCGTTTGTAGGATGTGTGTTATTGAATAATCCATTGTACGTGATGGTTGTGATTTCATGATTGTGTAATGTATGTTTGTTCTTGCTTCATTATGATGCATATATGTATGTGAATGTTGCACTATTAATCATACTTATTGTAATGAGATGGATGAATTATGAGTGCCATGAATCATGAATAAAGTGTATGAACTTGAGAATATACTTGTGATTGTGATTGTGGTGTGTTGAAGGATCGGATTGACACGTTCCGGCATAACTAACTGGGATCAGATTGCCACATTCCGACATAACTAACTAGGATCAATGCCACATTCCGTATATGTCGAGTTGTGCTCTTAGTAGCTCTTGTACCTGTTTAGATTAGATCCATGGGAGTTGTTCAATTTCTTTACAAGTTTATAAAATCATATTAGTGCAATTATCTCTGTTTTCTTTAAAATTCTACATGATTTAAATGGTTGGGATATGAGGGTTTTCCTACTGACGTGGTAGTATATAGGTGCTCAGACGACCCGGTGGTTGGGTTGTGACAATAAAACAAAAGGGCAATGTTTATATTAACAAAAAGACAATGTTTATATAGTAATAATTATTTTGAAGCAAACTTTTTGACAATCTAAGTAACATAAGTAACATTGATAAATAAAGTCATTCTTTTGTCTTGAGTATCAAAAAACAAATCATAACAATTCTCTAACTCTTGAGAAGTTTAATAATTTTTGAAAAAAATATTCAGAAGCATATATCTACATCACAAGAGAAGTTGGTAGTAAAAATAAATTAGTTTAGACTACATCATGTTAACTTTAGATATTGAAACATTACATACTATCTAAGCAAAAAAAATAATTATTATATCATCAGAATTATTTTCCTCAAGTATTCGAGGTTAAGGAATATACCATCTTACGATAGAACAATTTACTTTATCAAAATAGTGGTACATCATATTCCGCTAAACTTTGAACTCACTCAAAGCCAATAAATCACACAAAAAATTTTAAAATGCAAGAATAAGAAGAGTAGAAGATTCAGAAAAATTGTGATTGAAAAATGAGAGGAAACCCCTCTATTTATAGTCAACAAATCGTAGTATGAACAAGTGTTTTTAGTGTCTTATCTGAAAAGTCACGACCTTTCCAAGAAGTCACAACCCTTTGAAAAAGTCACAACTTATTGAAAAAGTCACAACCATTTGGAAAAGTCACAACTCATCGAAAAATCAGAACTCTATGAAAAAATTCACAACTTATCTGAGAAGTCATAACTCAGAGAAAATCACAACCTAAATTAGAGTACTATAGTAATTTAACAATCAAGTTAGGATTTCATACTTTTAAGGTATATATATATATATATATATATATATATATAAAGAAAATTATAATAAGCAAAACATAAATATGTGAAAGACTAATATTTATAAGACAAATACATATATGAAAAAAAGGACTAAATCAAAGAATTAATTCATTAAATCTAAAATGGTGAAATATTTATTAGACTTTAGTCGAACAACTTCTCTTTTATAAATAAAATTATTATTTCAAATTTATAACAAAATTATTCGTATAACCTTCATTTAAGATAAAACGATTCTATGAAAGCAAAATCAAGAGGCAGCTGTGACATCATTAAAACCTGCATCATAAATTTTCTTTTATTAAAATTAAAATTTTTGAGATATATAATGTCAAATAAATTGATAAATGAAAAATAAAAGAGAGACTTACTTCTCAACGTTTATTTTACCAAATTCGAAATCAATACTTCATTAAAATACGCACTTGAAAAAAATATACGTTGAAGTTAGAGTGTACACCAACTTTCAATATGCAGAATTTCCTTTTGAATGCAACAATTACATTCAATTATTTGTTGATTTTGAACGAATTTTCATTGGACACATCATTGATACCCAATAATTACAAATCATTTTTACCTCGTAACTTGTGTGAACTTCCTCTTATTTGTAATATATTTTAAAAAATCTTTTGGCCAGAATTTTATTAGAATGGTGCTTTGCCTATGTTATTTTACATTTTTGAACTTTTTTACCGTTTTAACTTTAATATATTTTAATAAAAAATGAAGAAAAAAAATCAGTATATTTTAAAAGAAAAAAAGATATTATAATTTTTTTATATTCTAATCAAATTTTCTGGTCATTTAGCATTACCCTTTATTTGTATGGTCATTGTTTGATGAATTTATCAACAATAATATTTGCTTTTTCAGTTTTCATTCCTTCATATTCTACGGATAAATATCATTTTTAGTTTTGCCATTAATCTTTTTTCCTTTACGTGAGTTGTCTTTTTAGTTATCCATTATTAAATCCGATAATTAAGATACAATTAGAGTTTTTTTTAATTTTAAAATTAGAGAAAATGTCAAAAAAAAAAGGATAAATATGAATGGTGACCATATAGAGAGGTATCACATCACCAATTATATATATATATATATATATATATATATATATATATATACATATAATTTTAGGTGTGTGTATCGGTCAGTTCGGTTCGATTTATTGGTTTTTGATTTTTAAATATGTTAAATCAATAATCAAATTAATAAGATATTTTTTTGTCGGTTTTCGGTTTATCGATTTTGATCCATAACAGTTCAATTTTCAGTTTAACAAATTAAAAATACTTATAAAACAAATATATGACTTTATGCGCAAACACAATAATATAACTTTACAAATACTCATAAAAAAAAACAATAATAACAAACATGAAAAGAACTATAAAGCGTAACACAAAGAGGAATAAGTTTCTTACTTTAGATTTTAACGTTTTTTATAATGTCAAATTGTGAAATCAAAGTCATTGTAAAGTGTGAACTGAAGGCTAAAGGACAACGATAGTAACTACTAACGTATTAAGATTAATATATAATATTTATGTACAAGTAAAAGTAGTAAATTACTAGTCTTAATGGGTTATCGGTTTACCTAATAACTCAATATTAAAAACTAATACAGAATCAATCACCCAATATTTGTTTTTATAAAACCATTAAAAAATATTAAACCAATAACACAATAACAATAAACCAATAACATTTTTATTGGTTCGATTTATCGATCGATTATATATATATAATTAACTTAAATACTATACTTAGGAAAGAGAATCAAATACTATATTATACAAAATTTGATTCCCAAAAACACTACACAACTTTGTTATCAGAACACTTTTCAATTGAAATAGTCAAAGCATTAATTGATTTTTTTTTCAAAAGCACTTTTTCGAAAAGTTATTTTTAAAAAGTGCTAAAAATAAGCATTGTTTAACAGTAATACCAAATAGATCTTAATATTGTATTTGGATTCTCTTTCCTAAGTATATTTAAGTTTAGTGTTTTTGAGAATCAAATTATATATATATATATATATATATATATATATATATATATATATATATATATATATATATATATATAAAGACAAGTATCAAGGGAAGGTTGGTAAAATAGCCACTTTGAAAACTTAGTGGTCTTGATCTTGAGTTGTGTTTTAAATTTGAATTTTTGAACTTATAGCTTGTTGAGAAATCTGTGACATTTGATCCACAGAGTCTATTCGTTTTTTGTTATAATTTTTGAGAATCTTGTGAATTATGAGCATCCCTATTTATAGTTATTGAATGAAAGATATGTGATGAGAACGGATTTCCTTCGAACAATCAGATCGAAACATGTCACTTGTACATACGTAACATATTTTTATTGATCTTTGATTTTGCTATGCATGTTTAGTCATTTTGACACGTAGCATGATCCTATTTGCTTCTTCATTTAACTTGACATGCTACATCATTTGACATGTGACATTAAATTGAGTTTCTAGAATAAGATGTCATATTGAGCTTAAAAAGGTGGTCTGGGTTCATCATTTGTAACCTAATTTGATGGACTAGATCAATGCAATCCGACTGTAATTAAATTCATATGTATTGAACTTAAATAATTAATCCAACTATACTAATCCACAATATTTATTTAGACATTAGGATAATTTTATGAATTTATATCTAATAAATTTTAAATGATTACACTATATACACAAGTAATAATAATTATACAAGACTAAGAGTATAAATCTGTTTAATGGGCTAGAAAATTTATTCATGTCAATATAAAATAATGATCTCTACTTGGTATGCTAAATACATGCAAAATATATTAGCACAAAAAGATAGAATTCTATCTCTTTCATAATCAAGATAAATTATATTTAATTTTATGTATTTTGTCCGATTTTTAAATTAATTTGTGAATTTAAACTTATACTTACAAAAAATAATAATTTAATAATCTTTTATATATAAGCTAAACTTTATAAACTAAATCATCTATTATAGACATACATATGAATACATGATTTACTAATTTTTTATTAAAATTAAACAAATAATTATTCTATACTAAATATTATTTCAAATACATAATTAATAACAGATATCCCAACCATCTGAACACCTAGAGCCACCACACACTTCTAGTGATCATTTGGAGGCATCTTTTGAAACTTGAGCTAATAGCCTAATACCAAAAAAAAAAAAAAAAAAACTCTTTTCTTCTTTTGTTTCCCTAGTATTTCTATTAGTTCTTCAACATCAACTCAAATTCTTAATTTATAGACAGAAGCAAACTTAAGATTTGAAGACTCTATGTATTAATATTATTTTAATTTAGTATTTAATTTATAAAACTTTTAATGGTTAAGGTGAGTTTGTTCTACTTAATGATCATGAGTTTGAATCCATTATCTAGCAATTTTAATGTTATAAATATAGAAATTTAATAATTTAAAAGGGTGCAAATCTACAAAATGGAGATACACATTATTTACTTTAAATATTCATATTCATAACTCATATCCACAACTCTCATCTTTTCATATTCATAACCTCTAAATATTTAATCTAAGCCTCTAATAAGGTTATAATTTTTATTCTATAGGTAAAAATTATATAATAAAATTCAATGAATCCAATTACTATATTAATGCTTCCTGAAAACGTTTACTGCTATAATTTTATTTATCTCTTTCACCTTCTCCTTTACTGCATGCTTAGAGAAACAAAAATGTTTGGTGAGCATGCAGGAAGGTCACAAGTGTTAATTCCCTAATTATTTAACTCATTAAATTTTCTTTCTTTCATCTTCCAATAGTAACTTCTTTTTACATTCTTCATTCATATTAATATATATATATATATATATATATGTATATAATTTCATGGTTATTATTGGTACATCGTTTTATCTTCTCAATGATATTTATTCTGGTCAATCTTTTCACATTTTTTAAATACTCTATAAAGTATATCATAAGGTGGTTTGTCCAATTATTATTTCATTTGCCTCTTTGGTTAGATTTCTCCTCCAATAAGAGTCTACTTCAGGTAAATCTATTCCAATATAATTGATTTAGCTACACATTGACCAACACTATTTGTATTATTGCTAAGCTAAAAACATATTCACTTCTTTTACTATAATATCTCTTTATGAAAAGCTTCTGTTGTAATAAAACTCAAATTTAGATACAAGTTGACCTCTGAATGCCTTTGCATATTTGAACTTTAAAATATGGATATGGACTATGTTTCAAGCATACAGGTTCATAGTTGACTATGTATGTATATAGTTTAAAATGATACGAAATACACGTGCACGTGTTCGAGAACTAGTTATAATATAAGGTTGAAGAGCAATGTAAAACCCAAAATGTTGAGCTAATTAGAATTTGTGATGGCCCATCAAGAAAATGAGAAATAAAAACAAAAAAGAGAAATGACCTCAAATTGTCTTAGTCCTTGCTCTAAGACAAATAAAACTTGTTGCTCTCATTGCACCAACTAGCAAGCATGAATTATTTTGATTGATCCATACGAAACCTCTTACTTTAATTATTCCTTTTTATCTCCACATTAACTTTGTTTATTGAACTTTTGAGTAAAAACAAAAAATAGTACTCCCTCCGTTTTAAAAAGATTGACATAGTTTAACTTGGAACGGAGTTTAAGAAAAGAAAGAAAACTTTTTAATCTTGTGGTTCTAATTTAAAGTTATGTCAAATGTATCAAAATACCCTTTAATCTTGTGGTCTTAAACATGCCACGTGGAAAGTTAAAGTTAAAGTGTTGCCAAAAAAGGAAAGGGGTCATTCTTTTTGAAACAGACTAAAAAGGAAATAGGATCATTCTTTTTTAAACGGAGGGAGTACTTATTATTCTTTCCCTCCTAATTCATGTACTACTTTCATTTTTTGGAAATTATTTTAATTAATTTTCAAAATTAAATTGAATTAGATCAATTTAATATATTTTAATATTAAAATTTAGATATAAAAATGTAGTATAAATTACAGTTCTTCTTATGCCAATATAATTAAAATTATATTTTAAAATATTAATCAAAATTTGTATTGTTTCAATTTCGAAAGTAAAAAGTATCATGTAATTTTGGATAGAATGAGTATATGACTACTTATTTATATAATTTTGGATAAAATAAGTACATGATTACTTATTTGGATATTATGAGATTTTTCTTTTTTTTTTAAAAAAAATATCCTAAAACTCATCGAAAAAGCTGAAGTGAGTATTATATGTTAACAGTATTAAAGATTACGTAAAATTTACTCGATGAAAAAAAGAAAATAAGGAGGTGCGATTAATAAAAGTTGAAGTATCCAAGGAAGTAAGAAGAATTAGGCAAGTCCAGCCAAAGCCAAACACCTTTTTATTTATTAAATATATTAAATAAATAAAAGAAGAAGAAAAATGAAAGACGCCATTTTTTGCTGGAAAGCAGACGTCAACATCAGCGGTCATTGTGTGAGTGTGGTGTATATATAGTTCTATTTATTACTTTCTCCGTTTAATTTTAATTATTCTGTACACTCCTCTCTTTCACTATTAATTGTCATACTTTTTATCTTTAAAGTTAAATTATAAAAAATTTGATTAATATTTAGGTTATAATTTTTCATCATATTGATATATAAAAAATTACAATGTAAAGTAATTTTCGTATAATTTTTTAATATCGATTTTTTTTTAAAAAAAATTAAATTAATATAATCTAATTTAACTTTAAAAATAATCGAAAAATGCAACATGATAAATAAAAATGGCCGGAGGAAGGATTTTTAGAATGTTTAATAATATTTTGTTTAATTTTATTAAAAAAATCATTATTTTATATTTATTATAATTTTGCTATTAAATATTATTTAATTTTCAATATTAAATAAGTTATATTTAATAGGAATAAATTGATAAAAATTAGGTCTATCATTTATTACTTTTTTGATTTATATATCAAATTAATAATGGAGAAGAAAGCAATATTACTTTAGTTATAGGAAATAAAAAGAAGGAAGGAAGGCAGGAATTTGGTGAATAAGAGTGGCACTCCATTACAGCTGGATAAATGTCTTGTTGTGGGCTAACTTTTTCACATGAAAATGCTATCTTTCTTGTGAGTAACACCTATTTTGTTTTGCAGCATATATTATATTATATATTTTATATAAAAGAAGACAAAAACAAGTGTCTGGTTGTTGATTAAACATGTATTTGTCTTTTTTTATTATTAGTCACTGTTTCAATCTCACACACAGATTCTCCTCAATTATCATAAAAATGCATTTCTTATTATATATCAAGTTATTCAATAAAATATTGATGAGCTAATACTTAACAATTAACACAAGAAGAAGTTTTTAATTTATTCGTTGATGAACCACTGTTATACATATTGACTAAGGCAGCCTATTATAGTGATGATGTGCATGCCAAAGTACAACCAACTACTATTACTGCGCCTAATTAATTCCTACACAAGTTGGTAGCGGTAAAGTAATAACAGTATATATATATATATATATATATATATATATATATATATATATATTTGTTTTGATTGACTTTTTTTTTCTGATAGAAATCAGAAAATATGGAACAGAGGTCTCTGGAAAGAGTTGTTTCACAGAGGGTTCTGCAGATAGGAAGCTCATTTCCATGCCAAATTTGTGTGCTTGCCTTTCTATCTGGTGTTTGTCTCACCTCTTTATTTCTTGTTGGACTTCCAATTTCAACATTCACTTCTTCAACAACCCTAATAAGTAAGTGGATTTTTTTTTAAAATTTAAATCCAAATAAAGCCTCGGTTTTATTTTCCCTTGTGTTACAGGTGGTGGAGATCACTGCAATGTTAAACAAAACAAGTTAGAAAGGTGGTTTGAAGATGAGAGGCCGCTCTCATTACTCTACTCATCTTGGAGTAATCAATCATCAAATGAAGGTAAATCAAAAGCACCTCACTTGGAGAACTGCAAGCTAAGTGCCCACACAAATGAACGACTTGATACCCGACTTGTAAATCATACCTTCCCTCCATGGAAGGGACACTTTTCCTCCACACCTCAAGGAGCTTATCCTCCCTGGGTATGTATGTTATGTTATATATATTTCTCTATGTATGCATACACCAATTTTGCTATGAAATATAATATAATTAAGAATGAATTGCGGGCAGATCAAGGGGTCAGATGAAGAGAATTACCCCTTAACGAGGAAGGTGCAACGTGACATATGGTTCCATCAACATCCTTTAAACTGCAGTGATGGAAATGTAAAGTTTCTGATAGCTGACTGGGAGAGAATACCCGGGTTTGGTATTGGTGCACAGATAGCTGGAATGTCTGGTCTTCTTGCAATAGCAATCAATCAGAAAAGAGTTCTTGTTACCAGATATTATAACCGTGCTGACCACAATGGTTGTAAAGGTATTTCTAATTTGCCTCATCCACTTCAACAACAACTCACCAAATATAGGAGCACCGAAAAGTCCTGTTAGTTTGGTTCTATACCATACGTCCTGTTTTGTTGTTAAACCTTCAAAAATTGATTGCTCTCTAAACAAACATTAAAAAAATGCGACTATGGACTTTCTTCCCTTAATGTGTATTCTGAAGTTGAGACATGATATTGATATGCCACTTTATGACTATTCGCTGTTGCCTAGGTTCATCACGCTCCAGTTGGTCTTGCTACTTCCTTCCAGAAACATCTCCGGAATGCAGAGATCGTGCTTTTCAGCTCATGAAACAAAAAGAAGCATGGGAAAAAGGGATCATAACCATAAAAGAAAACTATACGTCTAAAGAGATATGGTCTGGACGCACTCCAAGGTAAAGCTATTACAGACTCCATCACGAAAGTAAATAGAACCCATATAATTTATGCAACTGAATCGACAGCATCTTAATTTCAGGTCATGGGGAAAACCTTGGAGTTATTTGCAGCCAACAACAGATATTAATGGAAGTTTAATTGCTTATCATCGCAAAATGGATAGGAGGTGGTGGCGTGCTCAGGTACGGTAGTAGATGCCTGTTGCTATTTCTAGTGCATTCAGCATATGCATTTCATGATTTCTATCTCTTCCATCTCCAGGCAGTGCGCTACCTAATGCGGTTTCAGACTGTGTACACATGTAACTTGCTAAACCATGCGCGACATGCAGCATTTGGCTGGGAAGCAGCGAGAATGGTTCTTGAAAGTCAATTTACAGATTTTCCCGAGGTACCAAACTCCATCTGTTCATCATCTCTTCTTGACTAGAACATATATCTTCATCAGAGCTATTACCAATTGTGAATTGTGATAGAGTTTATGGTTATCCTCGTTTGTCAATCAATTTAATATTAGATGTCTTCTTCTATTTGCCTATATTAGTCTGGTTTGTTCACATGGAGGAGTAGAAAATCGATATGGTTTATGTGATGTGATTCTTTATGATTAAAAAGAAGTTGTTTTTGTTTCTCAGGGAGTAGAGAAGGCGGCAGCCAAACATGACATTGAAAATTTTGTATGGTCAAGTCATAAACCTTGGAGTCCTAGGCCAATGCTGAGCATGCATGTTCGAATGGGTGACAAGGCATGTGAGATGATAGTTGTAGGGTTCAAAGAATACATGCATCTTGCTGAGCGGATAAGAAAGCACTTTCCTAATCTTAAGAGCATCTGGCTTTCAACAGAAATGCAGGTATAATATCGTCTCACTTTTCTAATACTTGCGCGGGTCGTTTTTCAGCCATAATCACACATGTTCAACATAACAGGAGGTTGTAGATCAATCAAGACTGTACCCTCATTGGACGTTTTACTACACAAATGTGACACGCCAAACAGGTAACATGACAATGGCAACTTATGAAGCCAGTCTTGGGAGGGAGACAAGCACGAATTATCCTCTTGTTAATTTTTTGTTGGCAAGTGAAGCCGATTTCTTCGTCGGAGCATTGGGATCGACATGGTGTTTCCTCATAGACGGTATGAGGAATACCGGAGGGAAAGTCATGTCTGGATACTTGAGCGTTAACAAGGATCGATTTTGGTAGCTAGCTACACTATGGACCTTCTAACTCCATCTATGCATAAGAAGATTAGCGCTAGCACATCACTTCTTACATGTAAATTGTTTATAGTAAAATTAAAATTCCCACAAAATTCCTTTGTAACTAACTAATCACATTTTCTTGTAAATACATTATTTTATTGAATACCTATATTACTAGTAAAGTTATCATGTAACTTAATTAACCTACAATACATGAATTAATTTGATGAAAAAAGGCATCAACATTATCTTCATCTCTTAAGGTCTTGATTGGCCATCTTCAGTTTTCCATTGATTTATCTTAGAGTCAAAAACACATATAAATTTTTTGAGAGTCTGAGTTTCATATCTAAATTTATCACTTATTAGTTTGAGAAACACATATCTCTTTTATTACATTCTATTCATGGTGTGTGTACTACACTCTCGTTTATTTTAAATTTTTTGTCATATCACACTTCACATAAACAAAACATTTCACCTTGACAAAAATTAAATAAATTATTAGTTGAGTTAATTAAAAGATTAAAGAATTATTAACCCAAAAAAAATAATCTTATAAAGTAAAATATAACATATTTTTCTTATCCCACACCATCACTTCCATTCACCCTCACCCTCACCCCCACCCTATTTTTTTGTTATTCTTGATTTAGATTTCTTTTATAAAAAGTATTTCATTGTTTTTTACTTCATCACCACCCTAAATAATAATTTAGATATTATTTTTTTTTAAAAAAAAGAAGTAAATCTACCCCACTCATCTAACCCTCCCCTTCTTCTTTTTTTCTCGTTTTATGTTAAATATATACATAATTTTTTAGGAAAGTATTTTTAACTTGCCGCAAGACTTTTTTTAAATAAATTTTTTATTTACGCTATATTCGATACGCAAGTAGAAAAAAAATCCTAAGAATATATGCACATATCTAACACAAATCGAAAAAAATATACAGAAAAAATTAGGAGCGGATGATTAGATAAGTGAGGTTAAAAAAATTAAAAAATAATATCATTTGTTTTGGGAGGGAGGGGGGGTTAAGTGGGTGGTGTGAGGGGGGGGGGAGCGGGGGTGGTGGGTGAAGTATATATTTTTAAAAATATTTTATAAAAGAAATTTACAAAAATTAAAAGGACAGGGGATTTTCCGCGGAGGGGTGGGGGGATGGAGTGGGATAAGAAAAATATTTTTTTTAAAAAAGAAAATGGGATAATAATACTTTAATCTCTAATTTTTAATTAATACTACTAGTTTATTATTTAATTATTGTCAAGATCAAATATTTTATCCATGTAGAATGTCATGCGTCAAGATTCTTTCAAATGAAAGAGAGAGTGTATTACACACACCACTGAGGTGTTTACTCAAACTAAAAAAGTGATAGTTTAGGTATAAAACTCACACTCCAATAATTTAGGTATGAAACTCACACTCCCAATAATTTAGATATAAAACTTTAAAAAATAGTTTTAATTTGTTTATACTTATCCGTTTATGAACAAATAAAATTGTGCTTGAAGTACTAATGTTTTTAAATACCACATTAATCACCTACCATTTAACAATGGGGTTGTTTTGTTGCTCAATAGAGTTTATATATATAAACGTAATGTAGGAATTAGTTATGAAATTCGTAACCTAGAGATTATAATGTATGAATTATTTTTAGAATGTTTGGTTTATTATATTAAAATTAAATTAATATGTATTATATAATTTTTAAAATGAAATGTTTAATTTGTTTATTATACCTTCAAATTTCGACAATTCAATTAACTGATTTTATCTCTAATATATTTCTTATTTTAATATTATTGTCCATGTATTATTAATTTTTGTATTAGTTATTTCTTTTTCGTATAAAGTATTACACAAATTAACTCAATAATATATATATATATATATATATATATATATATATATATATATATATACCAAAAAAAATCCTAAACCTTTATAACACCTATCCAATCCGGTAAGCAAACCAATTACATTCCTCTGTGTTGTGAATCTTAGGACAAATAATAGTATTCTCTTCCAAATATTTGGGGAGTTTTGTGTTGTTTTTCCTACTAAATTTTCTGATATTTCTCCCGATAAGGGCATTCATGACTTTAATATTGATATCAGACGCTTAATTCATTTCTATTTCTCCATATATAATGTAGTGTTTGTTTAATTGACCAATTTAAAGGAACAATTATAGGATCTATTGAGTAAAGAAATGTTAGATCGAGTGTCTTATCAAGGGATGCACTTGTCTTACTTGTTAATAGCAAGGATTACACGATGTGTGTGTATTAATAAAGGCAGCTGAACAAGGTTACAATCAAGAATAAATATTATTTTCCTTGAATCGATGATCTTTATGATCAACTATAAAGTGTTTTGATAGTCTTTTCAAAGATTGATTTGGAGTTATCACAACTTGAAGATTAGAACTCCAAATATTCCCAAGACTATTGAAAATAGTGAGGATAGTGGTGTAACTTGACCTCACTGATTTGTTACAATTTTAGCTTAGTTTAGCAGTCTTAGGTTAGCAGTTATTGTCAAATGTAACTGATTTCTGTTATTATTGACAGGTGTAAGATTGTAATAACTAGGTTGTGAGTTTAGTTGTAGCAATATATATGTAGAATCGATTTTTTTCCAATCAATGAAATTAGTTCACAACTCATATCTCTTTCTCTCTAATTAGATCTTCAATTGTAGTTGTAGATTTCACATTTTGTCATGGTATCAGAACTTCGAATCCACAGTTGATTCACTCGTAATTGTTGATGATCTACTTCCTGCAATCTCTGAGTTTTCTGTGATCTAAATTTTGGGGATATGGTGAGTACTGATACAATCGAAGTGGTTGAGAAGAATAAAAACCATTTTCTGTATCTTCAGCAATCTAACACTCTAGGCTCAATATTAACCTCAATTCAGCTTACAGGCGTGGACAATCACTCATTATGGAGCCGATCGATGCTCCTTACTCTCCGAGCTAAGAGCAAAGTTGGATTCGATTTCGATACATGTAAAAAGAGTGCTGAATTAGAAGAACAGTGAGAGAAGTGCAATGCATTCATATTATCATGGATTTTGAATTTTGTTTCGAAGGAATTGATAAGTGGAATAATTTATTCCACAATTGCTACAACTGTATGGGCTAACTTAAAGGAGAGATTCGATAAGGTTGATGGATCGATAGGTTACCAGTCCCATCGAGAGATTTAGACTATCACACAAGGTACTTCCTCTGTTTCTTCTTATTTCACATGACTAAAACTTCTTTGGGATGAGTTCGATGCCCTTGTAGCACCTCCTTCTTGTGGCTGTGATGAATCCATAGTGTATGCAAGTCACTTGCAATATATGAAATTATTTGCATTTCTGATGGGGCTCAATGAGTCATACACTCAGGCACGTATTCAAATCCTCATGATGATTCCATTACCCTCTGTGAACAAAGCATATTCAAGGATCATTTCAGATGAGAGTCAATGAGTAATAACAGGTTCATATTCAGGAGGAGATTTGGGAATTTCTATTGCTTTATATGTTGGCAAGGATCAAAGACAGTACACTGGTGGAGGTCCTTATTCAGGAGGAAATACAAGTGCTACTTCATTCACTAGTGGTGGTTCTTATTTAGGAGGAGATGCATGTGACTCTACTTCTACTACTTTATATGCTGGTAGATGTCACCAACGATCAACACTCTACAAGCCAAAAGGAACTACAATCTGCAGTGTGATGTTCGCAAATAAAAGGCCATACCAAGGAAACTTGTTATCATGTTGTTGGATATCCACTAGACTACAAGTTAAGAAAGAAGTCTGGAAATAATGCTAATAGGATGGAAAATGTCAATGATGTTGAAATGATAACTTGGCCAAACACCTCCTACATTCACACAGGAGAAATATGGTCAAATATTCAGGCTATTGAACAAGGAGAATTCTGTCATCCAGCGGTCAATCAAGCAAGTATGGATCACTCATTCTCTATTAGTAATAAGCTTAAATATTGGGTAGTAGACTCTGGCGCGACAAAGCATATAACAACATCACTAGATGATTTGTTTGACGTAGTTGCATTAGAACAAAGTGATCATAACCATGTACAATTGTCTGATGGAGGTACTGCATCAATAACACACACTAGTAGTTATAGATGGGACAATGGTGATGTGTTGGCTAATGTTTTAGTGGTTCCTGATTTCAAGTATAATTTGATTTAGTTTCTCAGTTAACCAGGAATTTGCACTTTGCACTACTCAGTAAGATTTTTTCAGGAGTTTTACGTATTTCAGGACCTGTTATCTGGAAGGTCAAGGGGATTGGTAAGGAGACATGAGGTTTATATGTTCTGTTGAATGAAGATATTGGAGATGGAAGCAACATGAAAACAACTAGTGAGAAGTTGATGCACATAAAGAACAATGAAGATGAAGGCATGTTATGGCACAATATACTTGGACACCCATCCTCTACTACTTTGATGAAACTAGTTTTCATTAATGATAAACATACTAAAGATTGTGTTGTATGTCCATTAGCTAAGCAAGCAAGGTTGCCATTTTCTGTGTCTACAACTAGAAGTAGTTCCGTATTTGAATTGCTACATATTGATGTTTGGGGTCCACATAGAATCAACACTCATGTTAGTTTAAAATATTTCCTCACTATTGTTGATGACTAGTCTAGAACTACATGGTTTTATTTTCTTAAACTATAATATGATGTTCTTACTATTTTGAAGTCTTTGTTTCAAATGATTAAAACTCAGTTTGATCACTGTGAAGAATGTTAGATCACATAATGGGGATGAGTTTTTTGACATTGAATGCAATGACTTATTTACCTTTTTAGGCATAGTTCACCAAAGCAGTTTTTCACACATTCCACAACAAAATGGAGTGGTGGAAAGAAAGCATAGACATGTGTTGGAAGTAGCAAGAAGTTATGCCTATCAGGTTTTGGGGAGAATGTGTTGTAGCAGTTGTATACTTAATCAACAGGTTACCTACTCCTACATTGGAAGGTAAATCTCTTTATGAAGTCTTCTATAAAAGGAACCCTAAGCTGGATCATTTGAGAAATATTGGATGTTTGTGTCATGCTACCACACTAATTAGGAAAGACAAATTTTCTTCAACAACTACTGCTTGTGTTATGATGGGTTATTCTTTGACTTAGTATGGGTATCTTCTTTATAATATTGCTGACAAGAAGTTCATGATTAGTAGGAATATGGTGTTTAAGGAGAATATGTTTCCTTTTTAAGGAACTGCATGATGACACAATTCCCCTGTTCCCAGACATCATTCAACCATTAGAACTAGAACAATATCAAGTTCGTATAGAAACTATTATTGCATGTACATGCAGCTTCTTATATGTCTACAACATTGAATGATACTACAGATGATATTGTTGGTATTCCTGAGAGTCAACCAACCACCAATATTACTAGGAGGTCTAGTAGAACTGTGATTACACCAGCCTGACATCAAGACTATATCACTTCTAGAAAGCAAAAACCTCACTCATTGTCCAACTGTGTTTCTTATCAGCACATTTCCAGCTGTTAGTGAACCTAAATCTTATGAAGAATCCCTACATGATGAGAAGTGGATAACATCAATACGACAAGAACTGCAAGCCCTCCAAGGAAATCTTGTAATTGGTTTTAAGTGGATCTTCAAAATCAAATATAAGGCGATGGTGAAGTGGAAAGGTACAAAGCTAGATTAGTAGCAAAAGGATATAGCCAGACTGCTGGTATAGACTACCAAGAAACCTTTTCTCCAGTGGTAAAAATGGTGACGACAAAGATTGTTATTGCACTGGCTGCTGCAGAGAATTGGTGTATATAACAAATAGATGTCTACAATGCCTTCGTGCAAGGAGATCTCACAGAAGATGTATTCATGGAACTACCTAAAGGTCTACAAGTTACCACTGATCAACCTATGGTATGCAAGCTTGTGAAATCCCTTTATGGATTCAAACAAGCTTCAAGACAATGGAATTTTAAACTTACTAAGGCCCTTATTGAAATTTGAATATAGTCAGAGTCATTTGGATTGTTAATTATTCACTAAGAAGCAAGGGGTCAAGTTGGTTATTATGTTAGTTTTTGTTGATGACATTCTTATTACTGGGAATGATGCTGCAATGATTCATGAATCAAAGACATCTTGTATAAGTGGTTCAATATCAAGGATTTAGGAGAGTTGAAATTCTTCCTAGGCATAAAATTCAGCAGATCCAAAAGAGGTATGCTTATGAACCAAAGGAAATATGCATTGGATCTTTTAGTTGAAGCAGACATTATTGTAGGAATGGCAACAAATACTTCTTTGGAGAGTAATATGAAACTCACTACAACTTTTGAAGAAGATTGTAGTGAAGAGGAGTTGCATCCGGATGTTACTCAATATCAAAGAATGATTGGCAAGTCATTGTACATGACCATCACCAGACTTGACATAGCTTACACAGTCCAAACTCTTACTCCATTCCTAAAAAACCAAAAGCTCAGCACTGGCAGACTTCTATTAGAGTTCTTAGATATATCAAGACTCAACCAGGATTAGGCTTACTTATGTCCTCACAGAAGAAGATGAAACTGATTATTTTTTGTGATGCAGACTGGGTAGCATGCCCAAATACAAGAAGATTAGTGACAACTTATCTACTGAAGTTGAGGGACTCTCTTATCTCTTGGAAATAAAAAAAACAGGCTACAATATCAAAAAGTTCTATTGAAGAAGAATATAGAAGCTTCGCTTGTCTAACATCAAAAATTGTTTAGGTGACAAACTTGTTCAAAAAATTGAATATTCAGATTGAGGAACCAGTGTCTGTATTCTATTATAGTAAGGCAACACTTCAAATTGCAGCAAATCCTGTGTTTTATGAGAGAACGAAACACATAGAGATTAATTGACACTTTATTAGGGAGAAGATTCAACAAGGGTTGATTAGTACTATGTATATCCCCACACAACACCAACAAGCAGACATTTTGACCAAAGCTCTGGGAAGACTGCAACATGAATCACTTTTATCCGAACTTGGTGTTTTGAATGTACTCACCAGACCTAGTTTGAGGAGCTGTATTGAAAATAGTGAGGATAGTGGTGTAACTTGACCTCACTAATTCGTTACAACTTTAGCTTAGTTTAGCAGTCTTAGTTTAGCAGTTAGTTATTGTCAGATGTAACTAGTTTCTGTTATTATTGACAGGTGTAAGATTGTGATAGGCTGTGAGTTCAACTTTTAGGAGCCTAGATGGCACTATGAGATCTTTTTTATGTGATTTGATTTGACTGATGCCCTTAAAATATTTATGGACTTGATTAATCATGTGTTCAAGTCGTACTTGAATTGCCTCATTATTGTATTCATTGACACTATTCTTGCATATTTAACTGAGAAAAGCATGAACTATCACAAATTGTATGCTAAATTATTCAAGTGTGAATTTATGTTGGATTCAATATCTTTCTTGGGTCACATGGTAATAATGAGGTTATTAGAGTTGATTTCAAGAAGATTAAGTTTTTTCCAGAGTTAGTCTAGATCGACTACACCTACAGAGACTTGGAGTGTCTTAGGACTAACAAGTTATTGCATGTGGTTCATTTATAAATGAGTTTTAGTTATAGTGAGATCATTGACAAAAAAATGTGTTCTATCCAGGTAATCATGTTAGTGTGAGCTTTCAAAAGCTCGAAACTATATTGACCACGATGTTAGTTTTGACAATATTGTTACGATCTAAGTGCTATGTTGTGTATTATGATGTTTCACATATCAATTTTGGATATGTTTTATGAAAAAAGAAAAAAGTTATTACATATATCTCTAGATAGCTTAAGATGCATGAGAAGAACTACGTATCCACTCAAAACTTAAAGTTGGCGGCGATATCATGATTTGGAGTGGTATTCACGGATCATCATAATCTAAAACACATTTTCAAATAGAAAGACCTGAATTTGAAGCAGCACGTATAGATGATTTGAGTTACTCAAGGACTATATATAGTATTACTAGACCGGTATGGTAGTTGATGCCCTGAGTGGAAGATGAATTAGAATGGGTAGTTTGACATTTCTAGTTGTTCAGGAGCCTCCTTTGACAAAGGACACTTTTAACTAACCAATTTGTGAGATTGAACATTTTCGAGCCTAGATGTGTACTTGCTTGTGCTGTGGCCCTGTATTAAGGCTCAATAATATTGCCACACTATGAATTCATGTGATTGGTGGAAGATGAATTAGAATGGGTAGTTTGACATTTCTAGTTGTTCAGGAGCATCCTTTGACAAAGGACACTTTTAACTAACCAATTTGTGAGATTGAACATTTCCGAGCCTAGATGTGTACCTGCTTGTGTTGTGGCCCTGTATTAAGGCTCAACAATATTGCCACACTATGAATTCATGTGATTGGCATCCAAACTTTATTCGACTTAGGAAATCAACTTATATAATAATCCCTACTTATGCATCTGAATAATGAAGAGAGAAGCTTTTTGAAAATCTCAAATCTTTTAGGTGATGAATTCAATTGTTAAATCAATCACATCTTATTAAAATGAAATATTTATAAAAGTAACAATCCAAAAGAACTACTATCATTTATGAAATCTATATAACAAGATCAATTAAGCTAGTCAATCGAGACATACCTTGATCACTCAAAGAACACAACAATCTAAGCTTCACGAGAAGTAAGTAGAATCTCACAAACGATATCTACTGAAAGAGGTGAAATTGTACTAATCGTATAACTCAGAATGATCAACACTTAATTCTGAAATCAAAAGCAGAATTGTCAAAGGCCTAAGCTTCACATGCCTAGTATACAATTGTTTGCCTAAAAGTGAGACAAGATACAAAGAAATAAATATAAGAAGGAAGCATTTATGTTAGTTAGATAGTAAAATGAAATATCAAAGTAAAATGCATTCAAGCTTAATCAAAATCATGTGGAATTTTATCTTTGTATTGGGAGCACTATACCAACAATGACATAAATAGAAACAACAGTGTGTTTGCTACAAAGAAAAATATTTCCCAATTCGTTGATGTTTAGTAGGCTTAAATACTTTCAAATCAACTTATTTTCCTCAGATTTAAGGAAAATGATTCCCCTTCAAAAATTAAGGAAAATTCTTTCCAAAACTCCCCTCCAACCTTGGAAACTTTCGAACGTCTTGGACGATTAACTTCCAAATGAGTTCGAATCAATCATGCATACTTTAAAACACCTATTTAACATATTTTTACCCTTTTTAGACACATGTGAGGTTATAGACACCTTAACTCATTTTGGGGGTCTTACAATATCCCCCACTTGGGAACATTCGTCCTCGAATAACACTTGGAACACTTTAAACACAACAAGGAATTCAAGGACCCATAGTGCACCTAAAAACATTAATAACATCATCACATAGAAGTTAATGGACCAAACTTACAAGGGACATCAACTTCAAACTATTTAGCACTTAATGCAACCCATGCAAGCAAAACGTTTATTCACTCGCTCTTATATGCATCAAACACGTAGGCTCTTGTCATGTTCAAAGGTGGAACATCCTTCTCCTAATCATAACATGATCTTTACATTTCAATTTATTAAGAGCTCATTATGCAACCATATTCAAGACATACTTAGGCAGATTCAACAACACTCAAGAAGCAAATTAGCACTCATACTTCAATGCACATAGACTTGAGTCAAGTAAATCAAAAATGGATTCCTAGGCATAATTCCATGAGGGCCATACTCAACCATACCATGTTTAGTTATGTTTAGGGAGGAATGTCCTTCTCCTCAACACACTTACAAGTCTCATGAGTTCACACCCAAGCAAGACACAAAGGTCAATTCATTTTAGATGAGGAATTTTCAACCTTTCAACCCAAAGCATGCTCATATTTCCTTCCTAGTGAAGTTAAAATGGTAATCACACCACACACATTACAACAATAGTAAGTCATTTCATAAAATTTAAATTTCTAGCATGACAATAGCTTTCATAAACATGCATCATTTAGGGAAATTCTTGCAATTTATAGGCACACATCAAGAATATTAGCTACGCATACTATCACTTCTCAAGAGTGAGCCTACTATCATGCTTTCCAAACCATACAAAGTCACATAATTTTCAAAAGACTCATCATTTTTCATTTTAGGGGGACTCAATTTATCATTGATGGCTTAAAGTACCACATACTAAAGGTAACATATAACATGCTTCTTACCTTATCTCATGGATTCTAATGCACAACTAACACATCAAGATGCATAATCAACATGAGAAAACATGAATTTGATCAAAAATCCTTTTTCATGCAATTTAGAATCTTATAAACATGCTTAACATAGTGTCAACTAAGACATACACAACATATGGAGAACATGCAATTCATACTCTTATGCAAGACTCTATTATGAACAAGCTTCTAATAATTCTTTAGTCTCAAGCTCAATTAAACATAGAAGGAAAAGATAGGAAATCTACGACCTTACTACTCTCCTCCTTAGCGTAAACCTATTTAAGAGCAACTTCACTCATCTCATCCAAAGGAGCTCAACATAGGAACATCAAGGGTAACAAAATATTACCATCTAGGCACACTATCCCCCACTTGGGTTAGGCCTAATCACATCATGCCCTTAAACACCAAGGTCAAAGAAAGTCAAAACCAACCGATATACTCCTCACATAAGAAGGTTTAACATACATTGAGGTTTTTTACTCCTAATCTCTTATTAAGAAGTCTACTAATTCAACCATCGTCATTCCTGTAGGCTTAACACCCAAAGGAAATCCATAACAATCAAGTTAGGTCATAATACACAACCACATAAGGTCTCAACTATACCATGAACATCAAGGGTCATAACACCTTAGAGGAAAACAATAGAGGAGACTTAGCCATAAGGCCTCTTTCTTTTCTTTCAACACTAAGGTAAGGTAACTTCTAGGTCAATCCAACCCACATCATCACCCTACAAGGTAAGCACACTACCTTCATTCCTAGGACAAGTTTATACAAAATACTCCAATCCATACAAGGCAACTATGAATCATTAAACATATACCAAAGCAACAATGAAACATTTCACATATAAAAAGACAACATTTGAATCCTTACACCTATATCAAGGCAACATGCATTCTTTAGGTATCTATAACACTTCTTCAAAACATTTCAAGCTCAAACAATAACATTAGACTATCATCACGCAAAATCATATAACAACATACCATTCCAAAAAGAATCTCAAATTAACTATAACAACTTTTCAACAAGCTATAACCAATTCATAGCATAAATCTTCAAATAGTATGTTATTTCACCTAAATCACATATATAGCCATAATTGGCATCACAACAATATATATCAAGGTTCACTTTCACACATACTCATATAACCACAAAACCAAGATAAGCATCAAAACTAACCTTTTATCTCTCAAGCATAAAGATACCATCTCATCCAAGCAATCACATCTAAAAGACCACCGGACAAGAAAACATAAGAGAGAGATCTTATATAGTTAAGTTCTATGGCACGACATGAGAATAGTGAAGAAGGGAAACTCTATCGTCCTATAGAATCTCGCTCATAGATGTGTCTCGACTCACCACCGATGATCGAGACTCTACTAGACGTGGCAATATGAGACTTTGGACCCTAAAACCACTTTCATAAATCTCATGCTCTGATACCACGTTTTTCACGACCGGGGAGAATCCACTAGAAGTAACATAGCGTACTTGACCTCTTGGAGGTCTTATACAAGCCCATAGTCATAATTCATTGCATTTTCATAGGTAATTTTAGCGGAAAATTTAAAACTTTCGTAGCACATCATATGCTAGAACATCACTTCTATTATATATAAAATATCATAGGTACATAGTTAGACTCTAAGTCTCTTTGCCATCTTAGACTCAACATAATTAGAGTACATTAGGGACATGACCCTTATAACATAATACATAGCTAAACTATTACATGACTTTAACATAAACTTGACATAGAACATCCTTGAATCTTAAGGATTCCTTTCTTTGATCTTGAGAAACACATATCAAGCCCTTCACCATAGAGACATCCTTTAAGCATCCATAACCTACACTTTGTGTAAAAAGGTAAACAACAATGGTGTTAGTACAAGAATGCACTAAGTATGGAAACCATGCATTTAAAAGGGACATTTTGCTTTGAAACCATGCATTATGCCTTTTTGTGAAAACATCATAAACTTTGATACATTAAGCATCATACTATTGACATACTTCATTTAGGAATATACAATAGTCATAATACCACATAAAATCAGACATAGCATTTAAATCACATTCGGCCTCATTTACAGTAAGTATATTTCTATTACAGTGATCACATTCATCGTACAATAGTTTTTTTTCTCTTTAACTTCTTAACTTCCCAAGTAACCCTCTAGTGATACTTTATCAATGAATCACCTTAGGGCCACAAGGTACTCATACATATAACCTTCCTAACTCAACACATACATTCGTAGAAGTATAACATACCATAAGACACATTTAAGTCAAGACTTACAACATCATTACAGTGAACTATAGTCTATTCGCACTTATGCCAACTTCACTTCACATAGACCATTATAAAACCTTATTCACAATCCCAATCTAAGTCTACTAGTGCAATGTACATATGAATCCCCATAACCTCACACATACTAATTAAACCTATCATGAGACCACAAGCATCCTAATATATACTTCACACACCAACCATGATACTATAGTCAACTACATTCAAACCAAGTAGGACCTTAATGACATAGTCACATTAGGACTTCATATCATGCATATCATCACATCATGTAGACAACACTACAAGGTAATGCATAAGAAACATAAAAATATACATATATATTAGAACACCTTCCTAGAACCCCCTTCAAGAGCTACTTGTGCAATGCATAGGTAAAGTCCCATACCCTCACCTACAGTAAGTAACCTCCCTTAGGTTCTCCTAGTTAGGGTCTAGTTCTTTACTTCCATTGTCCATTTTACTTTAGGAAACTATAGCCTTAACCGACACTAAGACCATGGGTGCTACATGAAATTTGGTGTTGTAGAGCCTTACTCCAAGGGAAGGTGCTCTACCTTGCCAAGGTAGAACATTAACACATGCTAGCATATTAGGTGAGATACCTTGCTAGATCCTATGGGTCAAGCATAGTTTATGGAACTTGGAGGCATACATGGAAATATCACTCTATGCCCTTTGGGCTATGAGGATAACCACCTCGTGAGGACTATGGTGAACCTAACTTCCCACAATGGGAAGGGACACCCCTCATCTTCAAGTTTGTTCGGTGCTAAACTATGTTCCCTTTATTGAAAAGCCATTGTTATCATTACTTTATAAAATGTAGGCTTAGGAGAGTTAACTCCTCGTATGCTTAGCTTATAGGTCATAGATGAGATTTAATCAACCTAAATCATGTGAGAAGTCCTTTCACATGGACATAGTATATGTAAACCACCATCTAGTTTAGGGTACCCTTGAGAACACCTTTCAAGAGCCCCTCCATTGACTAGATCATCATACATGTGTGTGTGTATATACATATATGTGAGAAAGTCTTTCACATAGTACCTTTTGATCACACATATTCATAATTTACTTCATTCATGCATATAACACATGTTCATCACTTAACCATACATTCATATTCATAAACATAGATAACCACCTAGGAACTATCCTATCAAGGCACACATGTGCAATTCATGGACAAGGTCCTATACCCTCATCCATACTAGTAAACCTATCAAGCCATCCTAGTTTAAGAATTACAATACATACTTCATGGACATATACTAAACATGCATAGTAGTAGACATTAGTGCATATAAGAATAAACTTTCATTAGACACCATCAACCTATACTACTCATAAGCATTCATGAAGTGTGAGTGTGTGTACATTGATCAACATGATCACCTATATCAACAAAACATTGAGGCAGACATCCTCTTAGGACCACAATACACATTCAAGCATACACCACACAACACATAATAACATAGGAGACAAGATAACCACAACACTTGCATTCAAGACTCCTAGCCATAGCTAATCAGACATTCATATAGGGGTACATAGGCAAGCGGTCATTAACCATTATGACTCATCAATGGCATTACCTAAACCAACCTTAACACAGTCATTCACATGCTTGTAACCTTAGCAACACAAACTAGATCATAGACTAGAATAAGAAACTAGGCATAAGCTTCACATAGTGTGATCATCATAACCACACACTCACATAATATCAAGTTGCCTTTAAGGCCATAATAAACACATATATAGCTTGAAAAGAAAGTAAACACCGCCACCATAAGTGGACCATACCATACAATGCCATCCAAGGCCAACTCAACTAAGAATTCTATAGAGAAGTAGAGGAATAGAGCAATTCTTACCCATCCATTAACCTTTGATCATAATTGACCAATATTCATATTTCATCAATAATTCAAGTATAGGGAAGTAGATAAATGTACATTAACATGGACAAAATCTTGCATAAACCACGACAAGATAATTATACTAACATGTACACTACATCACGAATCCAATAGAGAGTAGAGAGACATAGATCACTTATCAATTTCCCTTGATTTGATCATCAATGATCAATACTCAAAATTCATCAACAATAAAAATATAGGGCAGTAGCTAAAGAAATCACAACCTAAATGAAATCATGCTTCTTCTACCCTAGAATTGAGATCAAATCATGTACATTACATTATCAATCTATAGAGGCTAGAAGAACCTAGATCAATCCTTACCAATTCATCAAGCATCTATCACATTTGATCAATTGCACCTAATTCATCATCACAATAAATTATAGGCAGTATCCAAGTCAATTCATCACAATTGAATCTCATAACAATCATTCTAGCATCAAGATCACAAGATACTACATTGTAGGCTAAATTGAGATTGAGGGGAATCATGGTTTCATCATGGAATTGGATTGAAAATATTATTAAAAACAGTATCCAATCATCAATTCATTAACATTATGCTTTTGAAATCATTTTGAGAAGGAACCCATGGCTAGATTCGGAAGATAGACAATTTGATCACAATTTCTCTTCGAAAAGCTTTGAAGGAGCTCTCTACATGAATGGATATATAAAGATGAAGGATCACCATACCTTATTAGATGAACAAACCACGAAAAATTGATGAATAAACCTTGAGAATCCATCACCATGGCTGTTCTTGAGCTTCATCACCAATGGAGGTTTCTACAGAGGATATTTTGGAGAAGGAAGTCTAATTTTTGAAATATGATTTGGGTTTGGGGTTTTGATCTTTATAACTAACTTAGTATACCCCAAAATAGCTAAAATAACCACTTAGGGTCACGTTAGGACGTGGGGTGAATTTCCCATTCACCCTTAATGAGACAACTCACCTAGTAGTGAATTGCAGGCTGCATCGACGGTCCCATCGATGCCCCTTAGTCCCAACGACGGTCTGTAGGTGGACACCGTCATTTGGGTATTAGGGAAGTATTTGGGCTGAGACTCCTCCAGGATAAGTGTGGGATGACGCCCACCCATCGACGGGGCGTCACCACACCTACTGGCCGTCGATTGAGGGTCATATGTAGACACTGCCAAGGTAGTGACTAGGCAGACTTTGGGTCATCCTTGAGGGCCTTTTGCGGGGACCTTGGGGATTCGTACCCAGACATTTCTAACGTAAATACATTCATTAACATGTTAGGACCTTGCACATAATTTTCAACCAAAACGAACACATAAATCATGTCAAGACACACCACGACACACATGCACGTCTCAAGGGGTAACTTTCGAATGTCTTGGAAGTTTAACTTATAAATGGCTTCAAATCAATCATGCATATTGTAAAACATTTATTTAACATATTTTAATTCTTTTTAGACACATGTGAGGCTCTAGAGACCTTAACTCATTTTGGGGGTCTTATAGGTACTTAGGTACAAAGGAATATTGTGTGTACCGGATGTTGATAACTTAGGGGTCAAATTTTAGAAGAAGCTCATGGGTCCCTATATTCTATTCATCCGGGATCCACCAAGATGTACCGTGATCTTCAAGACGTCTATTGGTGGGATGGTTTGAAAAGGCACACAGCGGAATTTGTGGCTAGGTACGCTAATTGTCAACAAGTATAGGTCGAGCATCGAAATCCGGGTGGTTTGACACAAGTAATGAATGTTCCTACTTGGAAGTGGGAAGATATCAATATGGAATTTGTTGTTAGGTTGCCTCATACCCGGAGGCAAAATGACTCATATGGGTTATTGTGGATAGATTGACAAAATCAACCCACTTTATCCCCGTTAAGTCTACTTATTCGGTGGAAGAGTTGTGGGGTTGCATGGTATTCCTTTTTACATCATCTTGGATAGAGGTGCTCAATTAACTTCTCATTTTTGGAGGTCTTTTCAACAAGGGTTGGGTACTCAAGTGAAGCTTAGCACCGCTTTTCATCCTCAAACGGATGGTCAAGCGGAGCGTACTATCAAAACCCTAGAAGACATGTTAAGAGCTTGTGTAATAGATTTGAAAGGGAATTGGGACAATCACGTACCGTTGATTGAGTTCTCTTATATCAATAACTACCATGCGTGTATTTCTATGGCACCTTCTGAAGCACTCTATAGTAGGAGACGTTGACCTCTGGTTGGGTGGTTTGAGGTTGGTGAGTTTTCACTCCTTGGTCCGAAATAATCTATGAATCCTTGGAAAAAGTTTAGGTGATAAGAGATAGGTTGAAAATAGTCTATAGTCGTAAAAAATCCTATGCCGACAATAGAAGAAAAGATCTTGAATTTGAAGTAGGTTATATGGTCTAAATGAAAATTTCACCCATGAAAGGGGTGATGAGATTTGGTAAGAAGGGAAAACTTAGTCCCAGGTATGTGGGCCCTTATGAGATATTGAAACGGGTCAGGAAGGTTGCTTACGAGTTGAAGTTACCAAGTGAACTAGCCTCGGTTCATCCTGTATTTCATATCTCCATGCTTAAGAAGTGTATAGGTGACCACATATCCATTCTCCTGCTTTAAGGGTTAGGAGTGAATGAGAAACTTTCCTATGAAAAGGTTCCGGTTGAAATTCTAGATCACCAAGTCAAAAAGTTTAGGAACAAGGAGGTGGTCTCCGAAAAAGTCCTATGGAGGAACAACCTATTTGAGGGAGAAACATGGGAGGCCAAGGACGACATGAAGTCCCGTTATCCTCATCTCTTTCCTCAAAATTCTAGCTAAAGTTGAGGTTAATAATCCTCTTATAATTAAAATAATGAATTATGTGAATTTGACTTGCTTTGCTATTATGTCTATATTCATGGTAAAGGTTCATGTGGAAATGAGTTTCATGAGAAAATACTCTTTCGCTTAACTTGCACTTATTTGTGTTATGAGTATAGTTGCCTTTATAAAATGGTAGTGAGCACGTTAAATGTGTTTTGGAAGAAGGTTTGCATAAGTGACTATTGATGATTATGTTGAGCTTATGTTGATATTGAGACGGTAGTTCCTCATTATGTTATATGAAATATTGAGCTCTTATATGTGGTAAATTATGAATTGAGTTGCTATGTGTGATGTCATGGTTATGTGTTGAATGGAGTTTTGAATTACTTCTATGGGTTGTGACTCATAATGGTGTTATGTTCTAGATGTTATTGTTGGTTGGGCAACTAGTCTTGAGTCTCATTTTTCCCTATAAGAAGTTTTAGGTGTCATTCGTGGACGAATATTCCTAAGTGGGGTGGGGATACTGTAACACTCTGAAAGTTTATGACTTAGTCTAGAGCCTAACTAAATGAAACAAGCTCTAAAACAATGTTTATAAGCCTAAAATAATGTTTTGAAACTAATTAGGAAGTGTTAGAGTCAAAACGTTAAGAAACGACCATGCCATCTGGAGAACTGTGAAATGTGTGCTTCTGTGCCTTATCATGTTTCATGGGGTTTTAAGAGTCGTAATTTAGTGAAATTTGGTGAAAAGGTGTTAAATATATAGAAGAGTGTGTTTAGGGTCGAAACTTCTGGGTACGACTCCCCAAGGACTCCCCTAAGGGTCCTTCGAGAAGACCCTTCCATTTTACCCGAAAACTGTCTTATGGACAGTATGCAACCAAAACCCAAATGACGAGCCGTCATTTGATCGACACACCGTTGACGTCTTCGTAGTTTGAAACTTAGATTATTTTCCAAGATGTATAAAAATCATGCTCTATGTCACAAACGAAGCCCATGCAGGACAATCCGTCGATGTGACTACGGGGCGTAGTTGGGGTTTTATTGGTTGGGGGTCGACTTCACTGTAGGTTTCCATTTAGTTGGATTAATTAGTAAAGTGGTAATTAATTAATTAAGGGTTAAGGGGTGGTTAGTTAAATTAGTTAGGGACTATATAAGGGTTCCAACTCATTAAACTAACCTAACTCCTCTAAATTCCCAAAACCCACTTAGCTATAACTTATCTCTACTTTTTCTCTCCCCAAACTCAAACCTTCATTGAAGGAACACTTGAGCTACAAGTAATGGACGAATTTACCAAGAAATCTATCTCAAATTCGTGGCAAAATCATCCTCAAGGTATGGTTTCTTTTACTCTTGGGATCCTTTCCCCAAGAGGCTCCTTCAACTATGGTTTTCAAACTTCCCCAAGGTTAGGGTTTCAATCTAGACATAGGTTCTCTTTTGAAAATGAAATTGTTATTCAATTGTGATGAATTATGATCATTTATCATTGTTTAACTAAGTAATTAGGGTTAATTGTTCAAAATCACTAGATATTTCCCCTTGAACCCTTGTTATTCCCTAAACTCATGATATCTTCAAATTCTATGGAAATTGTGGAAGATGATGAGTATCTGAATGTAGAATGATAATTGCTATGCATTACTTCTTAAATTTACCTTGTTTATGTAGTATTTATGTATTCTTTGGTAATTTAAATATGAAGGCAATGAAAGGGCAAGAAGGTATGAAGATTGATTCTTCTTGAATTCAATTATGAAATATGAGTTACTTATATTGTAATGCTTCTATGTCTAAGGTGTGGTTGTGATGTTGATGACAAGTATTCCTCATCCCTAACCGTAGAAACTTGAAATTGTTATAAAGTATGTATGCAATGCTATGCTATGACTATTATCTGATTGAAAGTAGTTCTCATGATTATAATGAAGTCCTAGTTAAAGGCTTACTCACTTGTATGAAGTTTCGAAAGTGAAAGGGTAGTTCTTACTTATGAATACCCATGAGCTATTATAATGAGATGTTTACATAGTAGTCTAGAAGAGGATAATGTGAACATTTTATGGTGAGTATGATCATTACTAAAGGGAATAAATGCTTAGCACCGAAAGATCATGTAAATGAGATGGAGGTCTCACGTTTAGTATGTCCGGCCTCCCACATGGGTTTCTTCACGTTTAGTAAGTCCGTATTCCCAAGATATGTGTTGTCTCATGAGATGGAAACCTCCATGTCTAGCAAGTCAAGGTTTTTAGTAACAATCTCCTTGAACCTTAACTATGTGCCCACATAGGACTAGAGCTTAGTGGATCCACCTAGATAGCTATGTAAGAAAGGTTGCACCTTAGGCAAGTGTTAACCCTCTCTTTTCAGTGTGGGAGTAGAACACCGAATTCCATGTACCTCACATGGTCTCATGTCAGTTATTGCACTTCTTTCCCTCATGTAAAAGTACATGGACAAGTTAAGTATGTGAACTCTTATTAGGGCTACTCTTAAAGGCTACTACATAGTGTGAGGGAGGGTATGCGACTTCTCTTACACATTGCACATGTGGGATCCTAAGGGATGATCTTAGTAGTGTTCTTGTATGATTAAGTTGATTATATGTTATGTATGTCAAGTTATAATATGATCTTATGAACCAAGCATGTTATGACTATATATGAGGTTATGTCATATGTATGAAGTAAGTGACTTAATGTGGTACTTAGTTTTGGATAGGGTTATGGGGTTCTATTCTTGGCATTGCACAAGTATTGCTTTGGATTGCTTATATGTTGGGTTTATATCATGTTGGGTTGACTTATGATGTTTCTTTAAATGTGCATGTTGACTTGTTTGATATTATGCATGGTTTTGACTAAATTGTGCCTTTTCTCATTCATTGATGATTTTATGCATAGGATCCATACTTAGTACATGTGGTTTGCACTAACCCGTATTACTTCCCTTTATCCCAAACATTGTAGGTTCCGGCCAATGAAGAGCTTCTAGGCCAATTTGCAAGAAGATTTGGACTTTTCCCCAAGTTGTTAGCGAGTCCTCAAGTTCGTGGATGGTGCGATTTTTTCTACCTTAGTAGTATTGCTTATGTCTAAAGACATTGATTTCTTCCCTATTCTTGAAGACTATTATTTTAAGAAATTTGACACGTTCAAATTACACCTCCCTAAAGAAGTATAAGCGGTCGTATCAAGTAAAGAACCCAACTAGTAGGTTGGGGTCGATACCACGAGGAAAATGGTTTAGACTTAACTTCAATGTATAATTACTTCTATTTAGTCAAGCTCTTTCCGAAAACAGGTAATTAAGGGGGGCGGGGTTTGTGAAACAAAATTCTTTTAATATCTCTAAGTAAAATAAGTAACACGAGTAAAGCTTTGGTTTTTATCAAGTTGGGAGAGAAACTAGGGTGTAAGTGTTCCCCATAGGTTCATAAAGTCGTATTCCTAGCTATAACAACTCTTCTCTAGTGTTTTGCATGCAAAGTGATAAGTTAGGTATCTCTAAATCCTTGGTCCGACATTTCGAGAATTTCACCCCGTACCTTGGTCCGGCTACGTGTGTATAATCTACTAACCCTTACCTTTACTTCATATTAAGCATCATATTCGATGTATTGGTCCGACAAGTAGCAACAAGTCAAGTTCTAACGCGTGTACTCGTTAAAAAAACTTCTAAGCGAAAATATTATAAATACATGCAATAACCTATTTGAGAATTTTTGTTAAGCTAGGTCTACTTTGTTAATCACCCATGGTTCCCACAACCCTAGTTGTGGATTTAGTTACCCATGCATATAAGAACACAATTCATAGTTGTTAAACAATAAACCATGAACTTACTTTGACAATTCGAAGAAAATCCAGAAATTCAACTTGAAATAAAAGGAATCACTTGAAAACCAAATCCGGAAATTGAATTAATGCTAAAGTTACAAAACCCAATATCCAAACACAAAACTAAGAACAATAGTAATAGAATCCAATCCCAAAAACGAGGTTTTTACACCCTACTTATAAAAAACGTAGTCCTAAATTAAAAGGATTTAAAATAAGGAAAGTTGTCCAAAAATGCGTCTGTAATCGACGACCCCCACAGACGGTCCATTGATGAAATGATGGACCGTCGACTGCCTCCGTCAGTTCAGACTTAGTATCTTTTTCATCCTTCCGCTGGCATCCTCTATGAATCAATCGACGGACCAACAGCACAGTCCGTCGATGCGTCTACGGTTCGTCGATGCCTTTCGTCGTTCCATACTTAGACTTTCTTCAACTTCGGGTACTGGGACTATCTCTGATCTTATCGACGATTCAACAGGAAGATCCGTCAATCAATCAACAGACCGTCGATCATTCTGTAGCCCCATACTTGATTAAATTTCCCCGAGTTTCTCCAGATGCCTGAACTATTAGTCGACGGTCACCATCTACGGTCCGTCGATGGAACGATGGGCCGTTGATGGCCTTCGTGGGTCACCTCTGCACTAAATCTCAGCTGCCTTCTGCGCTTTGGGTTTGGACATCTTTCCTGCAAAAAAAAGATAAAAACATGTTACAACTACTACAAAAGGGCTCTATACACACATAAATCTTACGTAAAAAGCATTTAAAGTACCGCGAAACCACATTACATCAACACCCTCAACTTAAATTTGTTGTTTGTCCTCAAGCAACGCACTATGACTCAACACAACACTTAGTACAAAAGTATACTCTTTTAAGCTTCCATAATCTCATGGCTATCAATCCCAACTTTTTCTTTGATTTCGTGCATGCTTCTACTCTTATGTTCGATTAGATAACTCATGTCTATCAGACCATGACATAAACTCACCATGCACAAGCACCTCTACTCTTATGACTCTCACCAAGGCACCAACTTTTCGATATAGCAACTAGTGCCCTCACTTCAAAAGAAATCCTCCTTTTTTCGCACAGTGATTTTGACGTTGAGTACAAGGATCTGTATTCAACACTCACACTCAAAAAAAAGTTCAAACATAGCTAGTACTTGTCGCCATAGGCTTGCCCTTATTTTCACTGCTTAAGTACACCACATTAGACTATATGATCACGATAGGACTTTCTTGGCTTGTAACATAGGCTCAGGGTCAGGTATGGTACATATGGGTACATTTTAGTGACTTTTTTCCCTCCTTGATATTATGGCTAAGCGTCCTACCTCTTTCATTATCTCTTATGCCCTACTTTTCTTTTCTTTTCATCTTTACCATGTTTCCCCCTTTGTTCTTTGTGGAAGTGACTCTTACTTCTTTTTGTTCAACTCTTTTTCTTTCTTTTATCTTTCTTTTCTCTTTTTTTTTCCATTCAATTGATAATTTTGACTGAGTCACCTCTCTTGATCACTTTTTCTTTTCTTTTCCACATTACTCTTATCATACCCACTTTTTGGGTCATCACTCAAAATATCCACCCTCAACTTATGGCTTTGCCATGAGTCGAGGTACATATTACCCAAGGTTGGGTCAGGGCCAAGACGAGGTCAGTTTCTATATTAGCCACCCTCAACTTAGGCTTTTGGCCTAAGTCGAGTTGCACATGTCCACGGAGGGACCAGGGCCAACACATTAAACCTAGGGAAGGTGAGTTTGTGAAGAAAGGAAAGGTCTATTATAAGCTCCACATATTTGGATTTAAAAAAGGGATAACACTTTCATTTCGTTCGCTTTATTTTAGGTTAGATGTTTGCTAATTCGAACAAGGGTCTATGATCCTTTCCTAGTCGTCTAACACAGATTCCTTTTTGTAGGATCAACCGGGGAAGTTCTAGATAGGTACTAACAGTTGAACAATCAAAATTCTCACACTCTCTTGACATTTCATTTCCCTATCAGATTATCAGATTTCCCAGTTTAGGTGTCAGTTGGAGGGTCATGAAGTGGGTGCCTGTCTATGTCACGATTAGAGCCACCACATTCAACTCCTTTTCACCTATTCATGCGAGCATTTTCTTAGGACGGGATGTCATTTATGCTTAGCCATCATGCTTCATATTTTATTCTTTTATACTTTGTACAAGTTACGACATGTCGGTTCAACAGTAAAGTAATCAGTCTCTTGGGGCAAAAGAACACAGGCAAGAAAACCCCAAAGAGAGGATCGTGAGTTGGGCTACTCAGACTTCACCCTAACACTCGCTTTCCATTTACCACACCCCCAACAAAATAGCATGAAATTGTCCCCAATGCATAAAAAATATAACGACAGGGTGGTAGGTGAAGCAAACCTGAGGCGCATAGCGCCGATGATCAACAAGTAAGCGGGTCCAGTTTCTCGGTACCTGCAACATCAGTAGTAGGGTCACCCTCAACAATCTCTGCACCATCAGTGCTGCTCCTCTCTCCGGTATCTTGTCTGGAACTAGATGCCCCAACAACTTACTCTCAAGCCCTCATTTGACGGGTCTCCTCATCAATCAAAGAGGCTCTCCTCACAGCCTCAAGGTCTGTCCACTCCTTCTTCATCGCACGGGCATCCTCTCCTCAGTGGTGTGTCTAGAATGGTGCCTCTTGGAGGGAACACGTGGCTCAGGCGGCGGCTCAGTAGGGGCTGTGAACAAAGCAGCAAACAGTGTCCTCCGCTAGCTCGAAGGGCGTAGTCTCGAGCTCAATCCCCCTCATCTCTAGAATGTTGTCAACATCTGCCCGCAAACTCGCCATAACATCCTGAAGAATAGTCAAGTCAATGGTGGGGGCTGGGCATTCAAGAACCCGCAACTCAAATGCATCAAGGCGCTGGTTAACCACCTGAATCTTCTGCTACGTCTGCTGGGCCACCCTCTTCTCAATCCGATCCTCAGCCTCGGCATTGGATTTCTGCATCCAAGGCTGGATATGATGCAACAGGGTGGCCATCTGGGCCTCTAACTTTTGGACCCTTGCTATCGGGACCAGTGCTGCAGATAGTTGAGTAGACCGGGAGGAAATGGGTGCTCTACTAGTGTAATGGGCCAACTCGGTCAGGGTGGTGTCAATGGTCTCTGAAGTGGCAGGATCATCCCCTTGGGCTAACTCTACCGTTTCCGCCAAATTCTCACTTAGCGGCTGCAACTCAACTCTAGGCCCTCTCCACGGTGCCACCACATTGGCCTCATCCCTGATGAGACCTATATCAACAGTCCCGGCCAGAGTGCGGATGGTATCAAGGTGCCAAACAGGCACTCTGACATCTCTGCATAAGTGGAAGATCATATAGGAGAATGGGTAAGTAGTAGAGATCTTAAAATCCCTCTCATGTATCACTGAGATCAATAATTTCGCGAAGTCAATCTCTAACCCGGCTACCAAGGCTGCTACCAATACAACTCTATCCCATGTAATTATATTATCTGCATCTGTCGGGGATAGGCGGTGGCAGACCAACAGAGAGAAGAACTTGGCTGTGAAAGTGAGGTTGGCCTTCTTGATAAGGCCTTTGGGGTCTAACACCCAGTCTGCGATCTCGGTATAAGTGCACTCACCATAAGAACCCCCAGCAATAATATCGGGTACTGCTTTATTGTTATCATCTTGACCCCGATAGAAGTACTCTTTCAATGACTCATCATCAATGCGGTGGTTTGGGACACTCCTCAAAAACGCAGTAAACCTGTCCCAAGAGCTACTTACCGACTCTCCCGGTAGTGCCACAAAGTTGTTCACCTTATCCTTGTGATTAAGCTTCTTAGAGACTGGATTGTACTTAGCTAGAAATACATCTCTCAACTGATCCCAAGTGTAGATAGAATTATAGGGTAGCTCATTAAACCATACCGCTGCATCTCCCGTCAATGATAGAGGAAACACTCGCAACCCGATGACATTCATATCTAAGTTTGGTCTCCCCACATAACTTTGGCATACATACCTCAGTTTGGCTATGTGAGCATGGGGATCCTATGATGGTAGCCCTGAAAACAAACCACTCGCGGTGATCATCTGCATCAAACTACTTGTTACCATGAATGTGTGCCCATGGGGTAGAGGAGGTAGGACTAAAGGTCCATCAGAATCAGTAATATTGACATTGCCCCTATAGAACTCTTGAGGGCGTGGGACGGGAGGCTACATCCTCATAGCATTATCAGCCTGGTTTTCCGCAACTACTTGATTGTGAGCCTCAAGCGGTGGTAGAGGCTGATGAATTAAGCCATCACCTAGATTGACTGGGTTCTGCTGATTTTCTATTCTTCGCAGTGTACGGTTAAGTTCAGGATCGAATGGAATGAGCAGTTCTCCTCAACTCCTTGTACTTGGCATACACTAGAGCTAGACCTGAAGGAAACAAAAACAAAAGAAAAGTAAAATCAGGAAATTGTTGATTAAACTTTAGTAATGTTATTAAGGTTAATCTAAAAGCCACTTTCCCCGGCAGCGGCGCCAAAATTTGATACGCTCAAATTACACCTCCTTAAAGAAGTATAAGCAGTCGTATTAAGTAAAGAATCAAACTAGTAGGTTGGGGTCAATCCCACGAGTAAAATGGTTTAGACTTAACTTCAATGTACAATTACTTTTATTTAGTCAAGATCTTTCCAAAAATAGGTAATTAAAGGAGGGGGGGGGGGTGTTTGTGAAACAAAATTCTTTTAATATCTCTAAGTAAAACAAGTAAGAGGAGTAAAGCTTTGGTTTTTATAAGGTTGTAAGAGAAACTAGGGTGTAAGTGTTCCCCAGAGGTTCATAACGCCGTATTCCTAGCTATAAAAACTCTTCCCTAGTGTTTTGCATGCAAAGTGATAAGTTAGGTATCTCTAAATTCTTGGTCCGACATTTAGAGAATTTCACCCCGTACCTTGGTCCGGCTACTTGTGTATAAGCTACTAACCCTTACATTTACTTCATATTAAGCATCATAATCGATGTAATGCTTAGTTATTACTTCGCACCAATCGAGACTAGTCTATTAGATAGTATCCCACTAAATCTATGTTGATAATTCTTTTTGTATTTACTACCTCCTTGGTCCGGCAAGTAGCAACAAGGCGAGTTCTAACGCGTGCACTCGTTAAAAAGACTTCTAAGCGAAAGAATTATCATTATATGCAATAACCTATTTGAGAATTGTTATTAAGATAGGTCTACTTTGTTAATCACCCATGGTTCCCACAACCCTAGTTTTGGATTTAGTTACCCATGCATATAAGAACACAATTCATAGTTTTTAAACAATAAAAATGAATTTACTTTGACAATTCGAAGAAAATCCAATTATTTAACTTGAAATAACAAGGAATCACTTGAAAACCAAATCTGGAAATTGAATTAATGCTAAAGTTGCAAAACCCAATCTCCAAACACAAAACTAAGAACAATATTAATAGAATACAACCCCAAAAATGAGGTTTTTACACTCTATTTATCGAAAACATAGTCCTAAATTAAATGGAAATAAAATAAGGAAAGTTGTCTAAAAAATGTGGCTGTAATCGACGACCCCCACAGATGGTCCGTCGACTGCCTCCGTCAGTCCAGACTTAGCATCTTTTGCATCCTTCAGCTGGCATCCTGTCTGAATCAATCAATGGACCAACAACACGGTCCATCGATGCGTCTATGGTTCGTCGATGCTTCCTTCGTTCCATACTTAGACTTTCTTCAACTTCGGGTACTGGACTATCTCTGATCTTATTAATCAATCCAACACGAAGGTCAGTTGATCAATCAACGGACTGTCGATCCTTTTGTAGACCCACACTTGATCAGATTTCCCCAAGTTTCTCGAGATGCCTAAACAATCAGTCGATGATCACCATCTACGGTCCGTCGATAGAACGACGGACTGTCGATGGCTTTCGTGGGTCACCTCTGCACTAAATCTCAGTTGCCTTATGCGCTTTGGGTTTGGACATCTTTACTTCAAAACAAAGATAAAAACATGTTACAACTACTACAAAAGGGCTCTAGACACACACAAATCTTAAGGAAAAAACATTAAAAGTACCGCAAAACCATGGTATCAGGACCATATGTGGCAATACGTACTTGTATAAGGGCTATGCCCAAATGTTATACTTCTCTTTAGATGGTTTAATATGAGACAGAGTATTAGACTTATTCTTATGTATTGGTTATGTTGCCTAAACGAGAAGCCTATATAAGCTTCATAAGTGAGGAGTCTAAGTAAACTCCATATACGATAGGTAAGCGGTCTATGTATATCTCACTATGTAAAAAGTTTTAAATTTTCCGCATTTTGACCTATGATATGTTATGACGAATTCTAAGGGCTTGTCTAAGTCCTCTTCGAGGACGAAGATGCTGGTTATGTCTAGGGGGTGCTCCCCGGTTTTGAATAAGAAGCTATGGGATGCTTAGGAAAGTCTCACCATTTGGTATTCTTGAAGTCGTGCCTCTAGAGTTTTAACTCTATTTTTCTTTTGTTCTAACCTCTTTCTTGTGCTTATAGCCAATGAATACAAGAAGGAACAACACTCGAAGGGTCGAAGAGGAGAATGCGAATGAGGCGGTTCCCCCTCTGGCTCCTTAAAACCCTCATGTTCCTACTGAAGAAGGGGCTATGTCTAATGTTGAGATAATGGTGTCCATTTATAGCTTGACAAGTTTGGCTACTCAAGTTGTTAGGGATGCTAGGGTACAAGTGATTCTCAATGCTAGAACCAACGCATCAAGGATAATGGATTTCACATGGATGAATCCCTATACTTTGTTTGTCTCCAAAGTGGAGGAGGACCTGCAAGGGTTCATTGATGAAGTGTTCAAGGTATTAGATGCTATGGGAGTGTCCTCTCAAGAAAAGGCGGAGCTAGCCGCCTACCAACTCAAAGATGTGTCTCAAGTTTGGTATGAGCAATGGAAGGATGAGAGGTTACTTAGAGAAGGCCGGATTACTTGGGGGGCTTTCAAGACGCCTTTCCCTGATAGGTTGTTTCCCTTGGAACTAAGAGAGAGGAAAATGCAAGAATTTGTCAACCTTTGCCAAGGGAGTATGGGTGTGAAAGATTATAGCCTCAAGTTCACTCAACTATCCAAATATACTCCTAATATTTTGGCGGATACTAGGGCTAAGATGAACAAATATTTTATGGGATATCCGATCTTGTAGTTAATGAATGTAGATCGGCTATGCTGATTCCTAGAATGGACATATCTCGTCTCATGGTTCATGCCAAACAAATTGAGGAGAAAAAGCTCAAGCAAATTGGTAAGGAATTGAAGAGGACAAGGGCCGATGATGGAAATTCTTCCAAGGCTAGATTTGAGGTGAAAGATTAGCCAAGGGTAAAGAAAAGGTTCCCCAATCAAAGCCCCTCTACCACTCCAAGGGACAACAAAGGTAAAGGTTCTACACCCAAGCCTCAAGAGGGGAAAGGTAGTGTTCCCCATGTTGAGAAGTCTATTTGTGCTAAATAAAGTATAAAACATGAAGGCAAGTGTCTAGTTGGTACGGGAACTTTCTATGGTTGTGGTAAGAGTGGTCACATAAAGAGGGATTGCCCTATGATGAAGGCTCAAGGGAGAGAAAATTCTCAAGCACAAGCAAGTTCTCCCAATCCCGATTCTCCTTAGAAGAATATCTTCTATGCTTTCCGCTCTAAAGGTGATCAAGAGGAGTCTCCCGATGTCGTCACATGTATGTTACAACTGTTCTCCATTAATATCTATGCTTTACAAGATTCGGGTGCTACTTTATCATTTTTAACTTCTTTAGTAGCTAGAAAGTTTATTGTGTTACCCGATATTCTAATGTAATCTTTTTTGGTTACAACCCCGGTGGGTGACTCCGTTGTGGCTAGAAGAGTCTTTAAGAGTTGTCCTACATCATTGCCCAATAGAGTTACCTTGGTTGACTGGGTAGAACTTGATATGGTTGATTTTGATGTCATATTGGGGATGGATTGGTTGCATGCTTGTTTTGCTTCCATTCATTGTAGAACAAGGCTAGTGAAGTTCAAATTCCCTAATGAACCAGTCTTAGAGTGGAAGGGAGTAACTCAACCGCTAGAGGTCGAATTATTTCGTTTCTAAAAGCTTATAAGATGATCTCTAAGGGGTGTCTTTACCATATTGTGAGGTGCAAGGACCCTGAGTCTGAGGTTCCTCCATTAGAGTCTATACCCATAGCGAGGGATTTTCTAGAAGTCTTTCCCGATGACTTTCCCGGAGTTCCTCTCGAAAGGAAAATAGACTTTGGCATAGACTTAGTGCTGGATACAAAACCTATATCAATCCCTCCTTACTGGATGGCTCCGACCGAGTTGCAAGAACTAAAGATTCAACTCAAAAATTTACTCGACAAGGGTTTCATAAAATCTAGTATTTTTCCTTGGGGTGCTCCGGTGTTATTTGTAAATAAGAAGGATGTATACCTTACTATATGCACTAATTATCGTCAACTAAATAAGGTTACCATAAAGAACAAGTATCCTCTCCCTAGGATCGACGATTTGTTTGATCAAATCCAAAGGGCAATCTACTTTTCCAAAATTGACTTGAGGTCGGGGTGTCACCAACATAGGGTGAGAGGTAAATATATACCTAAAATGTCTTTCGAACTAGGTATGGTCATTATGAGGTCCTAGTTATGTCTTTTGGTTTAACTAATGCTCCGTCGACTTTCATAGACCTTATAAAAAGGGTGTTTCGAGATTACCTTGACTCCTTTATGATTGTCTTTATTGATGACATCTTGGTATACTCCAAGAGTGAAGATGAACATATGGAACATTTGGAGGTAGTATTGCAAGTCCTTAAGGAACACCAACTATTTTCCAAGTATAGTAAGTGTGAGTTTTTGTTACGATCGATTGCTTTTCTTGGTCACATTATTTCAAGTGAGGGCATCGAGGTTGATTCGAAGAAAATGGAAGTGGTTAAGAATTGTCCTAGAACTTTGACTCCAACAGATATTCAAAGTTTCTTGGGTTTAGCCGGGTATTATAGGAGGTTTGTTGATGGGTTTGCATCCATTGCTTCTCCTTTGACTACCTTTACCCAATAGAGTTTTAAATTTGAGTGGTTGGAAACTTGTAAAAGAAGTTTCCAAGAGTTTAAAATAAGTTTACCTTCGCTCCGGTGTTGACCTTACCGGAGGGTACTCAATGGTTTATAGTATATTGTGATGCTTCTCGAGTTGGCTTGGGTTGTCCTCATGCAACATGGTAAGGTGATAGCATATGCCTCTTGGCAACTCAAGGTACATAAGAAGAATTATCCAACTCATGATCTTGAGTTAGTGGCCATAGTGTTTGCCTTGAAAATATGGAGGCATTATATTTATGGTGTCTATGTGGATGTATTCACCGACCACAAAAGTCTTCAATATGTGTTCACTCAAAAGGAGTTGAATCTCCGACAAAGAAGATGGTTGGAACTTTTTAAAGATTACGACATGAGTGTCCTCTACCACCCCGACAAGGCCAATGTGATAGCGGATGCTTTAAGTCGTATGACTATGGGTAGTGTGTCTGATGTTGAAGAAGGTAAGGAAGAACTAGTGAAAGATATTCATAGAAATGCCCGGTTGGGTGTTCGATTGGAAGATTGTCCAAATGGGGTCTTCATGGTTTGTCATAACTCCGAATCATCCTTAGTGGTTGAAGTGAAGTCCAAGCAACATCTTGATCCTCTATTGATGGAGTTGAGGATTTGGTCCTCATCAAGTTTAATGAGTCATTATCCCAAGGGGGGAATGGGGTACTTAGGTACCAAGGTAGATTGTGTGTACCGGGTGTTGATAACTTGAGGGGTCAAATTTTAGAAGAAGCTCATGGGTCCCAATATTCTATTCATCCGAAATCCACAAAGATGTACCGTGATATTCAAAAGGTCTATTGGTGGGATGGTTTGAAAAGGGACATAGCGGAATTTGTGGCTAGGTTCCCTAATTGTCAACAAGTAAAGGCCGAACATCAAATCTGGGTGGTTTGACACAAGTAATGAATGTTCCTACTTGGAAGTGGGAAGATATCAATATGGAGTTTGTTGTTGGATTGCCTCGGACCCGGAGGCAAAATGACTCAATATGGGTTATTATGGATAGATTGACGAAATCTACCCACTTTATCCCCGTTAAGTCTACTTATTCAGCAGAAGAGTATGCAAGGTTTTACCTAAATGAGATTCTGAGGTTGCATGGTATTCCTTTGTCCATCATCTCGGATTGAGGTGCTCAATTCACTTCTTTTTTTTAGAGGTCTTTTCAACAAGGGTTGGGTACTGAAGTGAAGCTTAGCACCGCTTTTCATCCTCAGAGGGATGGTCAAGCGGAGCGTACTATCAAAACCCTAGAAGACATGTTAATAGCTTGTGTAATAGATTTTAAAGGAATTGGGACAATCACGTACCTTTGATTGAGTTATCTTATAATAATAGCTACCATGCGAGTATTTCTATGGCACCTTTTGAAGCACTCTATGGTAGGAGGTGTTGACCTCTAGTTGGGTTGTTTGAGGTTGATGAGTCTTCACTCCTTGGTCCCGAAATAATCTATGAATTCTTGGAAAAAGTTAGGGTGATAAGAGATAGGTCGAAAATAGCCTATAGTCGGCAAAAATCCTATATCAACAATAGAAGAAAAGATCTTTAATTTGAAGTAGGTGATATGGTCTACTTGAAAATTTCACCCATGAAGGGGGTGATGAGATTTGGTAAGAAGGGGAAACTTAGTCCACGGAATGTGGGCCCTTATGAGATAGTGAAACGGGTCGGGAAGGCTGCTTATGAGTTGAAGTTACCAAGTGAACTAGCCCCGATTCATCCCATATTCCATGTCTCTATGCTTAAAAAGTGTATAGGTGACCCCGTATCCATTCTCACGCTTGAATGTTTAGCTGTGAATGACAACCTTGCCTATGAAAAGGTTCCGATTGAAATTCTAGATCACCAAGTCAAAAAGTTGAGGAAGAAGGAGGTGGTTTCCGTAAAATGCCGATAGAGGAACCACCTAGTTGAGGGAGCAACATGGGAGGCCGAGGCCAACATGAAGTCCCGTTATCCTCATATCTTTCCTCCAAATTCTAGCAAAAGTTGAGGTTAGTAATCCTCTTATAATAAAAATAATGAATTATGTGAATTTGACTTGCTTTGCTACTATGTCCATATTCATGGTGAAGGTTCATGTGAAAATGAGTTTCATGAGAAAATGCTCTTTCGCTTAACTTGTACATATTTGGGTTATGAGTATAGTTGCCTTTATGAAATGGAAGTGAGCACGTTTAATGTGTTTTGGAAGAAGGTTTGAATAAGTGAATATAGATGATTATGTTGAGCTCATGTTGATATTGAGAAGGTAGTTCCTCATTATGTTATATGAAGTATTGAGCTCTTATATGTGGTAAATTATGAATTGAGTTGCTATGTGTGATGTCATGGTTATGTGTTTAATGGAGTTTTGAATTAATCCTATGGACTGTGACTCATATGGTTTTATGTTCTTGATGTTATTGTTGGTTGGGCTGCTAGTCTTGAGTCTCATTTTTCCCTATAAAAAGTTTTAGGTGTCATTCGGGGACGAATGTTCCAGAGGGAGGGGGATAATGTAACACTCCGAAAGTTCATGAATTAGTCTAAAGGCTCACTAAATGAACCAAGCTCTAAAACAGTGTTTCTAAGCCTAAAATAATGTATTAAAACTAATTAGGAAGTGTTAGAGTCAAAATGTTAAGAAACGATCATGACGTCTGGAGAATTGTGAAATATGTGCTAGTGTGCCTTGGCATGTTTCATGGGGGTTTAAGAGTTGGAATTTAGTGAAATTTGGTGAAAAGGTGTTAAATATATAGAAGAGTGTGTTTAGGGTTGAAACGTCCAGCTACGACTCCTCAAAGAGCACCCTAAGGGTCCTTTGAGAGGACTCTTCCATTTTACCCCAAAACTATCTTATGGACAGGGTACAACCACGAGCCAAACGACGAGCCATCGTTTGATCGACGCTCCGTTGATGTTTTAGTAGGTTGACACTTAGATTATTTTCCAAAATAGCAAAAAATCATGCTCACTGTCACAAACGACGCCCGTGCAGGACAGGTCGTCGATTGGACTACGGGGCATAGGTCGAGGTTTCGTTGGTTGGGGGTCAACTTCACTGTAAGTTTCTAGTTAGTTGTATTAATTAGTTAGTTGGTTAATTAATTAATTAAGGGTTAAGGTTGTCACGACCCACAAGTACACCCTAGAAATTGGAGCATTCTTGAGTCGCCACACTGCATATGAGACTCCAAAAAGTATGACTAAAACCACTTGTATCAATCATCACATAATAAACATTCTAAAATAAGCAAGAATTTAAAACTTTCTTCACACACGAAGAAATCTTTCAATAACATACGCAAGCGGAAGACTTTCATTAAAACAATAAACCTTTACAATGTCTGATTGAACCATCTATGCTTTGGAGTATACAACATTTGGGACTAAGCCCATACAAGACATAAAAATAAAGACTAAGACATAAAAGAACGTGTGGGTATTGTCCTCAAATCGATGAGGACTCACCAATACTTGATCTTCAACACTTAGAAACCTATCCATCCTCCATGGCATATCAAGACTTCCAATTCCCTACACTTAAGTAAAAAAGAGAAAAGAAGGGGTTAACACATTACATGGACTAAGTATGGAAGCCATGTAAATACTATGAAGAAGGGTCATTTAGTATAGAAACATGCTTTCATGATATTTTGATATAAAACTTTCATAAAATAGTTTAAGAGACATCAAACAAGTCAATAATCACAACATAAGACACATTACAAATTAACTTAATTTATAGCAAACTCACAATAACATTACAGTTCTTTACAGTAACATCACTGTAATTTCACATGTAATTTAAAAATCACAAGATAGCATCAAGACAACATCAAAACACATAGACATACTCACATGGATCCCCTACTAAAGTTTATCCTAAGACTCACCTAAGTAAGTTATGAAGCGGCCGCCCATACAACCCTTCACACACACCTAGATGATCCCTAGGACTACCTAAAGTAAGTTATTCCAATACATCATATATCACACCAATTCACATAAACATGAGACCCTCCTACCAAAGGTTATGCTAAGGTTCACTTGAGTGAGTTATGAAGCGACCTTCATACAGACCAAAGAGATCCTTTAGACTACCTAAGATAAGATCATTCCCATTTCACAAATTAGACTCCCTACCTAGAATTACTTCAAGACTCACCTAAGTAAATCATGAAGAGAACGCCCACACACCCTCTCCAAGCCCACCTAAGCAATCCTAAAAGCAACACTAGATATATACCTTTTCAACTAACAAGTCTTTACTTAAGTCATTAAGTAATTTAGGAGACATTCAACATTTAAGGACATTCAAGTAATGGTCTTGGAGAAGACCTAGGGATTTACTCACTAATATCTTCAAAGCCTAATCGTGCAATGTCTAGATAGCGTCTCATACCACCACCTAAGCTTAATAGAACTTCTCCAACACTAGTAGGTATCCCATATAATGAGAATAGGAAATAATCGACATAGTCCATGGTAGCTATGCATGGAATCCAGAGTTATAACCTACTCCGATGGAGGGTGTTCTACTTACCAATGGTAGAACGAGGACACATCCCATGTAGGCACATGGTTAAGGAATATGAAGGGTTTCTTTGTACTCTAGACTCCTCCTTAACTAGAGATACTCCACAAACCATACTCACTCGGTGCTAGCCTTTGTTCTCATAGAGTAATTCACATAAAGAAGCATATGAAGAGGTTCCATATCAAGTTCACAAGCCAATCACATTATACCTTACCAAAGAGGGTCCACTAAGGTTACCTACAATGGTTAAGAGGATAGCTCAATGATTTTCCTAAGGATGATTTCATGCCGTTCCAGCCAACCAACCTTAAGTCCACCATTCACTCAAGAAGGACCATTACGACTTTCAACTTCAAGGATATCATAACCTTCTTTCTAGAAAATTCCACATAAAGGACCTTCTTAACTATATTCAAGGTCACATGTCAATCACACATACAAGACTAAGAAGTTTTAGCATACTAAGTCAAGAATTCATATTCACATCTTACATGCATCAAGTAAGGGACATAAGTCTACCTAAACAAGACACACACATACTTCACCATATCACATATATCATATCATTCAGGAAGCACATAGGGTCAACTAAATCCTACACACCCCTATAGAATCATCAACATAACTTATCATAAGGTGCATATAATCATTTAAGAATATTCACACTTCAACATCAAATCTACACACACAAGGTATCACTATAGCCTATCATGATCACCTATACTCACTTAGGAAAACACATACTTGATCTTAATATATATATATATATATATATATATATATATATATATATATATATATATATATATATATATATATATATATATATATATATATATATATATATATATATATATATACGATTCACAAAGACAATCACAATTATCACATAGACAAGATATACATGATAATAACATAATACATAAAGTAATGCCTACGAGGCCACATTGATTCACAATTCATAAAGTAATGCCGACAAGGCCACATTATCCACAATTATAACACATAAGCACCGTCACAATAAGTGGACCATACCAATCATAATCATAAGATAAGAGTTTTACAAAATAATATAAAGAGAGTTAGGGCATCATACCACCAATCCAATCTCACAACTTCAATCCATAGCCAAATCAACCAACTGAATACTCAAAGGCCCTTACCAATGTCCATGATCACCAATTCAATCCAATAACCACAATTTACAATGAATATAAGAATATACAATACTCATAAATAATATTGAGACAACCTATAAACCATACAATAATAATCTATACATAAATCAAGAGCCCATAACAATTTACACATGAATTCACTAGTATATAGACATGATCACATCATCCATAACATAGCCAAATATAGAGATTTGAGAACGTCAAGGGTTCATGGAGATTTTCATTGAAAAACATAAATTATACATCAATAATATCATATCTTAATGTTTGAAAATATTTCATGCAAGAACCCATGACTTAGAGTAGAAATTGGACTTTTCATCTTCTTGAAATCTTTGAAAATCATCTTTGAAATTGACTCCAAGGTGATAGCAATCATTAGATGAAGAACTACCATACCTTATTAGAAGAATCCAAAAATAATTGAAGAAGAAACTCCACTGAAGCTCCATCTTAACCTTGAGCTCTCATGGTTGTTTTTAGAGAAACTTTGGGAGGGAAAGTGTTTTGATGTAGGTGCTAGGGTCTAAATGAGAGTTTAATGACTTAATTAAAATACCCATACACACCTAAAATAACCGTCCTTCTATTTTATAAGAATTGGGGTGAATCTCCCAAATTACCGCAAGCCTTAACAGTGAAGCTGGCAGATTGCACGCACCACCAACGACGGCCCAACGACGGACCGTCGTCTGAGTGACGCCCTGTCAAAGGGGTTCGTTGTTTGGGTATGCACCTTATAAACTGCAGGTCCTTGAGACATTGCAGTCTCAATCGACGCCCAGGGTCTGCGGGCCGTCACCTGATCGACTGGCCGTCCCTTGAGGGCATCGTCTGGACACTGCTAGGCAGTTCCGCCCGTTGAGTTGGGGTCCTCCTCTAGGGCCCGTTGTGGGTCCTAGGTGGAGTTATTCCCGGACTTTAAACCCCTGAACACGCACTTCTACGTTTTAGGAACACCTCCAATCAAATTCAACTGACACGAACACATAAAACATGCTAAGACACACATCAACACACAAGGACGTCCAAAGGCTAACTTTTGAACGTCTTGGACGTTTGACCTCCAAACTTTACCAAACTCAACATTCTGCCTTTAAACACTAATATTAACCATATAAGGACCTCATAAACTCATGATACAAACATAAGCACATGCAATCATATAAGAAACTAATCATCGAACGTCTTGGTCGTCCCTTGACGTTTGACTTCAAATTAAATCGAAATGACTTCAAAACTCACAAACACATTAATAAAGCTATTTATAAGACTTTAGAACAGTTATTAATCACTATAAAAACCTAGTTCATTTTGGGTTGTTACATTCTTCCTCACTTAAGAACATTCGTCCTCGAATGTCACTTAAAACACTTAAAGAGATAACAACCAAAGCAAACAGCCCACATTTAAGCACACAATATGATAATCAAAACACATAGCAAAAAGGAATATCACTCTAAGTATCCCCATGCTTACAAGCATCTTTCCTAAACACATTATAACCAATTCTCATGAAAGCACAATTTAAGCAACATTCCAATTCTTCTTACAGTGAACATGCTTCACAATTTAACAAAGGCACATATTTAAGAAACTTCTCATAAATGCTCAACAACCAATCTTATATAACAAATCAGACATACTCTTTATCATCATTCTTGAAACAATTAGCAATCTAGATTAGATGCACATGAACAATGAGGAAGATATCATGCATGAAAACTCATTTTCTCATTCAACAAGAACTCAACCAACAAATATATATCATAAGGAGAATGTTTGGAAACTAATTTTTCACAAAAGACTCCAACATAAACAAAGTTACTAGGAACTCTTTATTTTAGGCTTGAATAAGCATATAAGGAAAAAACAAGGATATCTCACTTCCAACAACCATACTCTTCACCATACTCACTCACTTAGGAGAAACCCAATCTAAGGTCAACATAACTATTCTACAAAGAAGTCCCTCAGGGAACGTTAAACCTTACTAACACCTTCTCACCAACTCTTCAATATACTAGACCTCTTTAAACAATAACCTCCCCCCTTACTAGGAGAAACTCACCTTTTGCTCTTTCTATCCTCACCTCCTTCCTTTATAAGGTCGGATCTGAACAACTTCAAACCACCTCAACTACCACTCCTTCACCTTTCTAACACTATACTTCACCATTTCTTCCAACTATACTACCCTTCAAAAGGTAACTCAACCCACCTAAGGTCATTAACACAATCTTCCATACCCCAATCTAACAAGTCACATCTCATATTTTATCTCCCTCAAGCCAAACTCCATAAAGGTCACACTCAAAGGACCAACACATAAAGGAACAAGAGAAAAACACCATATACAAAGCTCTTAGGCTCGATTAGAAGAATGAAGAAGTGAAACTTTTCCTAGCACTCAATAACATCCTATTCATAATGTGGCGCGCTTCACATTATGAACAAGACTCTATTTAATGTGGTTTATGAGATGAACTAACACACTCCCAAACCTTATGCTCTAATACCATCTTTGTCATGACCCACAAGTACACCCTAGAAATTAGAGTATTCTTGAGTCGCCACACGATATATGAGACTTCAAAAAGTCTGACTAAAGCCACTCGTACAATCATCGCATAATAAACACTCTAAAATAAGTAAGAATTTAAAACTTTTTTCACACACAAAGAACACTTTCAATAACATACGCAAGCGGAAGACTTTTATTAAAACAAAAAAAACCTTTACAATGTCTCATTGAACCATCTATACTTTGTTGTATACAACATTTGGGACGTGTGGGTTGTAATAGCTCTAAAACGACTTAAGTGAAACTAGAGCCTAACATGTTTTTCATGAGGATCGAACGTCCTAAAATGGTTTATAATGTGGTAATGAGGCAGTGTCTAAAGATTTAGGTGATTTGGAAGTGGAACGTCATGGGACGACCAAGACGTTCGACGATTAAGTCACCTAAGTGCGTTATGTGTTTTATGTGATTATGTGTGTTTAATGAGCTTATTATGTCCTTATATGAGTTATAATAATGTTTATAGGCATTGTGTTGAGTTTCATGAAGTTTGGAGGTCAAACGTCCATGACGTTCGAAAGGTTTGCCTTGAAGTGACCTTGTGTGTCTAAGCATGTTTCATCTAATTTTATGTGTTTGCTTTTGATGAAATTTCTAAACTCGTATACGAACATATTCGGGTTGGAAACGTCCGGGCAAACATCCCCAAGGACCAACCAAGGGTCCTTGAGGAAGGACCCATCTTGGTGGCTAAAACGGCCTAAGGCAGTCCTGCCTACGGATGGCAATCGACGGCCAGTAACCTGGTCGACGCCCCGTAAGTGGAGGGCATAGGTAAAGACTTAGGGTGGGAGGAAGATATTCCAAGGACCAACCTATGAACCAAACCACGGACCAACAAGACGGTCCTTTGGTTGGGAGACGTCCCGTCGATGGCCAGGCCTAGGTGAAGTCTGCAATTTTGAACCTTCACTGTTAAATGCAAGGGTGAATTGCGTCCAAATAATTAATTGGGCGGTTTGTTAAGGGTATTTTAGGTATTTTAAGAGGGTTTATAAGTCTTAAACACCTAGATGAACTCATTCTTCAAATATCAAAACCCAAAACCTCTAAAGAGCTCTCTAGAACTCCATTGAAACTAGATGGTTGATTTCTCCACAAAATTCTATCAATTTTCGTGGATTAACATCAGTTAAGGTATGGCTATTCATCCTTGAAACTCTTTTCTTCAAGGAGCATATCTTCAAAGTGATTTTCTAAATTCTACAAAAGATGAACTTATCCAATTTTGTAATCTATCCATGGGTTCTTGTATTAAAGGTTTTGAATCATTGAATATTGATTGAATTGTTATTAATTAGATGATTTTAACTCAAAAGCTTTATGAACCCATGTAATACATGTAACCCTAGATTTGACTACTTTATGGGTGAATTGATTAAGTCTTAATGTTATTGAACTATTTTGTAGTTTGATTAGGGCTATTGAATTATGAATGAATCATACTAGAAATGTTAATATTCTCCCCTAATTTCATAAAATTCAAGTTGAATTATCCTTGATTCATTATTTATTGGAATTATTGGATTGAATTGAGGATCATGGCCATTGGTAAGGGCCTTGGTATGTTGTGTTGGTTGAGTTCACTGTGGATTAAAGTTGTGAGGTTGGGATAAATGGTATGTTGACCTAACTTTCTCTATATTATTTAGTCTAGTTCTTAGATAATGATGATGCTTGCTTTGGTCCACTTATGGTGGCGGTGCTATGTGCTTTACTTGAGAATTATGTGGCTTCGTCGGTGTTACTTTATGTATTATAATGATCATGGACTTGTCGGCATTACATGATATATTATGATGATTTGTGTAGTTTATGTATGTTAAGTATGATCATATCTATCTACTTGTGATTGATGTGACAGTATATGTTTCTTGAATTGATGTTGTTAGGTGATCATGTTAGAGTATGACTATGTCCTTCTGTGTGTAGTCTTAGAGTTGATGCATGATTCTTCCTAATTGACTATGTGAGTCTTATGATGGTTATATTGATGATATTATAGAGGTTTATAGGGTGACTAGTAAGTATGCTTAGTTGATCTTATTTGTTTCTAGAATGATATGTTATATGTGAAGTATGTTGTGTCTTGTTTTGGTAGACTTGTGTCCCTTACTTATTACATGTAACATGAGAATATGAGTTATTGACTTAGGATGCTAGAGCTTCTTCGTCTTGTATGTGTGAATGACATGTGACCATGAATGCTGCTAAGAGGGTCTTTTATGTGGAGCCTTCAACCTAGTTGTAAGGTTATGATATCCTTGAAGTCGAAAGTCGTAACGGTATCCTTCTTGTGTGAATGGTGGACTTAGGGATTCATTGGCTGGAACGACATGAAATCATCCTCAGAAAAATCATTGAGCTATCTTCTTGACCATTGTAAGGCAACCCTAGGGGACCTCTTTGGTAAGGTTAATATGATTGGATTACGAACTAGATATGGAACCCCTTCATGTAATCGTTTATTGAAATACTCTATGAGAACTAAGGCTAGCACCGAGTGAGTATGGTTTGGAAAGTAGATCTAGTGAAGGATGAGACTAGAGTACAAAGAAGCCATTCATATTTCTTAACCATGTGCTTAAATGTGATATGTCCTAGTTCTACCATTGTCCCATAGAACAAACCTCCAACGGAGTAGGTTCATGACTCCGGATTCATTTCCTATCTAGTATGGTCTATGTCGGTTATTGCCTATTCTCATCATATGGGATACCCTCTAGTTTTGGAGAAGTTCTATGAAGTTTAGGTGGTGGCATGGGACGCTATCTAGACATTGTACGATTAGGCTTTGAATATGTTAGTGAGTGAGTCCCTAGGTCTTCTCAAAGACCATTACTTGAATGTCCTTATATGTGATGAATTTCTGTTAAATAAATTAAATAAGAGGATGACTTAAGTTAGAAATCATGTTAAATGAATAAGTACTTACCTAGAGTAGTTTAAGGGTTGTCTAGTTAAGGTGTGAAGGGGGCATAGGAATGGTCACTTCATATATTACCTAGGTAAGTCATAAGAAAGACTCTAGATAGGAAAGTTGGTTTGTACATTAGACATGATCCAAACTTAGGTAGTCTTAAGAATTATTTAGGTAATCTTGGAGAGGTCAAGTATGGGCATTCTCTTTTTGATTTACTTAAGTAAGTCTTTTGATAACCTTTGGGAGGAGAATGCCATATTATACATATGTTATTGTATGAAGTGAGAATGATCTTATACTAGGTAGTCTAAAGGATAGCTTAAGTGTGTGTGAAGGGATTGTATGGGCGGTTGCTTCACAACTCACTCAAGTGAACCTTAGAATCACCTTTGATAGGGGGATCTTATGTGTATGTGTTTGATTTATTGTAAGTGTATTTATATCATTATAGGTGGTCTTAAGGATCACTTAGGTGTGCCTTGAGAGGGTGCATGGGCGAACGCTCTTTATCTTACTTAAGTGAGTCTTAGGATAACCTTTAGTGGGAGGATTGCATTCTAGAAAGGGTTCACTATAATAATAGTATTTATTCACTGTAACTTAGCAAGGCTTACTGTATTGATTCTTAAAATATGGTAAAATGCTTAGGTGATATATTATATGTTTTTAAGGTGTTAAAATGTTTTTCTTATGCTTATATATAATGATTTAATAAAAAAGAGCATGTTTATAATAAATGTCTGTTGTCATGATTTATGCATTAAGTGACACTTAGTACAATTGTTTGTACTAATTCCATACATTTTGTTATATCTAAAGGTGTAGATGGAAGGTGAGAAGTATCTTGAAGGAAAGCTTGGATATCGTTCAAGAAAAGTTGAAGTATGTCCTCACTTGACTCGAGGGCATAGTCGTCTTTAGATGTCTTTTAATTCAAAGTATTGTAATAGACTAAGTATTTCTGTATTCTTATTGTATGGGCCGTGTCCCAAGTATTCTTGAGTCTAAGATTGGCATATGTTGAATCTTAGTATTTTTTAGATGATTTTAATATGAAAGATGTTTTAAGATATTTCGTGTGAAAGTTTTAATTCCGAACTACTTTTCATACATGTATGCGATGAATGATGACAAAGGGCTTGTACAAGACATCCCAGAGGTCAAGTATGCCGTGTTGCGACCCATGAATATCCTAACTCCTAGGGTATATGTGTGGGTCATGACAAATGTGGTATTAGAGCATAGGTTATGAAAGTAGTCTTAGGAATCCAAAAGTCTCATAAAGCCACGTCTAGTAGAGTCTTGACCATCGGTGTGAGTCGCGACACATCTATGGGCGAGAGACTATAGGACGATAGAGTTTCACTTTCTTCGTCAATCTTGTGTCGTTCCTATAGATTTGAGGTTGTAAGTGTCTATTCCTAATCTCTTCTCTTGTATTTATAGGATATGAATACTAGAAGGATGGTCGTTAGAAGGTTGGAAGAAGGATGGGTGGATGAGGAAGTTCCTCCTCAAGTTGAGAAAGTTGAGCAAGTTCCTCAAGGTGGTCAAGATGCTCAAGTGCCTCCCCAAGGTGTTCAAGTCCTTAATTGAGGTCAAGGTAATGAGGTTCCGGTGGTTCCCCCGGAAATGACTAATGGGGAGATTAGAGAGGCTTTACTTACGTTAGCCCGAGCTTTGACTACCCATGTGAATATGCGTATTGAGCCTAGAGTGAATGTTGTGGAGAGCACTATTACATCTAGATTGAGAGATTTTGTGAGGATGAATCCTCCTATCTTTCTTGGCTCTAAGGTGGGAGAGGATCCCCAAGAGTTTCTAGATGGTGTGTACATGGTGTTGAGTGCCATGGGGGTGACTTCTAGGGAAAAGGCGGAGTTAGCTTCATACCAATTGAAGGAGTTTTCTCAAGTGTGGTATAATCAATGGAAAGACAATAGGTTGGTTGAGTCGGGTCCTGTAGAGTGGGAAGAGTTTAAGGAGGCTTTCTTAGGAAAGTACTTTCCCCATGAGAGGAGGGAGGTGAGGGTTGAGGAGTTTATTAATCTCAAGGAAGGCAATATGAGTGTTGAGGAGTATTCCTTGAAGTTTACTATGCTGTCTAGGTATGCTCCATCCTTGGTGTCTAACCCTAAGGATGAGATGAGTAGGTTTGTGACCAGTGTTGCTGACCTTCTGAAAGAAGAATGCCGTACGGCCATGCTCCATGATGATATGACTCAATCTAGGTTTATGGTGTAAGCCTACTTGTGCTACTTGTGGGAAGAGGCACTATGGGGAGTGTCTAATGGGTACCGGGAATTGCTTTGGTTGTGGTAAGGATTGACATAAAGTGAGGGATTGTCCTACTATTGCTTATAGAGGAAAATAAGGTAAGCAATATCTTCCAAGTGTTCCGGGTAATGATGCTCCAAAGAAGAATCGTTTCTATGCACTCTGGGCTAGAGGATCAAAACCGGATGATGATGATGATGTTGGTAAGTAATAGTTCTTTCTTTTAGTTGTTATGAGTTCAATCTAAGTGGGGGATTATGGTGAGTAGTGGGGTTTTTATTGATTGTTTCATCTCTTCTATTCAACTCAAGCTTGAGGGTAGAATGTCATAGTAACATGTTATATGTTGCATTGTGTTTAGGAGTCTTGTTGAAATTTAATTTCATTGATTCCTTGCATTGTGAATTTTATGAAGTTATGATTATGTTGTAAAATGTTTTTATATGATTTTATCTTGCATATTAGCATGTTTCAATCATCAATTGACTAAAAGTTGCATTTTTGAAGCATAGTTCACTATAAAGCTGCCAGTTCACTGTAATATTTTTGAATTTTTGACTAAATAATTCTTTTGGTTGAAAATTGTTGTAATATCTATAGAACTGATGTATATGAGCATGTTAATTAATATAAAAAGTGTTTTTGCTATTTAGAATGAAGAATGCGAGTCTTATTGCAAAATGAGTTTTAGATTTGTTTCTAGCTTCTTGTTGTGTTGTGAGTCTCTTGATTATGTGAAATTGATGTTTATTCTAAATGTTTGTGTTGTATAATGTGTTATGTGGTATGGTTACGAGCTTTTAAGTTGAGTCTCTACTCTTGGAAGTGTTCGGAGTGTGGTAAGTGTCATTCGAGGACGAATGTTGTCCAAGGGGGGGAGATTGTAATACCTCTGAAACGACTTAGGTGAAACTAGAGCCTAACATGTTTGTAATTAGGGTCTAATGTCATAAAATGGTTTATAATGTGGTAATGAGGCAGTGTCTAAAGATTTAGGTGATTTGGAAGTGAAACATCAAGGGACGACCAAGACTTTCGACGACTAAGTCACCTATGTGCCTTGTGTGTTTTATGTGCTTATGTGTGTGTCATGATATTATGATGTACTTATATCAGTTATAATAGTGTTTATAGGCAGTGTGTTGAGTTTCATGAAGTTTGGAGGTCAAACGTCCAAGAACGTCCATGACGTTTGAAAGGTTTGCCTTGAAGTGACCTTGTGTCGAAGCATGTTTCGTCGAGTTTTATGTGTTCATTTTTGATGAAATTGATATGAGAGGTATTAAACTTATACACGAACATATTCGGGTTGGAAACGTCTAGAAAAACATCCCCAGGGACAAACCAAGGGTCCTTGAGGAAGGACCCATCTTGGTGGCCAAAGCTGCCTAAGGTAGTCCCACCTACGGATGGCAAACGACGGCAGTAGCTTAGTCGACGCCCCGTAGGTGGAGGGAGTAGGTCAAGACTTAGGAGTGGGAGGAAGATATTCCAAGCAACAACATCTAACCCAAACCACGGATCAACAGGAAGGTCCGTTGGTTGGGAGACGGCCCATCGATGGCAAGGCGTAGGTGAAGTCGGCAATTTCGCAACTTCACCGTTAAATGCAAGGGTGAATTGGTAAATTCACCCAACGTCCAAATAATTAATTGGGAGGTTTCCTAAGGGTATTCTAGGTATTTTAATAGGTTTTATAAGTCCTAAACACCTAGATGAACTCATTCTTCAAAAATCAAAAACCAAAACCTCTAAAGATCTCTCTAGAACTCAATTGAAGCTTGAAGGTTGATTTCTCCACAAAATTCTATCAATTTTGGTGGATTAACATCAGTTAAGGTATGGTTCTTCATCCTTGAAACTCTTTTCCTCAAGGATCCAATCTTCAAAGTGATTTTCTAAAGTCTTCAAAAGATGAACTTTTCGAATTTTGTAATCTATCCATGGGTTCTTGCATTAAAGGTTTTGAATCATTGAATATTTATTGAATTGTTTTTAATTAGAAGATTTTAACTCAAAAACTCTATGAACCCATGTAAATCATGTAACCCTAGGTTTGACTACTTTATGGGTGAATTGATTAAGTCTTAATGTTATTGAACTATTGTGTAAATTGATTAGGGCTATTGAATTATGAATAATCATACTAGAATTGTTAATATACTGCTCTAATGTCATAAAATTCAAGTTGAATTATCCTTGATTCATTATGTATTGGAATTGTTGGATTTAATTGAGGATCAAGGCCATTGGTAAGGGCCTTGGCATGTTGTGTTGGTTGAGTTGACTATGGATTGAAATTGTGAGGTTGGAATCAATGGTATGTTGACCTAACTTTCTCTATATTGTGTAGTCTAGTTCTTAGATGATGATGATGCTTGGTATGTTCCACTTATGGTGGCGGTCCTATGTGCTTTACTTGTGAATGATGTGGCCTCGTCGGCGTTACTTTATGTGTTAGAATGATCATGGCCTCGTCGGCATTACTTGATATATTATGATGATTTGTGTAGTTGATGTATGTGAAGTATGATCGTAGCTATCTACTTGTGATTGATGTGAAAGTATGTGTTTCTTCTATTAATGTTGTTAGATGATCATGTTAGACTATGACTATGTTCTTATGTGTGTAGTCTTAGAGTTGATGCATGATTCTTCTTAATTGACTATGTGAGTCTTATGATGGTTATATTGATGATATTATAGATGTGTGTAGGGTGACTAGTAAGTATGCTTAGGTTATCTTATCTGTTTCGGTGAATGATATGTTATATGTGAAGTATGTTGTGTCTTGTTTTGGTAGACTTGTCTCCCTTACTTGATACTTGTAAGATGAGAATATGATTTCTTGACTTAGGATGCTAGAGCTTCTTAGTATTGTAGGCATGAATGACATGTGACCTTGAATGTTTCTAAGAGGGTCTTTTATGTGGAGCCTTTAACCTAGTTGTAAGGTTATGATATCCTTGAAGTCGGAAGCCGTAATGGTATCCTTCTTGTGTGAATGGTGGACTTCGAGATTGATTGGCTGGAAAGGCATGAAATCATCCTTAGAAAATCATTGAGCTATCCTCTTGACCATTGTAAGGCAACTCTAGGGGACCTCTTTGGTTAGTTGAATGTGATTGGATTACGAACTAGATATGGAACCCCTTCACGTAATCCTTTATGGAAATACTCTATGAGAACAAAGGCTAGCACCTAGTGAGTATGGTTTGGTAAGTAGCTCTAGTGAAGGATGAGACTAGAGTACAAAGAATCCCTTCATATTCCTTAACCATGTGCCTACATGGAATGTGTCCTAGTTCTACCATTGGCCCGTAGAACAAACCTCCAACGGAGTAGGTTCATGACTCCGGATTCCACGCCTAGCTAGTATGGTCTATGTCGGTTATTGGATATTCTCATCATATGGGATACCCTCTAGTATTGGAGAAGTTCTATGAAGTTTAGGTGGTGGTATGGGACGCTATCTAGACATTGCACAATTAGGCTTTGAAGATGTTAGTGAGTGAGTCCCTAGGTCTTCTCCAAGACCATTACTTGATTGTCCTTATATGTGATGAATGTATGTTAAATGAATTAAAGAATATGAGGAATTAAGAAAGAAAACATGTTAAATGAATAAGTACTTACCTAGAGAAGTTTAAGAGTTTTCTAGATAAGGTGTGAAGGGGGCATAGGAATGGTCACTTCATATCTTATCTAGGTAAGTAAGTCTTAAGAAAGACTCTAGATAGGAAAGTTGGTTGGTACATTAGACATGATCCAAACTTAGGTAGTCTTAAGGATTATTTATGTAATCTTGGAGAGGTCAAGTATGGGCATTCTCTTCTTGATTTACTTAAGTAAGTCTTTTGATAACCTTTGGGAGGAGAATGTCATATTATATATATGTTATTGTATGAAGTGAGCATGAACTTATCCTAGGTAGTCTAAAGGATATCTTATGTGTGTGTGAAGGGATTGTACGGGTGTTTGCTTCACAACTCACTCAAGTGAACCTTAGAATCACCTTTGATAGGGGGATCTCATGTGTATGTGCTTGATGTATTGTAAGTGTATTTGTCTCATTATAGGTGGTCTTAAGGATCATTTAGGTGTGCCTTGAGAGGGTGTATGGGCAGTCTCTCTTTGTATTACTTAAGTGAGTCTTAGGATAACCTTTAGTGGGAGGATTGAATGCTAGAGAGGGTTCACTGTAATATTGTATTAATTCAGTGTAACTTAGCAAGGCTTACTGTAATGTTTCTTAAAATATGATAAAATGCTTAGGTGATATATTATATGTTTTTAAGGTGTTAAATGTTGTTCTTATGCTTATATATAATATTTTAATAAAAAAGAGCAAGTTTCTAATAAATGTCCGTTGTCATGATTTTATGCATTAAGCCACACTTAGTACAAGTGTTTGTACTAATTCCATACATTTTGCTATATATAAAGGTGTAGGTCGAAGGTAAGAAGGATATTGAAGGAAAGCTTGGATTCTAGTTATCGTTCAAGAAAAGTTAAAGTATTTCTTCACTTGACTCCAGGGCATAATCGTCTTTAAATGTCTTTTAATTCAAAGTATTGTAATAGACTAAGTATTTCTATATTCATATTGTATGAGACATGTCCCAAGTATTCTTGAGTCTAAGATTGACATATGTTGAGACTTAGTGTTTTTCCTATGATTTTAATATGAAATATGTTTTAAGATATTTCATGTGAAAAGTTTTAATTCCGCACTACTTTTCATACATGTATGCGATGAATGACGTCAAATGGTGTAACAACCCAAAAGTACACCCTAGAAGTTAGAGCATCCTTGAGTCACCACATGGCAAATGAGACTTCGAGAAGTCTCACTAAAGCCACTCGTATCATTCATTGCATAATAAAATATTCTAAAATGAGTAAGAATTTAAAACTTTCTTCACACACGAAGAACTCTTTCCATAATCAATACGCAAATGGAAGACTTTCATTTGAAACATTAAACCTTTACAACATCTCATTGAACCAACAAAACTTTGGAGTATACAATACATGGGACTAGGTCTATACAAGACATAAAATAAAGACTAAGACATAAAGGAACATGTGGATATTGTCCTCGAATCGATGAGGACTCACCAATACTTCATCTTCAACCCTTAGAAACCTATCCATCCTCCATGGCATATCAAGAATTCCAATTCCCTACACTTTAGTCAAAAAGGGAAAATAAGGGGTTAGCACATTAGATGCACTAAGTATGGAAGCCATGCAAAAACCATGAAAAATGGACATTTAGTAAATAACATGCTTCTCATAAAATTTTGATTAAAACATCATACTATAAGAATAAGAATAACATTTAACACCTTAGAAACCTATAAGAAATCACATAAACATTTTATCATAATTGAAGGAGCAATACAGTGAACTAACTCATTGTTACAGTGAACTCCTTCACTGTTACAGTGAAGCCTATCAACCTCACATAGAACACTCTCTAGCATGTAATCTTCTCACTAAAAGCTATCTTAAGACCCACTTAAGTAAGATAAAGAGAGACCGCCCATACACCATCTCTAGGCACACCTAAATGATCCTTAAGACCACCTATAATGAGATATATACACTTACAATACACCAAATCCATAAATATGAGATCATCCTACCAAAGGTGATTCTAAGGTTCACTTGAGTGAGTTGTGAAGCGACCGCCCATACAATACCTTTCACACACACTTAAGAGATCATATAGATTACCTAGGATAATATCATTCTCACTTAATACCACAACATACATATAATATGACATTCTCCCTTACAAAGGTTATCAAAAGACTTACTTAAGTAAATCAAGAAGATAACGTCCATGACTGACCTCTTCAAGATTACCTAAATAATCCTTAAGACTACCTAAGTTTGGATCATGTCTACATAAACAACCATCTTCCCTAACTAGAGTCATTCTTAAGACTTATCTAGGTAAGATACGAAGTGACCATTCATATGCCCCCTTCACACCTTAACTAGACAACCCTTAACTACTATAGATAAGTACTTATTCATTTAAAATTTTCTTAACTTAAGTCATTACATTCATTAGTTCATTTAAGAGACATTCATCACATAAAAGACATTCAAGTAATGGACTTGGAGAAGACCTAGGGACTCTCACTAACATCTTCAAAGCCTATTGTGCAATGTCTAGATAGAGTCCCATACCACCACCTAAACTTCATAGAACTTCTCTAATGCTAGTAGGTATCCCATATGATGAGAATAGGCAATAACCGACATAGACCATGGTAGCAAATCATGGAATTCGAAGTTGTAACCTACTCCGATAAGGGTGTTCTACTTGCCAATGGTAGAACGTGGACACATCCCATGTAGGCACATGGTTAAGGAATATGAAGGGCTTACTTTGTACTCTAGTCTCTCGTTCTTCACTAGAGCTACTTCCCTTACCATACTCACTCGGTTCTAGCCTTTGTTATCATAGAGTAATTTACATTAAAGGTTCATACAAAGGGGTTCCATATCAATTTCATAACCGAATCACATTCACCCTACCAAAGAGGTACTCTAGGGATACCTTACAATGGTGACAAGATAGCTCATCATGACTTCCCTAAGGAAGATATGATGCCGTTCCAGCCAACCAACCTTAAGTCCATCATTCCTTACATGAACGATATCATTACGACTTTCGACTTCAATGTTCATAACCTTACCACTAGGTTCAAGGTGCCACATAAAGGACCTTCTTAACGTCATTCAAGGTCTCATATTATTCATACATTCAAGACTAAGATGCTTTATAATCGTAAGTCAAGACATCTCATATTCACATATCTTTCATGCATCAAGAAGAGGGACTTAAGTCTATTTAATCAAGACACTACTTTCTCATAACACATGTAAGAAGTCATCATAACTACCTTAGTCATACATAGCTATTTAAGAGTACAACATGTTAACCTTAACACATCCATACACGGCTTCATCATATATCATCACATAAGAGGAATCATAACATAATCAGTCACACACGATCATACAAGCACTATAAGGTACTTTACTGTTAACCTTCACAAATAGCACGTATTATCTATCATGCTTCAAACCACATGTTCATGCAATCCATAACATCTTAGACATGATTACATTACTTCACATCAACAACTTAACATTAAACCTTCATATAAGTCCTAAACATGATACTAATATAATTCGTAAAGTAATGCCGACGAGGCCACATCTTTCACAAAGATAACACATAAACACCGCCACCATAAGTGGACCATACCACCAATCATTGTAATACAAAAGCTATACATAATATTAAGAGAGTTAGGGCAGCATACAACCCATCCAATCTCACAACTTCCATCCATAGTAAAACCAATCAACACAATACTCAAAGGCCCTTAGCCATGGCCATGAACATCAATTCAATTCAATAAGCTTAATATACAATGGATCTAAGAATATACAATACTCATGTGATAAATTTGAGACAGCCAATAAACCATACAATCATAATATATACATAAATCAAGAGCCCATAACAATCTACACATGAATTCATTACTAAGTAGCCATAACCAATCTACCCATATTTTAGTCAAATTGAGAGATTTGAGAAGGTCAAGGGTTCATGGAGAATTTCATTGAAAAACATCGATTATACATCAATAATATCATATCTTAATGTTTGAAAACGTTTCATACAAGAACCCAAGAATTAGAATAGAAATTTGGCCTTTTTCATATTTTTGAAATCTTTAAAAATTATCTTTGAAATTGACTCTAAGGTGATACAAAGCCTTAGATGAATAACTCCCATACCTTATTACAAGAACCCAATGATAATTGAATAAGAAACTCCATTGAAGATCCATCTTCAAGCTCCATCTTCACCTTAAGCTCTCATGGAGTTTTTTGGAGAAACTTTAGGAAGGAATGGGTTTTGATATAGGTGCTAGGGTTTAAATGAGAGTTTCATGACTTATATACTCTTAAAACCCATAAACACCCAAAATAACCGTCCTCCTATTTTATAAGACTTGGGGTGAATTTCCCAAAACCCCCCAAGTCTTAACTGAAAAGTTGGCAGAATTGCAGCACCATCGACACCTTACCATCGCCGGTCCGTTGGTGAGACCACGCCCCGTCGATGGGGTTCATTGGTTGTGTCTAATGCTCCTCAACCTGCAGGATACATGGATACATCGATGCCACCCATCGACGGGCCATCATCTGATCGACTGGCCGTCGTTTAGGGCAGTCGATTGCCACTGCCTGGCAGTGTTGAGCTCCAAACTGGGGTCCTCCTTCTAGGGCCCCTTGTAGGTCCTAGGTGGAGTCATAACCGGACGTTAAACCTCTAAACACGTATTTCCAGGTATTCAGAACATCTCCAAGCAAGTTCAACATCAAACAAGCCACGTAACATGCTAAAACACATCCAAACTCACAAGGACGTCAAATGGCTATCTTTCGAACGTCACCAGACGTTCTTGGATGTTTGACCTCCAAACCTTACCAAACTCAACATGCTGACTCTTAGAACCATTATCAACCATATGAGGACGTCATAAACTCATTACACACACATAAGCACATGACAACACATAAGGCACATAGGTGACTAGTCATCGAACGTCTTGGCGTCCCTTGACGTTTGACTTCAAACTTAACCCAAATCTCTAGACATTGCCTCAAACATCATTTTAAACCATCTTAGGACTTAAAGAATTCATGACACACACATTAGTACCTAGTTTCACCTAAGTCATTTTTGGAGGTGTTATAAAGGAATTGTACAAGACCTCCGAGAGGTAAAGTACGCCGTGTTGCGACCCAAGAATATCCTAACTCATAGGGTATAGGTGCGGGTCGTGAAAAATGTGGTATCATAGCATAGGTTATGAAAGTGGTCTTAGGAATCCAAAAGTCTCACAAAGGCACGTCTAGTAGAGTCTTGACCATCGGTGTGAGTCGCGACACATCTATGGGCGAGAGGCTATATGATGATAGAGTTTAACTTTCTTCATCATATTGTGTCGTTCCTATAGAGTTGAGGTTTTAAGTGTCTCCTAATATCTTCTCTTGTGTTTATAGGAGATGAATACTAGAAGGATGGCCGCTAGAAGGTTGGAAGAATGAAGGGTGGGTGAGGAAGTTCCTCCTCATGTTGAGCAAGTTGAGCAAGTTCCTCAAGGTGCTCAAGTGCCTCCCCAAGGTGTTCAAGTCCATATTGGAGGTCAAGGTAATGAGGTTCCGGTGGTTCCCCCAGAAATGACTAATGGGGAGATTAGAGAGGCTTTACTTACTTTAGCCCGGGCTTTGACTACCCATGTGAATAGGGGTATTGAGCCTAGAGTGAATGTTGTGGAGAGTAGTATGAAATCTAGATTGAGTGATTTTGTGAGGATGAATCCTACTATCTTTCTTGGGTTTAAGGTGGGAGAGGATCCCCTATAGTTTCTAGATGGTGTGTACAAGGTATTGAGTGTTATGGGGGTGACATCTAGGGAAAAGGCGGAGATAGCTTCGTACCAATTGAGGGAGATTGCTAAAGTGTGGTATACTCCATGGAAAGACAATAGGCCGGTTGAGTCGGGTCCTATAGAGTGGGAAGAGTTTAAGGAGTCTTTCTTAGGAATATACTTTCCCCATGAGAGGAGGGAGGTGAAGGTTGAGTAGTTTATTAATCTCAAGCAAGGAAATATGAGTGTTGAGGAGTATTACTTGAAGTTCACTATGTTGTCTAAGTATGATCCATCTTTGGTGTCTAACCCTAGGGATGAGATGAGAAGGTTTGTGACCGGTGTTGCCGACATTGTGAAAGAAGAATGTCGTACGACCATGCTCCATGATGATATGACTCTATCTAGGCTTATGGTGTATGCTCCATCCATAGAGGATTCTGAAACTTAACAGGATCACAAGAAACTTGAAGAGGAGTGAGCCAAATGAACAAAACCAATCTACACTCAAGAAGAGGGCTCAAACTCAAGATGAAACTAGAGATCCTAAGTGGTTCACAAAACGGTAAGCATACTTGTGCTACTTGTGGGAAGAGGCACCATGGGGAAGTGTCTAATGGGTACCGGGAATTGCTTTGGTTGTGGTAAGGATGATCATAAAGTGAGGGATTGTGCTAATATTTCTTCTAGAGGAAAAGAAGGTAAGAAAGATCTTCCAAGTGTTCCGGGTAATGATGCTCCAAAGAAGAATCGTTTCTATGCACTCGGGGCTAGAGGATCAAAGCCGTATGATGATGATGATGTTGTTAAGTAATAGTTATTTATTTTAGTTGTTATGAGTTCCTTCTAAGCGGGGGAGTATGGTGAGTAGTGGAGTTTTGATTGATTGTCTCATCTCTTCTATTCAACTCAAGCTTGAGGGTAGAATGTCATAGTAGCATGTTATAAGTTGCATTGTGTTTAGGAGTCTTGTTGAAATTGAATTTCACTGATTCCTTGCATTGTGAATTTCAGGAAGCTATGATTATGTTTTAAAATGTGTTTAGATGATTTTATCTTGCATATTAGCATGTTTCCATCATCAATTGCCTAAAAGTTGCATTTTTGAAAATTGTAGCATAGTTCACTATAAAGCTGCCAGTTCACTGTAATATTTTTGAATTTTTCAGTAAATCATTTTTGGTTGAAAATTTTTGTAATGTATATAAACTGATGTATATGATCATGCTAATGAATCTAAAAATAGTTTTTTCTATTTAGAATGAAGAATGCGAGTATTTAGAATGTTTTTGCTAAGACAAAACATAATGTGTGGGTATTGTCCTCGAATCGATGAGGACTCACCAATACTTCATCTTCAACCCTTAGAAACCTATCCATAGTCCATGGCATATCAAGACTTCCAATTCCCTACACTTAATTAAAAAAGGAAAAAAGAAGGGGTTAACACATTAGATGCACTAAGTATGGAAGTCATGCAAAAACCATGAAAAAGGGACATTTAGTAAAGAAACATTCTTTCATGATATTTTGATATAAAACTTTCATAAAATAGTTTAAGAGACATCAAACAAGTCAATAATCACAACATAAGACACATTACAAATTAACTTAATTTATAGCAAACTCACAATAACATTACAGTTCTTTACAGTAACATCACTGTAACTTCACATGTAATTTACAAATCACAAGATAGCATCAAGACCACATCAAAACACATAGACATACTCTCATGGATCCCCTACTAAAGGTTATTCTAAGACTCACCTAAGTAAGTTATGAAGAGGCCGCCCATACAATCCCTTCACATAGACGTAGATGATCCCTAGAACTACCTAAAGTAAGTTATTCCAATACATCATATATCACACCAATTCACATAAACATGAGACCCTCCTACCAAAGGTTATGCTAAGTTTCACTTGAGTGAGTTATGAAGTGATCGCCCATACAACCCCTTCATACACACCAAAGAGATCCTTTAGACTACCTAAGATAAGATCATTCCCATTTCACCAGTTAGACTCCCTACCTAGAATTACTACAAGTTTCACCTAAGTAAAACATGAAGAGAACGCCCATACACCCTCTCCAAGCCACCTAAGCAATCCTCAAAGCTACTCTAGATAGATACCTTTTAAACTAACAATTATTTACTTAAGTCATTAAAGTCATTAAGTCATTTAGGAGACATTCAAAATTTAAGGACATTCAAGTAATGGTCTTAGAGAAGACCTAGGGATTTACTCACTAATATCTTCAAAGCCTAATTGTGCAATGTCTACATAGCGTCTCATACCACCACCTAAACTTAATAGAACTTCTCCAACACTAGTAGGTATCCCATATGATGAGAATATGCAATAACCGACATAGACCATGGTAGGTATGAATGGAATCCAGAGTTATAATATACTCCGATGGAGGGTGTTCTACTTGCCAATGGTAAAACGAGGAAACATCCATGTAGGCACATGATTAAGGAATATGAAGGGTTTCTTTGTACTCTAGCCTCATCCTTAACTAGAACTACTCCCTAAAGCATACTCACTCGGTGCTACCCTTTGTTCTCATAGAGTAATTCACATAAAGGAGCATATGAAGAGATTCCATATCAAGTTCACAACCCAATCACATTACACCTTATCAAAGAGGGTCCACTAAGGTTACCTACAATGGTTAAGAGGATAGCTCAATGATTTGCTAAGGATGATTTAATGCCGTTCCAGCCAACCAACCTTAAGTCCACCATTCACACAAGAAGGATACCATTATGACTTTCAACTTCAAGGATATCATAACCTTCTTTCTTGAAGATTCCACATAAAGGACCTTCTTAACTATATTTAAGGTCGCATTTCAATCACACATACAAGACTAAGAAGTTTTAGCATACTAAGTCAAGAATTCATATTCACATCTTACATGCATCAAGTAAGGGACATAATCCTACCTAAACAAGACACACACATACTTCACCATATCACATATAACATATCATTCAAGAAGCACATAGGATCAACTAAGCATACTTACTAGTCATCCTACACACACTTATAGAATCATCAACATAACTTATCATAAGGTGCATATAGTCATTTAAGAATATTCACACTTCAACATCAAGTCTACACACACAAGGCATCACAATAGCCTATCATGATCACCTATATCACTTAGGAGAAAACATACTTGATCTTCACATATATATATACAATTCATCAAGAAAATCACAATGATTACATAGCCAAGATATACATGATAATAACATAATGCATAAAGTAAGGCCGACAAGGCCACATTGATTCACAATATATAAAGTAATGCCAACAAGACCACATTATCCACAATTTTAAAACATAAGCACCGCAACATAAGTGGACCATACCAATCATCATCATAAGATAAGAGTTTTACAACATAAAATAAAGAGTTAGGGAAGCATACCACCAATCCAATCGCACAACTTCCATCCATAACCAAATCAACCAACTCAATACTCAAAGGCCCTTACCAATGACCATGATCACCAATTCAATCCAATAATCTCAATATACAATGAATATAAGAATATACAATACTCATATAATAAAATTGATACATCCTATAAATCATACAATAATAATCTATACAAAAATCAAGAGCCCTTAACAATCTACATATGAATTCACTAGTATAGAGACATGATCACATCACCCATAGCATAGCTAAATATAGATATTTGAGAAGTTCAAGGGTTCATGGAGATTTTCATTGAAACAAATCAATTATACATCAATAATATCATATCCTAATGTGTGAAAATGTTTCATGAAAGAACCCATGACTTAGAGTAAAAATTGGACTTTTCATCTTTTTGAAATCTTTGAAAATTATCTTCGAAATTGACTCCAAGGTGATGACAATCCTTAGATGAAGAACCCCCATACCTTATTAGAATAATCCAAAGAGAATTGAAGAAGAAACTCCATTGAAGATCCATCATAAAGATCCATCTTCACCTTGAGCTCTCATGGAGGTTTTTGGGGAAACTTTGGGAGGGAAAGGGTTTTAATGTAGGTGCTAGGGTCTAAATGAGAGTTTAATGACTTAAATACTCTTAAAATACCCATACACGCCTAAAGTAACAATCGTTATATTTTATAAGACTTGGGGTGAATTTCCAAAATTACCCCAAGCCTTAAGAGTGAAGTTGGCAGATTGCACGCACCACCAACGACTGCCAAACGACGGACCGTCGTCTAAGTGAATCCCTGTCAAAGGGATCAGTTTTTTGGGTCTGCAACTTCAAAACCTGCAGGTCCTTGATACCTTTCAGTCTCAATCGACGCCCAAGGTTGGCGGGTCGTCGTTTGATCGACTGGCTGTCCCTTGAGGCCGTCGTCTGGACACTACTAGGCAGTTCTGCCGCTTGAGTTGGGGTCCCCCTCTAGGGCCCCTTGTGGGTCCTAGGTGGAGTCATTCCCAGACTTTAAACCACTAAACACACACATATAGGTCTTAGTAACACCTCCAATCAAATTCAACTCAAACGAACACATAAAACATGCTAAGACACACATTAACACACAAGGACGTCAATGCTAACTTTCGAACGTCTTGGACGTTCTTGGAAGTTTGACCTCCAAACCTTACCAAACTCAACATCTGCCTTTAAAAACTAATATTAAACATATAAGGACCTCATAAAATTATGATACACACATAATCACTTGCAAGCACATAAGCAACTAATCATCGAACGTCTTAGTCGTCCCTTGATGTTTGACTTCAAATTCAATCGAAATGACTTCAAAACTCACAAACACATTAATTAAGCTATTTATAAGAATTTATAACAGTGATTCAGCTCTATATAAACCTAGTTCATTTTTGGGTTGTTAAAAAGGGGTGGTTAATTAAGTTAGTTAGGGACTATATAAGGGTTCCAACTCATTAAACTAACCTAACTCGTCTAAATTCCCAAAACCCACTTAGCTCTATTTTCTCTCTAATTTCTCTCTCCCAAAACTCAAACCTCCATAAAATGAACACTAGAGATACAAGTCAAGGACGAATTCACCAAGGAATCTATCTCAAATTCGTGGTACAATCATCCTCAAGGTATGCTTTCTTTCACTCTTGGGATCCTTTCCCCAAGAGGATAGGGTTTCAATCTTGACATGGGTTCTCTTTTCAAAACAAAATTTTTAGTCAATTTTGATGCATTATGATCCTATATCATTGTTTAACTAAGTAATTAGGGTTAATTGTTGATAATCACTAGAGATTTCCCCTTGAACCCTTGTTCTTCCCTAAACTCATGATATCTTGAAATTTTATGGAAATTGTGGAAGATGATGAGTATGTGAATATGTAGAATTATAATTCCTATGCATTACTTATTGAATTTACCTTCTTTATGTATTGGTTATGTATTATTTGTTAATTGAAGTATGAAGGCAATGAAAGGGCAAGAAGGTATGAAGATTGATTCTTCTTGAATTCAATTATGAAATATGCGTTACTTAGAGAGTTATGATTAGATCTCTAACATGTGGTTGTGATGTTGATGACAATTATTCCTCATCCCTAACCCTAGACACTTGAAATTGTTATCAAGTATGTATGCATGTTATGATATGCCCATTATATTATTCAAAGAAGTTCTCATGATTATAATAAAGTCCTAGTGAAAGGTTTACTCACTTGTATGAGGTTTCTAAAGTGAAAGGGTAGTTCTCACTTATGATTACCCATGAGCTATTATGATGAGATGTTTACATAGGGTTAAGGGTATAATGTGAACATTGTTTTATGAGTATGATCATTACTAAAGGGAATAAATTCTAAGCACCAAAAGGACATGTAAATGAGTTGGAGGTCTCACGTTTAGTAAGTCCGGCCTCCCACACAGGTTTCTTCACGTTTAGTAAGTCAGGATTCCCAAGATATGTGTTGTCTCATGAGATGGAAACCTCCACGTCTATCAAGTCAAGGTGTTTAGTAACAATCTCCATGACCCTTAAATATGTGCCCACATAGGACTAGAGCTTAATGGATCCACCTAGATAACTATGTACGAAAGGTTGCACCTTAGGCAAGTGTTAACCCTCTCTTTTCGGTGTGGGAGTAGAACACATGATTCCATGTAGCTCACATGGTCTCATGTCGGTTGTTGCACTTCTTACCCTAATGTAAAAGTAATGGAGAAGTTAAGTATGTGAACTCTTATTAGGGCTAGTCTTAAAGGCTACTACATAGTGTGAGGGATGGTGTGAGATTTCTCTTACACATTGAACATATGGGATCCTAAGGGATGGTCTTAGTAGTGTTCTTGTATGATTAAGTTGATTATATGTTATGTATGTCAAGTTATATACGATCTTATGAACCAAGCATGTTATGATGAAATATGACGTTATGTCATATGTATGAAGTAAGTGACTTCATATGGTACTTAGATTTAGATAGGGTTATGTGGTTCTATTCTTGGCATTAAACAAGTATTGCTTTGGGTTGCTTATATGTTGGGTTAATATCATGTTGGTTGACTTATGATGTTCCTTTATATGTGCATGTTGTGTTATTTGATATTATGCATGGTTTTGACTAAATTATGCCTTTTCTAATTCATTGATGATTTTATGCATATGATCCATACTTAGTACATGTGGTTTGTACTAACCCATATTTCTTTCCTTTTCCCCAAACATTGTAGGTTCCGGCCATTGAAGAGCTTCTAGGACACTTTGCAAGAAGACTTGGACTTTTCCCCAAGTTGTTGGTTAGTCCTAAAGTTCGAGGATGGTGCCAATTGTTCTACCTTAGTAGTATTGCTTATGTCTAAAGACATTGATTTCTTCCCTATTCTTGAAGACTATTGTTGTATGCCCATATGTGGCAATATGTACTTGTATAAGGGCTATGCCTGAATGTTGTACTTCTCTTTAGATGGTTTAATATGAGACAAAGTATTAGACTAACTCTTATGTATTGGTTATGTTGCTTAAACGAGAAGCCTATGCAAGATACATAAGCGAGGAGTCAAGTAAACTCCATATACAATTAGTGAGAGGTCTATGTATACCTCACTATGTAAAAAGTTTTAAATTTTCTGCATTTTGACCTATGATATGTTATGACGAATGCTAAGGACTAGTCTAAGTCCTCTTTGAGGACGAAGACACCGGTTACGTCTAGGGGGTGCTCCCCCGTTGTGAATAAGAAGGTATGGGATGCTTAGGAAAGTCTCACATTTTGGTATCGTTGAAGTCGTGCCTCTAGAGTTTTAACTCTATTTGTCTTTTCTTCTAATCTCTTTCTTGTGCTTATAGACAATGAATATAAAAAAGGAACAACGCTCGAAGGACCGAAGAGGATAATGCGAATGAGGTGGTTCCCCCTCCGGCTCCTTAAAACCCTCAAGTTCCTATTAAAGAAGGGGCTATGTCTAATGTTGAGATAATGGAGTCCATTAATAGCTTGACTCAAGTGTTGGCTACTCAAGTTGATAGGGATACTAGGGTGCAAGTGATTTCTAATGCTAGCACCAATGCATCAAGGATAAGGGATTTCACAAGGATGAATCCCCCTACTTTCTTTGGCTCCAAAGTGGAGAAGGACCCGCAAGGGTTCATTGATGAAGTGTTGAAGGTACTAGATGCTATGAGAGTGTCATCTCAAGAAAAGGCGGATCTAGCCGCCTACCAACTCAAAGATGTGGCTCAAGTTTGGTATGAGTTAGGAAGGATGAGAGGCCGGTTAGAGAAGGTCGGATTACTTGGGGGGCATTCAAGACGGCTTTACGTGATAGGTTCTTTCCCTTGAAACTAAGAGAGAGGAAAATTCAAGAATTCGCCAACCTTCACCAAGGGGGTATGAGTGTGAAAGAGTATAGCCTCAAGTTCACTCAACTATCCTAATATGCTCCTACTATTGTGGCAGATACTAGGGCTAAGATTAACAAATTTATTATGGGGATATCCCATCTGGTGGTTGATGTACCGTGGTTTTACGGTACTTTTAATGCTTTTTCCTTAAGTTTAGTGTGTGTCCAAAGCCTTTTTGTATTGATTTTTGATGTAGGTTTCTCGTTATTTGCAGGAAATCTGTCCAAAGGAGAACGCGGAGGTTTCGAGCAGGAATTAAAGAAGTGACCACCTACGGAGCTCACGACGGTCCGTCGCGACTGTGACGGTCCGTAGGTGTGACCGTAGTGAGAAGACAGTAGCTGCTGAAGGAAGATGGGGAAGTCTAACTAAGTGTGGGACTACGGAAGCCTCATGATGGAGCGTTATAGCCACGACGGTCCGTTCTGCTTGTTCGTCGTGATTGTCAGAGAGTAGTCCCAGTACCCAATTCCAAGAAGTTTCTAAGTATTGTGGAATGAACCCCTTGACGGACCATCGTGCTTAAAACGATCTGTCAGACCTGTCCGTTGAGGGTAACAGAGTTGATGAAGGAAGCAGCAGAGATTAGAGTCTAAGTATGGAGCGATGGAGGCCACGATGGTCCGTCGTGGCCATGACGGTCCGTCACATGGGCCGTCGTCTCAGACGCGTTTTGGATAGATTTTCCTTAATTAGATTCCTTCTTTTATTAGGTTTTATTTTATTATAAATAGTCCCAAAAACCTCGTTTTTGGGGTTAGACTTTTGGATATTTTTTAGTTCTCTTGTTTAAGTATTGAACTATTGATTTTGATATTTGATATACTTTTTCTGGAATCGATTGTTGGTGTTCTTGTGGATTAATCAAGTAAATTTTTGGATTTTATTCATTCTCATTAAAGTAAGTGCATGAATTATTATATTATCAATATGAATTGTGTGATTATGACCATGGGTAACTAAACTCCATAACTAGGGTTGTGGGAACCATGGGTAAATAACAAGGTAAAATCTAGCTAAAATAACAATTCTTGAATAGTGTCTTGCATGTATTGATAATTCTTTCGTTTAGAAGTCTTTTTAACGGATGACCAACGTTAGAACTTGCCTTAATGCTACTTGCCGGACCAAGGAGGTAGATAATAGGAAAGAATTATCAACGTAGATTTAGTGTATACTATCTAATAGGCTAGTGTCGGTTGGTACGTAGTAACAACTTAGTCAAATATCGATTACGATGCTTAATATGAGGTAAAGATAAGGTTTAGTAAAGCAACACACGTAGCCGGACCAAGGTGCGGAGTGAAATTCTCTAGTTGCCGGACCAAGGATTTAGAGATACCTAACTTATCACTTGCATGCAAGATATTAGGAAAGAATTGTTATAGTTAGAATTACCGAGTTATGAGCCTGTGGGGAACACTTAAGCCCTAGTTACTCTCATCACTTGATTAAACTTCAATACTTGAACCTGTTAGTTGATTACTTTAATTTAGTTAATTGTTTTTATTAATCAAAACCCCCCTTTAGTTATTTGTCTTTGTTTTCGGAAAATAATTGACTAAATAGAAGTAATAATAGAATAAAGTTAAGTCTGAACCATTTTCCTCGTGGGATCGACCCCAACCTCTTTAGTTGGGTTCTTTACTTGATACGACCGCATTACTTCTTATTTGAGAAGTAAGTTTGAGCGTATCAGTGGTTAATAAATGTAGGTCGACTATGCTGATTCCTAGCTTGTACATATCTCGTCTCATGGTTCATGCCGAACAAATTGAGGAGCAAAAACTTAAGCAAGTTGGTAAGGAATTGAAGAGGACAATGGACGATGATGGAAATTCTTCTAAGGATAGATTTGAGGTGAAAGATAATCCAAGGTTCAAGAAGAGGTTACCCAATAAAAGCCCCTCTACCACTCCAAGGGTTAACAAAGGTAAATGGTCTACGCCCAAGCCTCAAGAGGGGAAAGGTAGTGGTCCCTATGTTGAGAAGTCTACTTGTGCTAAATGTGGTAGAAAAAATGAAGGCAAGTGTCTAGTTGGTATGGGAAATTGATATGGTTGTGGTAAGAATGGTCACATGAAGAGGGATTGTCCTATGATGAAGGCTCAAGGGAGATAAAATTGTCACGACCGGAATCTAGGTTGACCTCTCAGAGGTCGCAGACAAGCCTACTTACGTCATTCTTACTTCATCTAGGTTAATTTTTAGCGGAAAATTTGAAACTTTTTGTTTCTTAACATACTTATTAAACATTCTCATCATTACATAATTGTTCACCATCAACCATCTAATATTAAGATCATCAAATGAAAGAAATAGTATAATATAGTAACAAAGATGTACTTGCCAAAATAGCACCAATACAATGTCTGAATAAAATAGGAAAGAAACGCTAGTGGAACATACTCCACTAGCTCAACTCTAAAACTAAGCTAGAATATAAATGGCAGCATCCTCGAAAGCATGAGGGCCTACCAAGTCCATATGAATGCTCGACGTCCGGATAGCTTCAGCGTAAACCTGTAGCTCTAGCGTCCACCTGTGCCTGCACCTAAAATTGTAGAGTTGTATAGGGTTAGTACACACTTGTACTAAGTATGGGTATATGCAAGCACACACCAAGGACATGCATGAGAAAGAATAGCTCTTTCCTAAAAACATGATTATGGAAAGTTAAGTCAGTGGACTTGCCAAATTGGTATTAGGAAAGTCATGCCATGAGAGTAACATGCATCATCATACTTATCATATTGCACACAGTACATAACATCTTACACATATCACATATCATATAGCATATAACACATAACATCTTTTATAACATTCATTCATATGCCATGAGACCTTGGAATCATGGACTTGACATTAAGACTTTCCAAAATGGGGGCTCAACATATGGGACCTCAACTAGGGAGTCTTCATTAGCAAACACAGAGTCTGCTTCATTCATTCATACGTACTTCATTTCATTTCGTTCATAGGCCAGTGTGAACACCAGCTATACCTAGGGTGTAGTTTAAGACTTTCATCGGGTTTGCTGTGCAATGATCAAGAATAACCTAGTGTCATTACCTGAGTCTAGCTTACCTCTTGATTATCCTAACCTAACACCTTTTGTATCATTCATTTCATTATGTGCTTCATTTGAGGCTGGCCTCATTCATTCATTGGGAAGTTTAACTTTAACCGACATAGATCATGTTAGCATCATGAAATCCAGTGTCTCCCCCACACCGAAAAGAGGTGGAATCACCGGCCAAGGTGACCCAAAACATGCTAGCATACATGGGAATTTAAGCCCGCCAGATCCCTATATTGGCAGTATAGGTTCGAAGACCATGAGATATAAGGAGACCCATACCCGGCAAGCCGGACAGTCTTATCTCATGAGAGTTACGTGAACCTCCACCCTTCCCGAAAGAAGGCATCACCGCTCATAGCTAGTCTATCGGTGCTCAGTATAAAGTTCCATTACATTCAACTCATACGTCATGGAAGCTGGCTTCTAGTATGAGGACATCATAGCTCAATAGATGATTACTCATCTCATCATTAGTATTAAGTGTGTTAATCTCAATACTTTCATTAGAGTGTTCATAGAGACTGGTCTCTTCATTAACTTACACTCTCATAGTTGAGTACAATTTGGTAACATTTATTTAGGCTCATTTGAGATTGTTCTCATCTTTTACATTAGCCTCATATCATGTTGTCACCATATTCATTAACATTAGCACAATTTCTCTTCATAATTACTCACCCCATTTTACGTGAATGTTCATTTCATCATATGCCAATGCACTTGGCCATTTGTGTGTTTCACCCTCTTACTTAACCCTTCTAGGGTTTCATCATTTCAGTACATAATAATCTTTTCATCGTATGCCAATGCACTTGGCCATTTAGTGTGTCTTACACTCGTACTTAACTCTTCTAGGGTTACTTCATTTCATTACAAACATCTTAGGTTCACTTATTTTTTTAAACGTATGCTAGACTTATGGGTCTATACATACAAGCCATGATGCTTCATTCATAATTCGTTAAGTGACTCATACATTCCTAAGATTATTGAGTACAAGACTTATATATCTTGTATATATGCCAAGATCTTGATTTCGATCTAAGTAGGTGGCATTATTCTTAAACATTTAATTCACGTATGACTTATGTATCAATACGGAAATTTGGGCAAGGGAACCCAAGTTCGCATCACTTGGACAACATTTACATTTTTCCTTGATTTTAGTTTTAGTCTTCATGACATTGGGACCCTATATCGAATCCCAACATCAACATTCTATCTTTATTTATCTCCTTGGGTTTCTTCTTAATTTGGCCGAAGGGTTGTGGGTTCGAACCCCCACAACCCCTTTTTATTTTTCCTTAAAATCTTATTGACACATTTCGCCTAAACCAAGAGGTTGTGGGATCAAACCCCCACAGCCTCTTTATTTTAATTTTAAATTTGCTAGGGGCTGTGAGGTGGTGTGTTCGAACCCCCAATACCTCCTATTATTGTTTTTAATTAAAATCCACTAATGTAGGCGTTTTGGCAGTGAGGTTTTGGGATCGAGCCCCCACAACCTCACTTTTTTTTCTGAATTATTTTGCCTTCTCCTTTCCAGCCTTGAGGTCGTGGGTTCGATTCCTACGCCTCACATTTTCTTTTCTTTAATTTTTTTCTTCTCTCATTCGCAGCATGGAGGTCGTGGGTTCGATTCCCACACCTCCCATTTATTTATTTAATTCTTGTTCTCTTCCTACTCGACCAGTAGGCCCAATTTTGATTCCCCCCAGCCCCCTTTTCTTTTCTTTTTTCGCGAACTACCACTGTCACTCGGGTGAGGTCACAGGTTCGAATCCTGGTGGCCTCACCCCTTTAGAATTCATTAAATTTCCAGATTTCTTCATTAAAATTTAGTCTAAATTAACACTGCATTGTTGCTGGAAATTTTGGTCATTTTTCAGTTCATTTTTATCAACGTTTTCACTTGAACTCCTAAGGTAATTTGTAGACCATTTAACACATCTTTAAGTGCATCTTTCATAGGTTCGTTTGGATAAAATATTGTCACTCAAATAAGCCACATTTCATTACCATGAACATCACGATTTACATATATTTATACACGTAAAAAACAACAAAAAAACTTCACGAAATGAAGCCTAAGCCGAGGCCCTAGTCACAGTAACAAATTTGCACACAATTGCACATAACTTCGTGCACACAATTGCACATAACTTCGAACACACATGGGTTGTCATTTTCATGATTTCACGTACACAAATATATTCACATTCAGCACAAAAACATCACATATACCTAAATCTACCAGCAATCATACCCAACCTACGAATCATTGGGAGCTAGTGAAAGGGACATGCAACGGGGAAACAACCCTAGTTTTCGGACTGAATAACTGAGCCTTATGGGGTCTCTTGGGAAAGGGACCAAGAAAGAAGAAACCCATACCTTATTTGATTGTTCAAACGTTGAAGTTGCTTCCCAAGCCTTTCTCCAAAACCACGTTCAACTCACTGAAAGTTTCACCACCACTCGACGGAAATCTCCCCTTTGCCTTAACGTTTTTGGTTATTTTGTTTTCTTAGACTTTTTGTGTTTGTTCTTCAAGTGTGAAGAACTTCAATATTTGTTCTGTTCTTGAAGTTGTTTTTGGCAGAGAGAAATTGTGAAGTTTGAACGTGAGAATGTGATTGACGTGAGAGAGTGAAACGTGAGAATTGGTTTAGGCTTAGGTAATGACTTAGTCAAATTAGGACTCTCCTTAATACTTAAAATCTGATTTAATTAATTATACGTGAAAGGACCATTTTTCTCTTACAAAAATCAAATTTTAAACAATAATTAAATCACCAATTTGTCGCTTCCATTGGGGCTCGAACTCGGGTGGAGTGACCTTTGCAAAATGGATCATTTCGCGTCGACCCGACCCTAACCGGTTCTTTAATTAATTCCTTAGGGTAATTACAATATTACCCTTGGCCTGGAAAAGACCATTTTACCCCTGGACCCTCAAAACTTAAGATTTTTTTTTTAAGTCCAATAAGGACTCCTTCGATTAAATCTTTGTTTTCGAGAGCCCTACATGGTTGGTTCCAACCTTTCCAAGCTCAACTAACTCCCCAGGTTAGTTGGCTTGGCCGTAGTAAGGGTTCTAAGGTCTTGTTCTATGCGCATCAATCCGTGTGAACCTTGGTCTAATCGCAAGCATTCTTGACACCTTAAGCATTTCTTATCTTATTCATTTTTAGGGTTGTTACATTATCCCCCCTTAGGAACATTCGTCCCCGAATGACACTACCACTATGTATCGTAATGCCAGCCAGATCATAACATAATCATTATGCACAGTCAAGCAATATCACCAAAATATGGAGAGATAAGGAAACATAGACTTAAGAGTAGGAAGTCTAACCTCAAGAGCTGAAAAGATAAGGGTAGCGAGATCTCATGTCGGCCTCAACCTCCCATGTAGAACCCTCAACAAGATGATTTCTCCAAAATACCTTCACTGTGGAAATCTCCTTGTTCCTCAGCCGCTTGATCTGTCTGTCTAAGATCTCAACAGGTACCTCCTCATAATACAAGTCTTTCTCGACCCCCAAACCTTCCACAGGTAGAATCGATGCTGGATCACCTAGGCACTTCTTTAACATGGATACATGAAAGACTGGATGGACAGAAGCTAGCTCCGCAGGCAATGCCAACTCATAGGCCACCTCACCCACACGCTGTAGGATCTCGTGTGGCCCAACATACCTCGGACTCAACTTCCCCTTCCTGCAAAACCTCATCACCCCCTTCATAGGTGATATCTTCAGATAGACCTGGTCACCAACATCAAACTCTAAAGGCCGTTTTCTGTTATCTGCATATGACTTCTGCCGACTGTAAGCAGTAGCCAACCTGTCCCTAATCACTCTGACCTTCTCTAAGGCCTCCTGAATGATCTCTGGACCCAAAATGGATGACTCTCCAACCTCGAACCACCCAACTGGAGATCTACACCTCCTACCATACAGTGCCTCAAACGGTGCCATCCCAATGCTGGAGTGATATCTATTCTTATACGAGAACTCTATCAATGGCAGATGGTCATCTCAGCTACCTCTGAAGTCAATCACACATGCTCTCAACATGTCCTCCAATGTCTGAATGGTGCGCTCTGCCTGCCCATCAGTCTGAGGATGAAAGGCAGTACTAAGCTTTACCTGCGTGCCCAACCTCTTCTGGAAAGATCTACAGAAATGAGAAGTATACTGAGCTCCTCTATCTGAAATGATAGACAAAGGAATCCTATGCCATCTCACAATCTCATCAATATAGAGTCTCGCATAATCCTCGGCTCTGTAAGTAGACTTCACAGGGATAAAGTGGGCAAACTTAGTTAATCTGTCCACAATAACCCATATGGAGTCATGCTGCCTCCTAGTCCTCGGATGACCAACCACGAAGTTCATATTAATGGCATCCCACTTCCAAGTCGGAACCTCAATAATCTGAGTCAGACTGCCAGGCTTAAGATGATCTGCCTTAACCTGCTGACAATTAGGACACTTGGCCACATATTTTGCAATGTCCTTCTTTATGCCATCCCACCAATAAATCTGCTTAAGATCATGATACATCTTGGTGGAACCTGGATGTATGGAATATCTGGAACCATGGGCCTCTGCAATAATCCTGGTCCGCAATTCATCCACATCTGGTACACACAGCCTGTCCTGATACCTAAGTATGCCATCACCTCCCAAAGCGAAAGACTCATTCATCTTCATCAGCACTGAGTCCTTTAGCTCCATCAACACAGGATCTAGATGCTGACCCTGCTTGACTTCAACTACCAAGGATGATTCAGAACTAGGATGAACTGAAACACCCCCACTAGTAGAGTCAACCAATCGCACACCCAGTCTAGCCACTCTGTGTACATCTTTCACCAACTCCTTCTTCTCATCCTCAACGTGGGCTGTACTTCCCATGCTCATCATGCTCAAAGCATCATCTACAACATTAGCCTTACCTGTATGGTAGTGAACATTCATGTCATAATCCTTCAACAGCTCCAACCATCTCCGCTGACGTAGATTCAACTCTCTCTGTGTGAATACGTACTGGAGACTCTTGTGGTCTGTGAATACATCCATATGCACTCCATACAAGTAGTGCCTCCACAGCTTCAGTGCAAACACCACAGCTGCCAACTCCAGGTCATGAGTGGGATAATTCTTCTCATGAACCTTGAGGTGTCTGGACGCACAGGCTATCACCTTACCAACCCGCATAAGAAGACAACCCAAACCAACCCTAGATGCATCACAATAAACGTGTAATTCTCACCACACTTAGGCAAAGTAAGCACCGGGGCTGAAGTGAGTCTGTCCTTGAGCTCCTGGAAAATCTTCTCATAAGTCTCCGTCCATTCAAATTTGGCTTTCTTCTTAGTCAAAGCTGTCAGTGGGGCAGCAATGGAAGAAAAGCCCTCCACGAACCTGCGGTAGTAACCATCCAATCCCAAAAAACTACGGATGTCAGTGGGAGTAAGAGGCTTTGGCTAGTTCTTCACAGCCTCAGTCTTCCTGGGATCCACCTCCACGCCATGATCGGACACAACATGACCTAGGAAGGTCATTGACCTAAGCCAAAATTCACACTTGCTGAATTTGGCATACAGCTGATGTTGTCTAAGTACCTGCAAGGTTAGTCTCAAATGCAGTTCATGCTCTTGCTTGGTCCTAGAGTAGATGAGAATGTCATCAATGAATACTATGACGAAAGAGTCAAGGTATTCACGGAACACTCAGTTCATGAGGTCCATAAATGCAGCAGGTGCATTCGTAAGACCAAATGACATGACTAAGAACTCATAGTGACCATAACGGGTAAGAAAGGATGTCTTTGGGATATCTCCATCCTACCCTGAACGAAGATCAATCTTAGAGAAGAAACTAGACCCTTGGAGCTGATCGAACAAATCATCTATTCTGGGAAGTGGATACTTATTCTTTATAGTGACTTTGTTGAGCTGCCGATAATCGATACACATTCTAAGGGTTCCATCTTTCTTTTTCACAAACAACACTGGAGCGCCCCAAGGGGATATGATCGGCTGAATGAAACCCTTATCAGTGAGATCTTTTAACTGCAACTTCAACTCTTTGAGTTCAGCTCGAGCCATTCTGTAAGAAGGAATTGAAATTGGTTTAGTATCGGGTTCTAAGTCGATACCAAAATTAATCTCTCGAGGGGGAGGGACTCTAGGCAAATCATGAGGAAATATATCTAGGAACTTATTCACTACAGGCACTGATTCTATTGAAGGAATGTCATGATCTAAATCATTAACACTCACAAGATGACACAATAACCCCTTGGACACCATTTTATTGGCCTTAAAGTTAGAAATCAAGAGGTTAGGACGACTCAAGTTGTACCCCTCCCAGACTAGCTCCTCTTCATTAGGGAAACGAAATCTCACCACTCTACTACGACAGTTCAAACAAGAATAACAACTGTGAAGCTAGTCCATGCCAATAATAACATCAAAATCATGTATGGGTAACTCAACCAAGTCTGCGCACATAGTCTTACCACTTACAACTATTGGGTAATCCTTGTATACTCTGTGAGTTCTTACATTTTCTCCTAAAGGTGTACTAACCACTATAGGATCATGCAGAACTTCAGGCAATATCTCAAAAGTGAGAGCAAGCAAAGAAGTTACGAAGGAAAGCGTAGACCCTGGATCAAGTAAAGCATAAACAGAAGTTGAGAATACTTGCAGCATACCTGTGACCATATCAGCGGACTTCTCCTGCTCCTCCCTGCCCTTCAGGGCATAGAACCTGTTCCTCTTAGGAGGCTCGACTGCTGCTGCACCCTGTGGGTTAGGCCTAGGCTGAGCATTACCTCCATCTTGACCTCTGTTCTGTGGGCAGTCTCTAACCATGTGCCCACTCTTACCGCAACCGAAGCAGGCATTAGTGCCCTGTCTGCACTCTCCACTGTGAGCACGGCCACACTTAGCACATTTCTTTTTAGGACGCTGCATCTCACCTCCATTGCCCTTCTTGGGCTCAGGTCTGCCTCCTCTAGGTGCTGTACTCCTCTGAGAGTTAGAGTTCCCAGAACTCTGTTGCCCCTTCTTGAACCTGGGCTGCTCACGGACGCCAAAATTGTTTCTGTGGCCTCCATGGCTGGGACCTATGTGATCTTGAGGCTTAGGCCTCCTAGCATCACGAATACCCCTCTTTTTGCAACTATCCTCTACCTGCTGTACATGCACCATCAACCTGGAGAGGTCCATATTATCATGGAGCATCGCAGACCGACACTCCTCCTCTAGATCTCCATTAATTCCTGTGAGGAACCTGCTCATCTCATCCCTGCTGTTAGACACAAGGGAAGTAGCATACCTGGATAATTTAACAAACTTCAGTACTCATCTCATCCTTGCTGTTAGATACTATAGAAAGTAGCATACTTGGATAATTTAACAAATTTCAGGGAATACTCCCTGACTGTCATAGATCCCTGCTTAAGGTTGATGAACTCCTCAACCTTGGCTTCCATCATCTCTCTGGGAAAGAATCTCTCCAGAAAGGCTGTCTTAAACAGCTCCCAAGTGACTGGAACTCTGCCCAAAGCTCGGTTATCCTGCCACATCTTGCACCAAGTCTGTGCAACATCCTTGAGCTGATAGGAAGCCAGCTCAGCCTTCTCAGTATTTGTGCCCCCCATAGCCACCAGAATCTTATGCACCTCGTCCACAAACTCCTGGGGATCCTCTGAAGTCTTGGACCCTGTGAAAATAGGAGGATTAATCCTCGTGAAGTCTCTCAACCTATCATCCATGCTACAAACCGGTGGGTTCTCCCTGTGAACATCCTGCCGGTTGACCTGGGCAGTCATAGCCTAGGCCTGCATAGTAATGGCCTGTGCCATCTGGGCCAGAGATGCCCTCACCTCAGCATCAGTCAACCCAGCTGGGTTAACTGGCATATCCACTCCTTCAGCTGAAGCCTGGGGTGGAACCTGCTTGTTCCCACCAGCTGCTACTCATCTCTTCTGACCAACGTTCCTTCTAGTATTCATTCTCTGAAAACAATAAGAATTGATGTTAGACACGCTCATAACACAAAGAAATCAGACATTAGTAAAAGCACGATAAGATCAGAAGAAGGGAAATTTTCCTACGCATTATGCAGTCTCTAATTCAGGATAGTGGTGCACTTCACTACCATGACTTAGAAACTACTCAATGTGGTTGATGTGAACTCATTATTCTCGAAACTTAACCTTGTGCTCTGATATCAACTTTGTCATGACCGGAATCTAGACCCTAGATGAGACCGGCGTCGTTGACCTCTCAGAGGTCGCAGACAAGCCTACTTACGTCATTCTTACTTTATCTAGGTTAATTTTTAGCGAAAAATTTGAAACTTTTTGTTTCTTAACATACTTATTAAACATTCTCATCATTACATAATTGTTCACCATCAACCATCTTATATTAAGATTATCAAATGAAAGAAATAGTATAATATTGTAACAAAGATGTACTTGCCAAAATAGCACCAATACAATGTCTGAATAAAATAGAAAAGAAACGCTAGTGGAACATACTCCACTAGCTCAACTCTAAAACTAGGCTAGAATATAAATGGCAGCATCCTCGAAAGGATGAGGGCCTACCAAGTCCGGATGAATGCTCGACGTCCGGATAGCTTCAGCGTCAACCTGTAGCTCTAGCGTCCACCTGTGCCTGCACCTAAAATTGTAGAGTTGTATAGGGTTAGTACACACTTGTACTAAGTACGGTATATGGAAGCACACACCAAGGAAATGCATGAGAAAGAATAGCTCTTTCCTAACAACGTGATTATGGAAAGTCAAGTCAGTGGACTTGCCAAATTGGGATTAGGAAAGTCATGCCATGAGAGTAACATGCATCATTATACTTATCATATTGCACACACCACATAACATCTTACACATATCATATATCATATAGCATACAACACATAACATCTTTTATAACATTCATTCATATGCCATGAGACCTTGGAATCATGGACTTGACATTAAGACTTTCCAAAATGGGGGCTCAACATATGGGACCTCAACTAGGGAGTCTTCATTAGCAAACACAGAGTCTGCTTCATTCATTCATATGTCCTTCATTTCATTTCGTTCATAGGTCAGTGTGAACACCAGCTATACCTAGGGTGTAGTTTAAGACTTTCATCGGGTTTGCTGTGCAATGATCAAGAATAACCTAGTATCATTACCTAAGTCTATCTCACCTCTTGATTATCCTAACCTAACACCTTTGGTATCATTCATTTCATTATGTGCTTCATTTGAGGCTGGCCTCATTCATTCATTGGGAACTTTAATTTTAACCGACATAGATCATGTGAGCATCATGAAATCCAGTGTCTCCCCCACACCGAAAAGAGGTGGAATCACCGGCCAAGGTGACCCAAAACATGCTAGCGTACATGGGAATTTAACCCCGCCAGATCCCTATATTGGCAGTATAGGTTTGAAGACTAGGAGATATAAGGAGAACCATACCCGGCAAGCCGGACAGTCTCATCTCATGAGAGTTACGTGAACCTCCGCCCTTCCCGAAAGAAGGCATCACCGCTCATAGCTAGTCTATCAGTGCTCAGTATAAAGTTCCATTACATTCAACTCATACGTCATGGAAGCTGGCTTCTAGTATGAGGACATCATAGCTCAATAGATTATTTCACATCTCATCATTAGTATTAAGTGTGTTAATCTCAATACTTTCATTAGAGTGTTCATAGAGACTGGTCTCTTCATTAACTTACACTCTCATAGGTGAGTACATTTTGGTAACATTTATTTAGGCTCATTTGAGATTGTTCTCATCTTTCACATTAGCCTCATATCATGTTGTCACCACATTCATTAACATTACACAATTGCTCTTCATAATTACTCACCCCATTTTACGTGAATGTTCATTTCATCATATGCCAATGCACATGGCCATTTCTGTGTTTCACCCTATTACTTAACCCTTCTAGGGTTTCATCATTTCATTACATAATAATCTTTTCATCGTATGCCAATGTACTTGGCTATTTATTGTGTCTTACACTCGTACTTAACCCTTCTAGGGTTACTTTATTTCATTACATACATCTTAGGTTCACTTATTTTTTTAAACGTATGCTAGACTTATGGGTCTATACATACAAGCCATGAGGCTTCATTCATAATTCGTTAAGTGACTCATACATTCCTAAGATTATGTAGTACAAGACTTATATATCTTGTATATATGCCAAGATCTTGATTTCGATCTAAGTAGGTGGCATTATTCTTGAACATTTAATTCACGTATGACTTATGTATTAATACAAAAATTTGGGCAAGGGAATCCAAGTTCGAATCACTTGGACAACATTTACATTTTCATTGATTTTACTTTTAGTCTTCATGACATTGGGACCCTATATCGAATCCCAACATCAACATTCTATCTTTATTTATCTCCTTGGGTTTTCTTCTTAATTTGGCCGAAGGGTTGTGAGTTCGAACCCCCACAACCCCTTTTTATTTTTCCTTAAAATCTTATTGACACATTTCGCCTAAACCAAGAGGTTGTGGGATCAAACCCCCACATCCTCTTTTATTTATTCTTAACCTTCGCTGAGAATTGGGAGGTTGTGGGTTCGAACCCCCACAACCTCTTTATTTTAATTTTAAATTCGCTAGGGGCTGTGAGGTGGTGGGTTCGAACCCCCACAGCCTCCTATTTTTGTTTTTAATTAAAATCCACTAATGTAGGCGTTTTGGCAGTGAGGTTGTGGGATCGCGCCCCCACAGCCTCACTTTATTTTCTTAATTATTTCGCCTTCTCCTTTCCAGTCTTGAGGTCGTGGGTTTGATTCCCACGCCTCCCATTTTCTTTTCTTTAATTTTTTTCTTCTCTCATTCGCAGCATGGAGGTCGTGGGTTCGATTCCCACGCCTCCCATTTATTTATTTAATTCTTGTTCTCTTCCTACTCGATCAGTAAGCCCGATTTCGATTCCCCCCAGCCCCCTTTTCTTTTCTTTTTTCGCGAACTACCACCGTCACTCGGGTGAGGTCACAGGTTCGAATCCTGGTGGCCTCACCCCTTTAAAATTCATTAAATTTCCAGATTTCTTCATTAAAATTTAGTCTAAATTAACACTGCATTGTTGCTGGAAATTTTGGTCATTTTTCAGTTCATTTTTATCAACGTTTTCACTTGAACTCCTAAGGTAATTTGTAGACCATTTAACACATCTTTAAGTGCATCTTTCATAGGTTCGTTTGGATAAAATATTGTCACTCAAATAAGCCACATTTCATTACCATGAACATCACGATTTACATATGTTTATACACGTAAACAACAAAAAAAAAACTTCACAAAATGAAGCCTAAGCCGAGGCCCTAGTCACAGTAACAAATTTGCACACAATTGCACATAACTTCGAACACACATGGGTTGTGATTTTCATGATTTCATGTACACAAATATATTCACATTCAGCACAAAAACATCACATATACCTAAATCTACCATCAATCATATCCAACCTACGAATCATTGGGAGCTAGTGAAAGGGACATGCAACGGGGAAACAACCCTAGTTTTCGGACTGAATAACTGAGCCTTAAGGGGTCTCTTGGGAAAGAGACCAAGAGAGAAGACACCCATACCTTATTTTATTGTTCAAACGTTGAAGTTGCTGCCCAAGCCTTTCTCCAAAACCACGTTCAACTCACTGAAAGTTTCACCACCACTCGACGGAAATCTCCCCTTTGCCTTAACGTTTTTGGTTATTTTTTTTTCTTAGACTTTTCGTGTTTGTTCTTCAAGTGTGAAGAACATCAATATTTGTTCTGTTCTAGAAGTTGTTTTTGGCAGAGAGAAATTGTGAAGTTTGAACGTGAGAATGTGATAGACGTGAGAGAGTGAAACGTGAGAAGTGTTTAGGCTTAGGTAATGACTTAGTCAAATTAGGACTCTTCTTAATACTTAAAATCTGATTTAATTAATTATACATGAAAGGACCATTTTACCCTTACAAAAATCATATTTTAAATAATAATTAAATCACCAATTTGTCGCTTCCATTGGGGCTCGAACTCGGGTGGAGTGACCTTTGCAAAATGGATCATTTCGGGTCGACCCGACCCTAACCGGTTCTTTAATTAAATTAATTAATTAATTAATTAATTCCTTAGGGTAATTACGATATTACCCTTGGCTTGGAAAAGACCATTTTACCCATGGACCCTCAAAACTTAAGATTTCTTCTTTTTAAGTCCGGTAAGGAATCATTCGATTAAATCTTCATTTTTGAGAGCCCTACATGGTTGGTTCCAACCTTTCCAAGCTCAACTAACTCCCCAGGTTAGTTGGCTTGGCCTTAGTAAGGGTTCTAAGGTCTGGTTCTACGCGCATCAATCCGTGTGAACCTTGGTCTAATCGCAAGCATTCTTGACACCTTAAGCATTTCTTATCTTATTCATTTTTAGGGTTGCTACGTTATCCCCCCCTTAGGAACATTCGTCCCCGAATGACACTACCACTATATATCGTAATGCCAGCCAGATCATAACATAATCATTATGCACAGTCAAGCAATATCAACAAAATATGGAGAGACAAGGAAACATAGACTTAAGAGTAGGAAGTCTAACCTCAAGAGCTGAAAAGATGAGGGTAGCGGGATCTCATTTCGGCCTCAGCCTCCCAGGTAGCACCCTCAACAAGATGATTTCTCCATAATACCTTCACTGCGGCAATCTCCTTGTTCCTCAGCCGCTTGATCTGTCTATCTAAGATCTCAACAGGTACCTCCTCATAGGACAAGTCTTCCTCGACCCCCAAACCTTCCACAGGTAGAATCGATGTTGGATCACCTAGGCACTTCTTTAACATGGATACATGAAAGACTGGATGGACAGAAGCTAGCTCCGCAGGCAATGCCAACTCATAGGCAACCTCACCCACACGCTGTAGGATCTCGTATGGCCCAACATACCTCGGACTCAACTTCCCCTTCCTGCCAAACCTCATCACCCCCTTAATAGGTGATATCTTCAGATAGACCTGGTCACCAACATCAAACTCTAAGGGCCGTTTTCTGTTATCTGCATATGACTTCTGCCGACTGTAAGCAGTAGCCAACCTGTCCCTAATCACTCTGACCTTCTCTAAGGCCTCATTAATGATCTTCTGGACCCAAAATGGATGACTCTCCAACCTCGAACCACCCAACTGGAGATCTACACCTCCTACCATACAGTGCCTCAAACGGTGACATCCCAATGCTGGAGTGATAGCTATTATTATACGAGAACTCTATCAATAGCAGATGGTCATCCAGCTACCTCTGAAGTCAATCACACACGCTCTCAACATGTCCTCCAATGTCTGAATGGTGCGCTCTGCCTGCCCATCATTCTGAGCATGAAAGGCAGTACTAAGCTTTATCTGCGTGCCCAAGCTCTTCTAGAATGATCTCCAGAAATGTGAAGTAAACTGAGCTCCTCTATCTGAATTGATAGACAAAGGAATCCCATGCCATCTCAATATCTCATCAATATAGAGTCTCGCATAATCCTCGGCTCTGTAAGTAGACTTCACAGGGATAAAGTGGGCAGACTTAGTTAATCTGTCCACAATAACCCATATGGATTCATGCTGCCTCCTAGTCCTCGGAAGACCAACCACGAAGTCCATATTAATGGCCTCCTACTTCCAAGTTGCAACCTCAATAATCTGAGTCAGACCGCCAGGCTTAAGATGCTCTGCCTTAACCTGCTGACAATTAGGACACTTGGCCACATATTCTGCAATGTCCTTCTTCATGCCATCCCACCAATAAATCTGCTTAAGATCATGATACATCTTGGTGGAACCTGGATGTATGGAATATCTGGAACCATGGGCCTCTGCAACAATCCTGATCCGCAATTCATCCACATCTGGTACACACAGCCTTTCTTGATACCTAAGTATGGCATCACCTCCCAAAGCAAAAGACTCATTCATCTTCATCAGCACTGAGTCCTTCAGCTCCATCAACACAGGATCTAGATGTGACCCTGCTTGACTTCAACTACCAAGGATGATTCAGAACTAGGATGAACTGAAACACCCCCACTAGTAGAGTCAACCAATCGCACAAACAGTCTAGCCAGTCTGTGTACATCTTTCACCAACTCCTTCTTCTCATCCTCAATGTGGGTTGTACTTCCCATGCTCATCCTGCTCAAAGCATCAGCTATAACATTAGCCTTACCTGCATGGTAGTGAACATTCATGTCATAATCCTTCAACACCTCCAACCATCTCTGCTGACGTAGATTCAACTCTCTCTGTGTGAACACGTACTGGATACTCTTGTGGTCTGTGAATACATCCACATGCACTCCATACAAGTAGTGCCTCCACAGCTTCAGTGCAAACACCACAGCTGCCAACTCCATGTCATGAGTGGGATAATTCTTCTCATGAACCTTGAGCTGTCTGGACGCACAGGCTATCACCTTACCAACCTGCATAAGAACATAACCCAAACCAACCCTAGATGCATCACAATAAATAGTGTAATTCTCACCACACTTAGGCAAAGTAAGCACCGGGGCTGAAGTGAGTCTGTCCTTGAGCTCCTGGAAAATATTCTCATAAGTCTCCGTCCATTCAAATTTGGCTTTCTTCTTAATCAAAGCTGTTAGTGGGGCAGCAATGGAAGAAAAGCCCTCCACGAACATGCGGAAGTAACCATCCAATCCCAAAAAACTACGGATGTAAGTGGGAGTAAGAGGCTTTGGCCAGTTCTTCACAGCCTTAGTCTTCTTGGGATCCACCTCTACGCCCTGATCGGACACAACATGACCTAGGAAGGTCACTGACCTAAGCCAAAATTCACACTTGCTGAATTTGGCATACAGCTGATGTTGTCTAAGTACCTGCAAGGTTAGTCTCAAATGTTGTTCATGATCTTCCTTGGTCCTAGAGTAGATGAGAATGTCGTCAATGAATACTATGACGAATGAGTCAAGGTATTCACGGAAGACTCGGTTTATGAGGTCCATAAATGCAGCAGGTGCATTCGTAAGACCAAATGACATGACTAAGAACTCATAGTGACCATAACAGGTAAGAAAGGCTGTCTTTGGGATATCTCCATCCCTAACCCTAAGCTTATGATACCCTGAACGAAGATTAATCTTAGAGAAGAAACTAGACCCTTGGAGCTGATCGAACAAATCATCTATTCTGGGAAGTGGATACTTATTCTTTATAGTGACTTTGTTGAGCTGCCGATAATCGATACACATTCTAAGGGTTCCAACTTTCTTTTTCAAAAACAACACTGGAGCGCCCCAAGGGGATATGCTCGGCTGAATGAAACCCTTATCAGTGAGATCTTTTAAATGCAGCTTCAACTCTTTGAGTTCAGCTGGAGCCATTTTGTAAGGAGGACTTGCAATTGGTTTAGTATCGGGTTCTAAGTCGATACCAAAATCAATCTCTCGAGGGGGAGGGACTCTAGGCAAATCATCAGGAAATACATCTAGAAACTCATTCACTACAGGCACTGGGTCTATGGAAGGAATGTCATGATCTAAATCATTAACACTCACAAGATGACACAATAACCCCTTGGACACCATTTTATTGGCCTTAAGGTTAGAAATAAAGAGGTTAGGACGACTCGAGTTGTAACCCTCCCAGATTAGCTCCTTTTCATCAGTGAAATGAAATCTCACCACTCTACTACGACAGTCCAAACAAGCGTAACAACTGTGAAGCCACTCCATGCCAAGAATAACATCAAAATCATGCATGGGTAACTCAACCAAGTCTGCACACATAGTCTTACCACTTACAACTATTGAGCAATCCTTATATACTCTATGAGTTCTTACATTTTCTCCTAAAGGTGTACTAACCACTATAGGATTATGTAGAACTTCAGGCAATATCTCAAAAGTGAGAGCAAGCAAAGGAGTTACAAAGGAAAGCGTAGACCCTGGATCAAGTAAAGCATAAACAGAAGTTGAGAATACTTGCAGCATACCTGTGACCACATCAGCGGACTTCTCCTGCTCCTCCCTGCCCTTCAGGGCATAGAACCTGTTCCTTAGGAGGCTCGGCTGCTGCTGCACCCTGTGGGTTAGGCCTAGGCTGAGCATTACCTCCATCCTGACCTCTGTTCTGTGGGCAGTCTCTAATCATGTGCCCACTCTTACTGTAACCGAAGCAGGCAATAGTGCCCTGTCTGCACTCTCCACTATGAGCACGGCCACACTTAGCACAATTCTTTTTAGGACGCTGCATCTCACCTCCATTGCCCTTCTTGGGCTCAGGTCTGCCTCCTCTAGGTGATGTACTCCTCTGCGAGTTAGAGTTCCCAGAACTCTGTTGCCCCTTCTTGAACCTGGGCTGCTCACGGATGCCAAAATTGTTTCTGTGGCCTCCATGACTGGGACCTGCTTGATATTGAGGCTTAGGCCTCCTAGTATCACGAATACCCCTCTTTTTGCGGCTGTGCTCTACCTTCTGGACATGCACCATCAACCTAGAGAGGTCCATATTATCATGGATCATCGTAGACCGACACTCCTCCTCCAGATCTCCATTAATTCAAGTGAGGAACCTGTTCATCTCATCCCTGCTGTTAGACACAAGGGAAATAGCATACCTCGATAATTTAACAAACTTCAGTACTCATCTCATCCTTGCTGTTAGATACTAAGGAAAGTAGCATACCTGGATAATTTAACAAATTTCAGGGAATACTCCCTGACTGTCATAGATCACTGCTTAAGGTTGATGAACTCCTCAACCTTGGCTTCCATCATCTCTCTGGGAAAGAATCTCTCCAGAAAGGCTGTCTTAAACAACTCCCAAGTGACTGGAACTCCGCCCAAAGCTCGGCTATCCAGCCACATCTTGCACCAAGTCTGTGCAACATTCTTGAGCTGATAGGAATCCATCTCAGCCTTCTAAGTATCTGTGGCCCCCATAGCCACCAGAATCTTATGCACCTCATCCACAAACTCCTGGGGATCCTCTGAAGTCTTGGACCCTGTGAAAATAGGAGGATTAATCCTCGTGAAGTCTCTCAGCCTGTCAGCCATGCTACGAACCGGTGGTTCTCCCTCTGAACATCCTGCCGGTTGACCTGGGCTGTCATAGCCTGGGCCTGCATAGTAATGGCCTGTGCCATCTAGGCCAGAGATGCCCTCACCTCAGCATCAGTCAACCCAGGTTAACTGGCATATCCATTCCTTCAGCTGGAGCCTGGGGTTGAACCTGATTATTCCTACCAGCTGCTCCTCCTCTCCTCTGACCAACGTTACTTCTAGTATTCATTCTCTGAAAACAATAAGAATTGATGTTAGACACGCTCATAACACCAAGAAATCAGACATTAGGAAAAGCACGATAAGATCAGAAGAAGGTAAATTTTCCTACGCATTATGCAGTCTCTAATTCAGGATAGTAGTGCACTTCACTACCATGACTTAGAAACTACTCAATGTGGTTGATGTGAACTCATTATTCTCGGAACTTAACCTTGTGCTCTGATATCAACTTTGTCACGACCGGAATCTAGACCCTAGACGAGACCGGCGTCATTGACCTCTCAGAGGTCGCAGACAAGCCTAGTTACATAATTCTTACTTCATCTAGGTTAATTTTTAGCGGAAAATTTGAAACTTTTTGTTTCTTAACATACTTATTAAACATTCTCATCATTACATAATTGTTCACCATCAACCATCTAATATTAAGATCATCAAATGAAAGAAATAGTATAATATAGTAACAAAGATGTACTTGCAAAAATAGCACCAATACAATGTCTGAATAAAACAGGAAAGAAACGCTAGTGGAACATACTCCACTAGCTCAACTCTAAAATTAAGCTAGAATATAAATGGCAGCATCCTCGAAAGGATGAGGGCCTACCAAGTCCGGATAAATGCTCGACGTCCGGATAGCTTCAGTGTCAACCTGTAGCTCTAGCGTCCACCTGTTCCTGCACCTAAAATTGTAGAGTTGTATAGGGTTAGTACACACTTGTACTAAGTACGGGTATATGCAAGCACACACCAAGGACATGCATGAGAAAGAATAGCTCTTTCCTAACAACGTGATTATGGAAAGTCAAGTCAGTGGACTTGCCAAATTGGGATTAGGAAAGTCATGCCATGAGAGTAACATGCATCATTATACTTATCATATTGCACACACCACATAACATCTTACACATATCACATATCAAATAGCATACAACACATAACATCTTTTATAACATTCATTCATATGCCATGAGACCTTGGAATCATGGACTTGACATTAAGACTTTCCAAAATGGGGGCTCAACATATGGGACCTCAACTAGGGAGTCTTCATTAGCAAACACAGAGTCTGCTTCATTCATTCATATGTCCTTCATTTCATTTCGTTCATAGGCCAGTGTGAACACCAGCTATACCTAGGGTGTAGTTTAAGACTTTCATCAGGTTTGCTGTGCAATGATCAAGAATAACCTAGTGTCATTACCTAAGTCTAGCTCACCTCTTGATTATCCTAACCTAACACCTTTGGTATCATTCATTTCATTATGTGCTTCATTTGAGGCTGGCTTCATTCATTCATTGGGAACTTTAATTTTAACCGACATAGATCATGTGAGCATCATGAAATCCAGTGTATCCCTCACACCGAAAAGAGGTGGAATCACCGGCCAAGGTGACCCAAAACATGCTAGCGTACATGGGAATTTAACCCCGCCAGATCCATATATTGGCAGTATAGGTTCGAAGACCAGGAGATATAAGGATACCCATACCCGGCAAGCCAGACAGTCTCATCTCATGAGAGTTACGTGAACCTCCGCCCTTCACGAAAGAAGGCATCACCGCTCATAGATAGTCTATCGCTCATTAACTTACACTCTCATAGGTGAGTACATTTTGGTAACATTTATTTAGGCTCATTTGAGATTGTTCTCATCTTTCACATTAGCCTCATATCATGTTGTCACCACATTCATTAACATTAGCACAATTGCTCTTCATAATTACTCACCCCATTTTACGTGAATGTTCATTTCATCATATCCCAATGCACTTGGCCATTTGTGTGTTTCACCCTCTTACTTAACCCTTCTAGGGTTTCATCATTTCATTACATAATAATCTTTTCATCGTATGCCAATGCACTTGGCCATTTAGTGTGTCTTACACTCGTACTTACCCCTTCTAGGGTTACTTCATTTCATTACATACATCTTAGGTTCACTTATATTTTTAAACGTATGCTAGACTTATGGGTCTATACATACAAGCCATGAGGCTTCATTCATAATTCGTTAAGTGACTCATACATTCCTAAGATTATGTAGTACAAGACTTATATATCTTGTATATATGCCAAGATCTTGATTTCGATCTAAGTAGGTGGCATTATTCTTGAACATTTAATTCACGTATGACTTATGTATCAATACGAAAATTTGGGCAAGGGAATCCAAGTTCGAATCACTTGGACAACATTTACATTTTTCCTTGATTTTATTTTTAGTCTTCATGACATTGGGACCCTATATTGAATCCCAACATCAACATTCTATCTTTATTTATCTCCTTGGGTTTTCTTCTTAATTTGGCCGAAGGGTTGTGTGTTCGAACCCCCACAACCCCTTTTTATTTTTCCTTAAAATCTTATTGACCCATTTCGCCTAAACCAAGAGGTTGTGGGATCAAACCCCCACATCCTCTTTTATTTATTCTTAACTTTCGCTGGGAATTGGGAGGTTGTGGGTTCGAACCCCAACAGCCTCCTTATTTTAATTTTAAATTCGCTAGGGGCTGTGAGGTGGTGGGTTCGAACCCCCAAAACCTTCTATTTTTATTTTTAATTAAAATCCATTAATGTAGGCGTTTTGGCAGTGAGGTTGTGGGATCGAGCCCCCACAGCCTCACTTTATTTTCTTAATTATTTCGCCTTCACCTTTCCAGCCCTGAGGTCGTGGGTTCGATTCCCACGCCTCACATTGTCTTTTCTTTAATTTTTTTCTTCTCTCATTCGCAGCATGGAGGTCGTGGGTTCGATTCCCACGCCTCCCATTTATTTATTTAATTCTTGTTCTCTTCTTACTCGACCAGTAGGCCCGATTTCGATTCCCCCCAGCCCCCTTTTCTTTTCTTTTTTTGCGAACTACCACTGTCACTCGGGTGAGGTCACAGGTTCGAATCCTGGTGGCCTCACCCCTTTAAAATTCATTAAATTTCCAGATTTCTTCATTAAAATTTAGCCTAAATTAACACTGCATTGTTGCTGGAAATTTTGGTCATTTTTCAGTTTATTTTTATCAACGTTTTCACTTGAACTCCTAAGGTAATTTGTAGACCATTTAACACATCTTTAAGTGCATCTTTCATAGGTTCGTTTGGATAAAATATTGTCACTCAAATCAGCCACATTTCATTACCATGAACATCACGATTTACATATGTTTATACACGTAAACAACAACCAAAAAACTTCACGAAATGAAGCCTAAGCCGAGGCCCTAGTCACAGTAACAAATTTGCACACAATTGCACATAACTTCGAACACACATGGGTTGTCATTTTCATGATTTCACGTACATAAATATATTCACATTCAGCACAAAAACATCACATATACCTAAATCTACCATCAATCATACCCAACCTACGAATCATTGGGAGATAGTGACAGGGACATGCAACGGGGAAACAACCCTAGTTTTCGGACTGAATAACTGAGCCTTAAGGGGTCTCTTGGGAAAGGAACCAAGAGATAAGAAACCCATACCTTATTTGATTGTTCAAACGTTGAAGTTGCTGCCCAAGCCTTTCTCCAAAACGACGTTCAACTCACTGAAAGTTTCACCACCACTCGACGGAAATCTCCCCTTTGCCTTAACGTTTTTGGTTATTTTGTTTTCTTAGACTTTTCGTGTTTGTTCTTCAAGTGTGAAGAACTTCAATATTTGTTCTGTTCTTGAAGTTGTTTTTGGCAGAGAGAAATTGTGAAGTTTGAACGTGAGAGAGTAAAACGTGAGAAGTGGTTTAGGCTTAGGTAATGACTTAGTCAAATTAGGACTCTCCTTAATACTTAAAATATGATTTAATTAATTATACATGAAAGGACCATTTTGCCCTTACAAAAATCAGATTTTAAACAATAATTAAATCACCAATATGTCGCTTCCATTGGGGCTCGAACTCGGGTGGAGTGACCTTTGCAAAATGGATCATTTCGGGTCGACCCGACCCTAACCGGTTCTTTAATTAAATTAATTAATTAATTAATTAATTCCTTAGGGTAATTACGATATTACCCTTGGCTTGGAAAAGACCATTTTACCCATGGACCCTCAAAACTTAAGATTTCTTCTTTTTAAGTCCGGTAAGGAATCATTCGATTAAATCTTCATTTTCGAGAGCCCTACATGGTTGGTTCCAACCTTTCCAAGCTCAACTAACTCCCCAGGTTAGTTGGCTTGGCCTTAGTAAGGTTTCTGAGGTCTGGTTCTACGCGCATCAATCCGTGTGAACCTTGGTCTAATCGCAAGCATTCTTGACACCTTAAGCATTTCTTATCTTATTCATTTTTAGGGTTGTTACAAAAATGCTCAAGCACAAGCAAGTGCTCCCAATCCCGATGCTCCTAAGAATAATTGTTTCTATGCTCTCCGCTCTAGGGGTGATCAAGAGGAGTCTCCTGATGTCGTCACCAGTGTGTTACAAGTGTTCTCCATTAATATCTAAGCTTTACTAGATCCAGGTGCTACTATTTGTAACTCCTTTAGTATCTAAAAAGTTTAATGTGTTACCTGATGTTCTAATGGAACCTTTTTCGGTTACAACCCCAGTGGGTGACTCCGTTGTGGCTAGAAGAGTCTTTAGTTGTTGTCCTATATCATTGCCCAATAAAGTTACCTTGGTTAAATTGGTAGAACTTGATATGGATTAGTAGCATATTTGTTTTGCTTCTATTGATTGTAGAACAAAGGTAGTGAAGTTCAAATTCCCTAATGAACCTGTCTTAGAGTGGAATAGGGGTAACTCAACTGCTAGAGGTTGAATTATTTCGTGTCTAAAAGGTTATAAGATGATCTCTAAGGGGTTTCTTTACCATATTGTGAGGGACATGGACCTTGATTCCTAGGTTCCTCCATTAGAGTCGGTACAAGTAGTGAGGGATTTTCTAGAAGTCTTTCCCGATGACTTGCCCGGAGTTCCTCCCGAATGGGAAATAGACTTCGACATAGACTTATTGCCAGATACAAAACCTACCTCAATTCCTCATTACTGGATGGCTCCGTCCGAGTTACAAGAACTAAATCTTCAACTCAAAGACTTACTCTAGAAGGATTTCGTAAGACCTAGTATTTTTCCTTGGGGCGCTCCAGTGTTGTTTGTAAAGAAGAAGTACGGATCCCTTAGGACGTGCATTGAATATCATCAACTAAATAAGGTTAACATAAAGAACAAGTATCCTCTCCCTAGGATCGACGATTTGTTTGATCAACTCAAAGGGGAAAGTTACTTTTCGAAAATTTACTTGAGGTCGAGGTATCACCAACTTAGGGTGAGAGGTGAAGACATACCTAAAACGTCTTTCCAAACTAGGTAAAGTCATTATGAGTTTCTTTTTATCTATTTTGGTCTAACTAATGCCCCGACGGCTTTTAAGGACCTTATGAATAAGGTGTTTCGAGATTACCTTAACTCCTTTGTGATTGTATTTATTGGTGACATCTTGGTATACTCCAAGAGTGAAGATGAACATGTGGATCATTTGGAGGTAGTATTGCAAGTCCTTAGGGAACACCAACTATTTTTTAAGTATAGTAAGTGTGAGTTTTGGTTAAGATCGGTTGCTTTCCTTGGTAACATTATTTCAAGAGAGGGTATAGAGGTTGATCCGAAGACGGAAGCGGTTAAGAATTGGCGTAGAACTTTTAATCCAACCGATATTCGAAGTTTCTTGGGTTTAGCTGGGTATTATAGGAGGTTTGTTGATGTGTTTGCATCCGTTGCTTCTCCTTTGACTACCTTGACCCAAAAGAGTGTTAAATTTGAGTGGTCGAAAGCTTGTGAAAGAAATTTCCAAGAGTTGAAAGATAAGCTTACCTCCGCTCATCTATTGACCTTATTGGAGGGTACTCAATGGTTCGTAGTATATTCTGATGCTTCTCGAGTTGGCTTGGGTTGTCTCCTCTTGCAACATAGTAAGGTGATAACATATGCCTCTAGGCAACTGAAAATACATTAGAAGAATTATCCAACTCATGATCTTGAGTTAGTGACCGTAGTGTTTGCCTTAAAAATATGGAGGCATTATCTTTATGGTGTCCATGTGGATGTATTTACCTACCATAAAAGTGTTCAGTGTGTTCACTCAAAAGGAGTTGAATCTCCGACAAAGAAGATGGTTGGAACTTTTGAAGGATTACAACATGAGTGTCCTCTACCACCGCGGCAAGTCCAATGTGGTAGCGGATGCTTTAAGTCGTATGACTATAGGTAGTGTGTCTCATATGGAAGACGTTAAGGAAAACTAGTGAAAGATTTTCATAGATTGGATCGGTTGGGTTTTCAATTGCAAGATTCACCAAATGGGGGCTTCATGGTTTGTCATAACTCTGAATCATCCTTAGTGGTTGAAGTGAAGTCCAAGCAACATCTTGAACCCTTGTTCTTCCCTAAACTCATGATATCTTGAAATTCTATGGAAATTGTGGAAGATGATAAATATGTGAATATGTAGAATGATAATTGCTATGCATTACTTCTTGAATTTACCTTGTTTATGTATTGGTTATGTATTCTTTGGTAATTGAAGTATGAAGGCAATGAAAGGGCAAGAATGCATGAAGATTGATTCTTCTTGAATTCAATTATGAAAAATGAGTTACTTAGATAGTAATGCTTCTATGTCTAATGTTTGGTTGTGATGTTGATGACAAGTATTCCTCATTCCTAACCCTAGACACTTGAAATTGTTATGAATTATGTATGCGTGTTATGATATGACTATTATATGATTGAAAGTAGTTCTCATGATTATAATAAAGTCCTAGTGAAAGGTTTACTCACTTGTATGAGGTTTCTAAAGTCAAAAGGTAGTTCTCACTTATGATTAGCCATGAGCTATTATGATGAGATGTTTACATAGGGGTGTAGAAGAGGCTAATTTAAACATTGTATGATGAGTATGATTATTACTAAAGGGAATAAATGCTTAGCATCGAAAGGGAACGTAAATGAGATGGAGGTGTCACGTTTAGTAAGTCCGGTCTCCCACATGGGTTTTTCACATTTAGTAAGTACAGATTCCCAAGATATGTGTTGTTTCATGATATGTAAACATCCACTTCTAGGAAGTCAAGGTTTTTAGTAATAATTACCTTTACCCTTAAGTATGTGCCCATATAGGACTATAGCTTAGCGGATCCACCTAGATAGCTATGTACGAAAGGTTGCACATTAGGCAAGTGTTAACCCTCTCTTTTCAGTGTGGGAGTAGAACACCGGATTCCATGTAGCTCACATGGTCTCATGTAAGTTATTGCACTTCTAATCCTAACGTAAAAGTAAATGGACTGTAAGACCTCGAAAATGAGACAAGGTGTCTAGAGCCTAACATGTTCGTCTTAATGTTATAAGGTCCTAAAATGACTCATTATGTGATATAGAGGCAGTGTTCAAAGTTTGAAGTGATTTGGAAGTCGAACGTCAAGGGACGTCCAAGACGTTCGACGAATAGTCCCTTATGTGCCTCATGTGTGTATGCATGCCTAAATTGTATTAACGGAGTCTAATAAGTCTTTAAATGGTTTAAAATGATGTTTAATGTTGTTATATGAAGTTTCGTGAAGTTTGGAGGTCAAACTCCCAAGAACGTCCAAGACATTCAAAAGATAGCCCCTAAGACGTTCATCGTATGTCATGTTGGGGCTTGGCCTGTTTGGACGTCTTGTAGGTGTTTGTTTTGGATGAAATTTATGTGGAAGGCCTATAACATGTTAAGGTTTGTAATAGCGTTGGAAACGTCCGGGTACGACTTCTAAAGGGCCCACAAGCGGCCCAACAAGAAGGACCCAAGGCTGCCTAAGACACTGCCTGGGCAGTGTCACTTGACGAATTCAACGATGGATCGTTGGTCCCCCAACGGCCCATCGAGTAGGTCTCGTCGAAGGGGGCTTGCCTTGGGCAGGTCTTGAGCCAAGAATTTGGCTAAGTCATGGGTGACGGAGGGCATAACGCCCTGTCATTCCCATGACGCCCCGTCGAGACCCTCGTCGCGGGTGCCTGCAGGTTTGACTGCCTGCGTGCTGCCACTTAAAGGGGTGAATGGGAAATTCACCCCACGTCCTAACCTGACTATAATAGGTTTATTTAGTTAATTATAGGTGCATATAAGTCTTTAAAAACGTGATCAACCCATTTCCAAAATCCTCTCACATGTTTAAAGCCTTTCCCCTCCAAAATATTCTCTCTAGAACCTCCATTGTTGGTGAACCTCAAGAACAGATTCAATCTGGGTTTCCCATGGATGAATCATCAAGTTTAAGAGGTTTTAAACTAATAAAAGGTATGGCAATCCTTCATCTTCAAGTAACCTTTCACTTGAAGAGTTCTTCTCAATGTTTTTCAAAGAAATCTTATGATCAAGTTTCAAATCTTCCAATCTAGCCATGGGTTCTTTCTCAAAACGTTTTTAATGATTTAGTCATGACGAATGGAAGTTAATACAGTGATTTGAATGTGATTTTACTCCAATTGCATGATGAACCCACGTTCCTTCCAAAATTGGTTTAGCTTTTGCATGGGCTTTGTGATCTTGACTTGTTATCGATTGAATTATGATTCCACTACGTTGAAGTGATTGTATATTCTGTTATTTACATGAATTTATGTTGAATTAATGTTGAATGATCCATGAGGATCAATGTATCAAGATTTGAGCATGTTTAGCCTAGTTTCTATAGTTCACTGTAACATTGGCTTTCTTATGATCTAAAGTGAATTTCGATTAAGTTGTGGTTCTTGTAGCTACTGTTTTAGGTTAATACCATGGTTGAATTGTGGATATAAATCATATATGACCAAAGTAGAGAAGGCTTGGTTTGAATTAATCTAGGTTCTTCTTCTCTATGAAGTTGTAACTTGTGATCTTGACGTTAGGTTAGTCGCTATAGGAATTGATTATGGTTAATGTCTATAGCTTCTGCCTATAATGAAATATGAGGATGAATTATATGTAATTAATACAATATGGGTCAATTCATGATAGGTTGAATATATTTAACCTATGTAAACTTACTTCCATGAACTCCCTATATGAAGCATGCTTGTATCGACCTTAATGGAAAATTGTAGTAGTGTCTCATCTAGATTATGATTTCATTAGCTACTGCCTTAGGGTGATATGATTCATGAAATATGACCTATAATCCATATGATTGAAATTTATTAACGATCTATGTTCTTCTACTTTCCTAGTATGTGATGTATATGTTATGGTATAATCGTGTAGTGACTTGTACATGGTTTCTTATATGTTTAAAGTACATTTAGCAACTGCCATATATATATGAATTATTGATAAATAAGGTGTATTAATCAATGAGGATCAAAGGTTGAGGAGTTGGTAAGAATGCCTATTTCCTCTGCTCTTCTACTTCTCTATTCTTTATAGAAATGTTGATGAAGCCTTGTATGGCATTGTGTGGTATGGTCCACTTATGGTAGCGGTGTTTACTTTATTGTCATTATATATGTGTTGATAATGGACTTGAAGGCAAATTGATGAACTTATGAATATGTGCTTAAGATGATACTATGAGAAGCTTATGCTTACTTTTCTATTCTAGTTGTGAATCAGGTTGTGTGGCTATTGTATGAACATGTGTATAACCATGTTAGGGTAAAGTATAGGTGCTGCCATGGATGTGTTAATATGGTTAATAACCCCTTACCTATGTACCCTTATATGAAAGTGTAAATACATAAAGTTTGGAGTCTTGATATTAAGGTATATATTGTCTTGTCTCCTATGCTATTAAGTGTTGTGTGCTATGTGCTTGAAGTTTAATGTGGTCGAATAGGGTGGCTGACTTAATAAGTTATTGATAGCCATTATGTGATCATGTTGGTCAATGTACACACACTCTCAGATACATGCATGATACAAGTAGTATAAGTCATTGTGTCTAAATGAAAGGTAGTTCTCATATTCACTAGTGTCTACTACTATGCATATTAAGGTGATGTTTATGAAGTATGATTTGTATTCCCTTACTAGGATGACTTGATAGGTTACTAGTATGGGCAAGGGTATGGAACCTTGTCTATACATTGCACATGTGTATCTTGATAGGATAGTTCCTAGATTTGGTTTCTATGTAAATGAAGGATGAATGTGTGAACATGTTATGAATATGATGTATATGATATGATGAAGTATGAATGTGTATAGTGTCTTAGAAGGTTTATATGAAAGTATTGTTCATATAGTTATGCCTATAGACTTATGCATTGATATATGAACATGTGTGACATTATGTGTTATGTGAAAGGTTTGCTCACATCTATGTATACACTCACACACATGGATGATCTAGTTAGTGAGAATAGGCCTTGCTAGGGGTGCCCAAGAATACTCCAAAACTAGATAGTTGCTTGAATATGCTATAATCATATGAATGATGAATATCCTAAGCTTATGTTCTTTATAAACAAATGTAATAAAGGCTTTTCAATAAAGGGAACTTAGCTTAGCACCGAGTGAACTTGACATTAAGAGGTGTTGACTTTCCTTGGAGGAATATTCACCATTTGTCCCTTATAGAGTGTTGACTTTCCTTAGAGGAATACTCACCTATGGACCTACATAAGGTGTCGACTTCCCTTAGAAGAATACTCACCTATGGACCCACATGAAGTGTTGACATTCTTTGAGTAATATTCAGTCATGTTTTCTCATGAGGTGAGGCCCCATTACCAAATGGTATATAGAGGGAATACCTATATCTTAGTTCCATAAACTATGCTTGCCACATAGGATCTAGCAAAGTGATTTCACTTAGGATGCTAGAATGTATGTTAATGTTCTACCTTGGCTAGGTAGGAACACCTTCCTTTGGTGTAAGGCTCTACAACACCAAATTCCATGTTTAGCACCCATGGTCTTAGTGTCGGTTAAGGCTATGGTTTCCCTAAATATAAAATGGACAATGGAAGTAATTGAATAGGATCCTAACTAGGAGGACTTAAGGTAAGTTACTTAGGATAGGTGAAAGTAATGAACCCATTTAGACATTGCACAAGTGACTCCTTCGGAAGTCTTAGGAAGGTGCCCTAATGCTTATGATTATGTATGTGTCCTTTATGTATGATATTGTAGTCTTGGTTTGACTATGTTTATATTGTACTATACTTCTATGATGACTTGTGTTGTCTTGTGTAGATGCTATGTATGGCTTTTCTGTTGTGTTCCTAAGGTGATACATTGCACCAAGTATCCCTAAAGGATTACTTAGGAGACTAATGAATTAAGAGTAAGGGTTCACTGTAAAGGTGATGGAGTTCACTGTAAAGTGACTCCAAATTGTACTTAAATTCTATATGTGCTTTTCTATGATGTTTGGCCTTTGATTGTGTTTCTATGAAGTATGTGGATGATATAAATGCTATTGATAAAGGTTTTATGATGATTTACTCAAAATGGCATGAAGTATGATTTCAAAGGAGATGTCCCTTTTAAATGCGTGTTTTTGCATGGTTGTCATACTTAGTACATTCTTGTGCTAATCCCAATATTCTTTACTTTTACACAAAGTGTAGGTATTGGAATGCTTAAATGAGGTCTATGATTGAGGAGCTTGATAGGTGATTTCCCAAGCTCAAGGAAAGGATTCCTTAAGTTCAAGGATGTCCTAAGGTGTACTTATTGTAAAGTCTATTTAGTAATGTATAGCTTTGTATTATGTCTTAAGGGCTTTGTCCTTAATGTACTCTAAAGTTATTGAGTCTAAGATGGCAAAGAGACTTAGAGTCTAAATATGTATTTTGACTTATGTTTTATATATATATATATATATGATGTGATGTTTCTAGCATATGATGTGTTTATATATATATATGATGTGATGTTTCTAGCATATGATGTGCTATGAAAAGTTTTAAATTTTCCGCTAAATTTACTATGCCAATGCAATGAATGATATGAGAGGCTTGTCTTAGACCTCCGAGAGGTCGATGACGCCAGTTACAATCCAAGATTGTATCCTATCTTCTAGGGTATGGTTTCGGGTTGTGACAAACTTGGTATCAGAGCATGAGGTTTATGTAGCGGTTTTAGGTTCTAAGAAGTCTCATATTGCCACGTCTAGTAGAGTCTTGTATCATTGGTGGTGAGTCGCGACACATCAAATGGTACGAGAGGCTATAGGACGATAGAGTTTCCCTTCTTCATCATTCTCATATCGTGCCATAGAACTTAATTCTATAAGATCTCTCTCTCATGTTTTCTTGTCCGGTGGTCTTTTAGATATGGTTGCTTGGATGAGATTGCTCTATGCTTGAGGGAGAAAAGGTGAGTTTAAGATGCTTATCTTCGTTTTATGGTTTGAATGAGTATGGTGAAGGTGGCACTTGTCCTTATTTTGATGATGTATAAACTAACTAGGGCGACTTGAAGGGTTAACTAGACTTAGGTAGGGGTATGGGACTCTACCTATATCTTGCACTAGTTTGCCTTGATGGAGACCTTAGGAGGTTAATACTATGCATGTGTATGATGATAAATGTGAATGTCCTTATGTAATGATCTCTATGCTTATAATCATGTAAGTAGCCTAGTGTGCTAAAGATATGGAGTTATCCATGTATGAAGGTTATAAATGAGTAAAGTATGGTGATAATTGTAGTTCTTGTTGAGTCACTTGATTTAGTAGAGTTATGGGGCTTTACTTGATCATTGCACATGATGACTCTATGGGGATTATGATTTGTTATCTTACCTTGCTATGTATGAAATATCTCTTATTTGATGATATGATGCCAATTATGGCAATATATGAAGTCTTGATGAAATAACAAGTTATGTCGAATGATGTATGTCATGATATAGTTGAAGCATGCTAGAAGTTATGGTGGTTAAAGTGAATTTTCTTAGATTGTTGTATTCCTATATGGTTTTGTATGATGGTAGCCAAATATTAGGATTTGAACTTGGATTGTTTAATAACTACCTATGGAAGTATGCTATCCTATGAATGTATGTGATTAAAAGTGTGCATTGTTTTCCTTTGCATATATAAGTGGTACTTGATGAGTTGATAGTATAAATTGAAGTCTTTTGTAGAGACTTGAGTTGTAAATATAGTATGCATGCTTATGAAGAATGAGTTGGTAAAGCTTTGTATCTTATAATTCCATACTTGTTACATTAAATGTCTAAATATTGCACCTTTGGGTATTTTGAAGCATGCTCGTTGTAAAGACTAGGCAACTTATTGTATCATGTTTGGAGAACCTACTAAATTGTCATTTGATTGGATGTTGTTGAAATATGTGTAGAATTTATGAATATGAACATGATAAGGAATGTGGAAAAGAATTTTTGCTATTTAGATTGAAGGATGAGAATCTTATGACATGATGAGTCGTAGAGTTATTTCTAAACTCCTTGTTGTTTTCCTCAAATGATGTATGACCTTAGTGTCTATTGCGAGTAGGAAGACCTTATGTGAATTGAATAGTATGATCAAAATTGATGGTTGAGGATGATTTTCCTAAAATGATAAGGTTTAGAATGCCTTAGTGTTGTTAAATTGAATTAATGAAGATTCCCTCTAAAGTAGTAATCACTTTAAGTGATGAATATGAAGGTTGTGTATTTGAGATCCTCTATATGTTGGGTTAAGTTGCTCTTAATTGGGTTTACCCTAAGTGGGAGATGGTGTTTGAGTAGTGATATTGTAGAAATTGTCTACATTGTTCTTCTATTCTTACTTGAATTGGAAAATAAGAATTCTTAGTATGCTTGTAATGAAAATAGTCTTGCATAAAGTGTGAATGACATGATCTTTATATGATTGGTATGAATTGATTGACATCATCTTAGAGACATGGTGAATTTACCAAAGAGCATGAGAGGAAAGTTTTGATAAAATCCATGTTTTCTCTTGTTGACTTGCATTTTTATGTGCTAATTGTGGAGTTGACTTCATGAGGTAAGACAAGGAATTGGTAATAGTCACTTGTAGGGTAGATTGTTTAGCCTTGTAATGGGAGTTGAGTCTCTTTTACCATGAAATATGTTGACTCTCTTGAAAATTTAGTGACTTGATGATTTGTAATGCAAAATTGTAGGCTCATTCTTGAAAGGTGAAAGCATGTTTTGCTAAGAGTACATGTGTGTGCCTATGATTTGTGCTATTTTTCCAAAACGAGGATTACTATAAGGGTGAGTATTATGTTAAGAAAAGAGATTTGTGGAATGACTTCCTATTTTGTTGTGATGTACTTGGTGTGATTTGCCATTTATATATCACTAGGAAGAAAAATGTATGCATGTCTTGGCTTGAAAGTTGAGATTTCTTATTTTTCTTTAAAGAAATTGAACTTGTGCTTTGCTAAAGGGTGTAAAGTTGTGTTCCTTTTAAAGGTTGGTGCATGAAATCAAATGTGATGATGTTATATCATATATGAACTGCTCTATGATGCATTGAAGTCCTTGATGTGATTAAAGAGTCCTAAGTGTCATTCGAGGATGAATGTTCCCAAGTGGGGGGTATTGTAAGATCTCGAAAATGAGACAAGGTGTCCAGAGCCTAACATGTTCGTATTAATGTTATAAGGTCCTAAAATGAATTATTATGTGATATAGAGGCAGTGTGCAAAGATTGAAGTTATTTGGAAGTCGAACGTCAAGGGACGTCCAAGACGTTCGACGAATAGTCGCTTATGTGCCTCATGTGTGTATGCATGCCGAAATTGTATGAACGGAGTCTAATAAGTGTTTAAATGGTTTAAAATGATGTTTAAATTTTTTATGTGAAGTTTCGTGAAGTTTGGAGGTCAAACGCCCAAGAACGTCCAAGACATTCAAAAGATAGCCCCTAAGACGTTCATCGTATGTCATGGTGGGGCTTGGCCTGTTTGGACGTCTTGTAGGTGTTTGTTTTGGATGAAATTTATGTGGAAGGACTATAACCTGTTAAGGTTTGTAATCGCATTAGAAATGTCCGGGTACGACTTATAAAGGTCCCCACAAGAGGCCCAACAAAAAGGACCCAAGGCTGCCTAAGACACTGCCTGGGCAGTGTCCATTGACGGACCCAACGATGGATCGTTGGTTCCCCAACGGCCCGTCGAGAAGGTCTCATCGAAGGGGGCTTGCCTTGTTCAGGTCTTGAGCCAAGAATTTGGCTAAGTCATGGGCGACGGAGGGCATGACGCCCCGTCGAGACCCTCGTCGCGGGTGCCTGCAGGTTTGACTGCCTGCGTGCTGCCACTTAAAGGGGTGAATGGGAAATTCACCCCACTTCCTAACCTGACTATAATAGGTTTATTTAGTTAATTTTAGGTGCATATAAGTCTGTAAAAACGTGATCAACCCGTTCCCAAAATCCTCTCACATGTTTAAAGCCTTTCCTCTCCAAAATATTCTCTCTAGAACCTCCATTGTTGGTGAAGCTCAAGAACAGATTCAAGATGGGTTTCCCATGGATGAATCATCAAGTTTAAGAGGTTTTCAACTAATAAAAGGTATGGCAATCCTTCATCTTCAAGTAACCTTTCACTTGAAGAGTTCTTCTCAATGTTTTTCAAAGAAATCTTATGATCAAGTTTCAAATCTACCAATCTAGCCATGGGTTCTTTCTCAAAACGTTTTTAATGATTTAGTCATGATTAATGGAAGTTAATACAGTGATTTGAATGTGATTTTACTCCAATTGCATGATGAACCCATGTTCTTTCCAAAATTGGTTTAGCTTTTGCATGTCTTTGTGATCTTGACTTGTTATCGATTGAATTATGATTCCATTACGTTGAAGTGATTGTATATGATGTTATTTACATGAATTTATGTTGAATGATCAATGAGGATCAATGTATGAATATTTGAGCATGTTTAGCCTAGTTTCTATAGTTCGCTGAAACATTGGCTTTCTTATGATCTAAAGTGAATTTTGATTAAGTTGTGGTTCTTGTAGCTACTGTTTTAGGTTAATACCTTGGTTGAATTGTGGATATAAATCATGTATGACCAAAGTAGAGAAGGCTTGGTTTGAATTAATCTAGGTTCTTCTTGACTATGAAGTTGTAACTTGTGATCTTGACATTAGGTTAGTCGCTATAGGAATTGATTATGGTTAATGTCTATAGCTGCTGCCTATAATGAAATATGAGGATGAATTATATGTAATTAATACAATATGGGTCAATTCATGATAGGTTGAATATGATTAACCTATGTAAACTTACTTTCCATGAACTCTCTATATCAAGCATGCTTGTATCGACCTTAATGGCAAATTGTAGTAGTGTCTCATCTAGATTATGATTTCATTAGCTACTGCCTTAGGGTGATATGATTCATGAAATATGACTTATAATCCATATGAATGAAATTGATTAACGATCTATGTTCTTCTACTTTCCTAGTATGTGATGTATATGTTATGGTATAATCGTGTAGTGACTTTTACATGGTTTCTTATATGTTTAAAGTACATTTATCTACTGCCATATATATATATATATAAATTATTGATAAACAAGGTGTATTGATCAACGAGGATAAAAGGTTGAGGAGTTGGTAAGAATGCCTATTTTCTCTACTCTTCTACTTCTCTATTCTTTATAGAAATGTTGATGAAGCCTTGTATGGCATTGTGTGGTATGGTCCACTTATGGTGGCGGTGTTTACTTTATTTTCATTATATATGTGTTGATCATGACCTTGAAGGAAAATTGATGAACTTATGAATATGTGCTTAAGATGATACTATGAGAAACTTATGCTTACTTTCCTATTCTAGTTGAGAATTAGGTTGTGTGGCTATTGTATGAGCATGTGTATAACCATGTTAGAGTAAAGTATAGGTGCTGCCATGGATATGTTAACATGGTTAATAACCCCTTACCTATGTACCCTTATATGAAAGTGTAAATAGCTAAAGTTTGGAGTCTTGATATTAAGGTATATATTGTCTTGTCTCCTATGCTATTAAGTGTTGTGTGCTATGTGCTTGAAGTGTAATGTGGTCTAATAGGGTGGCTGACTTAATAAGTTATTGATAGCCATTATATGATCTTGTTGGTCAATGTACACACACTCTCACTTACATGCATGATACAAGTAGTATAAGTCATTGTGTCTAAATGAAAGGTAGTTCTCATATTCACTAGTGTCTACTACTATGCATATTAAGGTGATGTTTATGAAGTATGATTTGTATTCCCTTACTAGGATGACTTGATAGGTGTACTAGTATGGGCAAGGGTATGGAACCTTGTCTATACATTGCACATGTGTATCTTGATAGGATAGTTCCTAGATTTGGTTTCTATGTACATGAAGGATGAATGTGTGAACATGTTATGAATATGATATATACGATATGATGAAGTATGAATGTGTATAGTGTCTTAGCAGGTTTATATGAAAGTATTGTTCATATAGTTATGCCTATAGACTTATGCATTGATATATGAACATGTGTGACATTATGTGTTATGTGAAAGGTTTGTTCACATCTATGTATACACTCACACACATGGATGATCTAGTTAGTAAGAAGAGGCCTTGCTAGGGGTGCCCAAAAATACTCCGAAACTAGATAGGTGCTTGAATATGCTATAAGCATATGAATGATGAATATCCTAAGCTTATGTTTTTTATAAACAAATGTAATAAAGGCTTTTCAATAAATGGAACTTAGCTTAGCACCGAGTGAACTTGACATTGAGAGGTGTTGACTTCACTTGGAGGAATATTCACCATTTGTCCCTTATAGAGTGTTGACTTCCCTTAGAGGAATACTCACCTATGGACCTACATAAGGTGTCGATTTCCCTTAGAGGAATACTCACCTATGGACCCACATGAAGTGTTGACTTTCCTTGAGGAATATTCACTCATGTTTTCTCATGAGGTGAGGCCCCATTACCAAATGGTATATAGAGGGAATACCTATCTCTTAGTTCCATAAACTATGCTTTCCACATAGGATCTAGCAAAGTGATTTCACTTAGGATGCTAGAATGTATGTTAATGTTCTACCTTGGCTAGGTAGGAACACCTTCCTTTGGTGTAAGGCTCTACAATACCAAATTCCATGTTTAGCACCCATGGTCTTAGTGTCGGTTAAGGCTATGGTTTCCCTAAAGATAAAATGGACAATGGAAGTAATTGAATAGGATCCTAACTAGGAGGACTTAAGGTAAGTTACTTATGATAGGTGGAATTAATGAACCCATCTAGACATTGCTCAAGTGACTCCTTAGGAAGTCTTAGGAAGGTGCCCTAATGCATATGATTATGTATGTGTCCTTTATGTATGATATTGTAGTTTTGGTTTGACTATGTTTATATTGTACTATACTTCTATGATGACTTGTGTTGTCTTGTGTAGATGCTATGTATGGCTTTTCTGGTTTGTTCCTAAGGTGATACATTGCACCAAGTATCCCTAAAGGATTACTTAGGAGGCTAATGAATTAAGAGTAAGGGTTCACTGTAAAGGTGATGGAGTTCACTGTAAAGTGACTCCAAATTGTACTTAAATTCTACATGTGATTTTCTATGATGTTTGGCCTTTGATTGTGTTTCTATGAAGTATGTGGATGATATAAATGCTATTGATAAAGGTTTTATGATAATTTACTCAAAATTGCATGAAGTATGATTTCAAAGGAGATGTCCCTTTTAAATGCGTGTTTTTGCATGGTTGTCATACTTAGTACATTCTTGTGCTAATCCCAATATTCTTTACATTTACACAAAGTGTAGGTATTGGAATGCTTAAATGAGGTCTATGATTGAGGAGCTTGATAGGTGATTTCCCAAGCTCAAGGAAAGGATTCCTTAAGTTCAAGGATGTCCTAATGTGTACTTATTGTAAAGTCTATTTAGTAATGTATAGCTTTGTATTATGTCTTAAGGGCTTTGTCCTTAATGTACTCTAAAGTTATTGAGTCTAAGATGGCAAAGAGACTTAGAGTCTAAATATGTATTTTGACTTATGTTTTATATATATATATATATGATGTGATGTTTCTAGCATATGATGTGCTATGAAAAGTTTTAAATTTTCCATAAATTTGCTATGCCAATGCAATGAATGATATGAGAGGCTTGTCTTAGACCTTCGAGAGGTCGATGACGCCGGTTACAATCCAAGATTGTATCCTATCTTCTAGGGTATGGTTTCGGGTTGTGACAAACTTGGTATCAGACCATGAGGTTTATGTAGCGGTTTAGGTTCTAAGAATTCTCATATTGCCACGTCTAGTAGAGTCTTGTATCATTGGTGGTGAGTCGCGACACATCAAATGGTACGAGAGGCTGTAGGACGATAGAGTTTCCCTTCTTCATCAATCTCATATCGTGCCATAGAACTTAATTCTATAGGATCTCTCACTCATGTTTTCTTGTTCGGTGGTCTTTTAGATATGGTTGCTTGGATAAGATTGCTCTATGCTTGAGGGAGAAAAGGTGAGTTTGAAACTCTTATCTTCGTTTTATGGTTTGAATGAGTATGGGTGAAGGTGGCACTTGTCCTTATTTTGATGATGTATAAACTAACTAGGGAGACTTGAAGGGTTAACTAGACTTAGGTAGGGGTATGGGACTCTACCTATATCTTGCACTAGTTTACCTTGATGGAGACCTTAGGAGGTTAATAATATGCATGTGTATGATGATAAATGTGAATGTCCTTATGTAATGATCTCTATGCTTATAATCATGTAAATAGCCTAGTGTGCTAAAGATATGGAGTTATCCATGTATGAAGGTTATAAATGAGTGGAGTATAGTGATAATTGTAGTTCTTGTTGATTCACTTGATTTAGTAGAGTTATGGGGCTTTACTTGATCATTGCACATGATGACTCTATGGGGATTATGATTGGTTATCTTACCTTGGTATGTATAAAATATCTCTTATTTGATGATATGATGCCAATTATGGCAATATATGAAGTGTTGATGAAATAACAAGTTATGTCGAATGATGTATGTCATGATATAGTTGAAGCATGCTAGAAGTTATGGTGGTTAAAGTGAATTCTCTTAGATTGTTGTATTCCTATATGGTTTTGTATGATGGTAGCCAAATATTAGGATTTGAACTTGGATTGTTTAATAACTACCTATGGAAGTATGCTATCCTATAAATGTATGTGATTAAAAGTGTTCATTGTTTTCCTTTGCATATATAAGTGGTACTTGATGAGTTGATAGTATAAATTGAAGTCTTTTGTAGAGACTTGAGTTGTAAATATAGTATGCATGCTTATGAAGAATGAGTTGGTAAAGCTTTGTATCTTATAATTCCATACTTGTTACATTAAATGTCTAAATATTGCACCTTTGGGTATTTGGAAGCATGCTCGTTGTAAAGACTAGGCAACTTATTGTATCATGTTTGGAGAACCTACTAAATTGTCATTTGATTGGATGTTGTTGACATATGTGTAGAATTTATGAATATGAACATGATAAGGAACGTGGAAAAGAATTTTTGCTATTTAGATTGAAGGATGAGAATCTTATGACATGATGAGTCATAGAGTTATTTCTAAACTCCTTGTTGTTATCCTCAAATGATGTATGACCTTAGTGTCTATTGCAAGTAGGAAGACCTTATGTGAATTGAATAGTATGATCAAAATTGATGGTTGAGGATGATTTTCCTAAAATAATAAGGTTTAGAATGCCTTAGTGTTGTTAAATTAAATTAATGAAGATTCCCTCTAAAGTAGTAATCACTTTAAGTGATGAATATGAAGGTTGTGTATTTGAGATCCTCTATATGTTGGGTTAAGTTTCTCTTAGTTGGGTTTACCCTAAGTGGGGGATGGTGTTTGAGTAGTGATATTGTAGAAATTGTCTACATTGTTCTTCTATTCTTACTTGAATTGGAAAATATGAATTCTTAGTATGCTTGTTCATGAAAATAGTCTTGCATAAAGTGTGAATGGCATGATCTTTATATGATTGGTATGAATTGATTGACATCATCTTAGAGACATGGTGAATTTCCCAAAGAGCATGAGAGGAAAGTTTTGATAAAATCCATGTTTTCTCTTATTGACTTGCATTTTTATGTGCTAATTGTGGAGTTGACTTCATGAGGTAAGACAAGGAATTGGTAATAGTCACTTGTAGGGTAAATTATTTAGCCTTGTAATGGGAGTTGAGTCTCTTTTACCATGAAATATGTTGACTCTCTTGAAAATTTAGTGACTTGATGATTTTTAAGGCAAAATTGTAGGCTCATTCTTGAAAGGTGAAAGCATGTTTTGCTAAGAGTCCATGTGTGTGCCTATGATTTGTGCTATTTTTCCAAAACGAGGCTTACTATAAGGGTGAGTATTATGTTAAGAAAAGAGATTTGTGGAATGACTTCCTATTTTGTTGTGATGTACTTGGTGTGATTTGCCATTTATATTTCACTAGGAAGAAAAATGTATGCATGTCTTGGATTGAAAGTTGAGATTTCTTATTTTTTTTTAAAAGAAATTGAACTTGTGCTTTGCTAAAGGGTGTAAAGTTGTGTTCCTTTTAAAGGTTGGTGCATGAACTCCTATGTGATGATGTTATATCATATATGAACTGCTCTATGATGCATTGAAGTCCTTGATGTGATTAAAGAGTCCTAAGTGTCATTCGAGGACGAATGTTCCCAAGTGGGGGATATTGTAAGACCTCGAAAATGAGACAAGGTGTCTAGATCCTAACATGTTCTTATTAATGCTATAAGGTCCTAAAATTACTCATTATGTGATATAGAGGCAGTGTGCAAAGATTGAAGTGATTTGGAAGTCAAACGTCAAGGGACGTCCAAGATGGTAGACGAATAGTCGCTTATGTGCCTCATGTGTGTATGCATGCCTAAATTGTATGAACAGTGTCTAATAAGTCTTGAAATGGTTTAAAATGATGTTTAATGTTGTTATATGAAGTTTCGTGAAATTTGGAGGTCAAACGCCCAAGAACGTCCAAGACAGTCAAAAGATAGCCCCTAAGACGTTCATCGTATGTCATGGTGGAGCTTGGCCTGTTTGGACATCTTGTAGGTGTTTATTTTTGATGAAATTTATGTGGAAGGCCTATAGCATGTTAAGGTTTGTAATCACATTGGAAACATCCGGGTACGACTTCTAAAGGGCCACACAAGAGGCCCCACAAGAAGGACCCTAGGCTGCCTAAGACACTGCCTGGGCAGTGTCCCTTGACGGACCCAACGACAGATTGTTGGTCCCCCAAAGGACCACCAAACAGGTCTCGTAGAAGGGGGCTTGCCTTGGGCAGGTCTTGATCCAAGAATTTGGCTAAGTCATGAGCGACAGAGAGCATGACGCCCCGTCAAGACCCTCGTCGCGGATGCCTGCAAGTTTGACTGCCTGCGTGCTGCCACTTAAAGGGGTGAATGGGAAATTCACCCCACTTCCTAACCTGACTATAATAGGTTTATTTAGTTAATTTTAGGCGCAAATAAGTCTTTAAAAACGTGATCAACCCATTCCCAAAATCCTCTCACATGTTTAAAGCCTTTCCCCTCCAAAATATTCTCTCTAGAACCTCCATTGTTGGTGAAGCTCAAGAACAGATTCAAGCTGGGTTTCCCATGGATGAATCATCAAGTTTAAGAGGTTTTCAATTAATAAAAGGTATGGCAACCCTTCATCTTCAAGTAACCTTTAACTTGAAGAGTTCTTCTCAATATTTTTCAAAGAAATCTTATGATCAAGTTTCAAATCTTCCAATCTAGCCATGGGTTCTTTCTCAACACGTTTTTAATGATTTAGTCATGATGAATGGAAGTTAATATAGTGATTTGACTGTGATTTTACTCCAATTGCATGATGAACCCATGTTCCTTCCAAAATTGGTTTAGCTTTTGCATGGGCTTTGTGATCTTGACTTGTTATCGATTGAATTATGATTCCATTACGTTGAAGTGATTGTATATGCTGTTATTTACATGAATTTATGTTGAATTAATGTTCAATGATCCATGAGGATCAATGTATTATGATTTGAGCATGTTTAGCCTAGTTTCTATAGTTCACTGTAACATTGGCTTTCTTATGATCTAAAGTGAATTTCGATTAAGTTGTGGTTCTTGTAGCTACTGTTTAGGTTAATACCATGGTTGAATTGTGGATATAAATCATTTATGACCAAAGTAGAGAAGGCTTGGTTTGAATTAATCTAGGTTTTTCTTGTCTATGAAGTTGTAACTTGTGATCTTGACGTTAGGTTAGTCGCTATATGAATTAATTATGGTTAATGTCTATAGTTGCTGCCTATAATGAAATATGAGGATGAATTATATGTAATTAATACAATATGGGTCAATTCATGATAGGTTGAATATGATTAACCTATGTAAACTTACTTTCCATGAACTCCCTATATGAAGCATGCTTGTATCGACCTTAATGGCAAATTGTAGTAGTGTCTCATCTAGATTATGATATCATTAGATACTGACTTAGGGTGATATGATTCATGAAATATGACCTATAATCCATATGAATGAAATTAATTAACGATCTATGTTCTTCTACTTTCCTAGTATGTGATGTATATGTTATGGTATAATCGTGTAGTGACTTGTACATGGTTTCTTATATGTTTAAAGTACATTTAGCTACTGCCATATATATATGAATTATTGATAAACAAGGTGTATTGATCAATGATGATCAAAGGTTGAGGAGTTGGTAAGAATGCCTATTTCCTCTACTCTTCTACTTCTCTATTCTTTATAGAAATGTTGATGAAGCCTTGTATGACATTGTGTGGTATGGTCCACCTATGGTGGCGGTGTTTACTTTATTGTAATTATATATGTGTTGATCATGGCCTTGAAGGCAAATTGATGAACTTATGAATATGTGCTTAAGATGATACTTGAGAAGCTTATGCTTACTTTCCTATTCTAGTTGTGAATTAGGTTGTGTGGCTATTGTATGAGCATGTGTATAACCATGTTAGGGTAAAGTATAGGTGCTGCCATGGATGTGTTAAGATGGTTAATAACCCCTTACCTATGTACCCTTATATGAAAGTGTAAATAGCTAAAGTTTGGAGTCTTGATATTAAGGTATATATTGTCTTGTCTCCTATGCTATTAAGTGTTGTGTGCTATGTGCTTGAAGTGTAATGTGGTATAATAAAGTGGCTGACTTAATAAGTTACTGATAGCCATTATGTGATCATGTTGGTCAATGTACACACACTCTCACTTACATGCATGATACAAGTAGTATAAGTCATTGTGTCTAAATGAAAGGTAGTTCTCATATTCACTAGTGTCTACTACTATGCATATTAAGGTGATGTTTATGAAGTATGATTTGTATTCCCTTACTAGGATGACTTGATAGGTGTACTAGTATGGGCAAGGGTATGGAACCTTGTCTATACATTGCACATGTGTATCTTGACAGGATAGTTCCTAGATTTGGTTTCTATGTACATGAAGGATGAATGTGTGAACATATTATGAATATGATGTATATGATATGATGAAGTATGAATGTTAATAGTGTCTTAGCAGGTTTATATGAAAGTATTGTTCATATAGTTATTCCTATAGACTTATGCATTGATATTTGAACATGTGTGACATTATATGTTATGTGAAAGGTTTGCTCACATCTATGTATACACTCACACACATGGATGATCTAGTTAGTGAGAAGAGGCCTTGCTAGGGGTGCCCAAGAATACTCCAAAACTAGATAGGTGATTGAATATGCTATAAGCATATGAATGATGAATATCCTAAGCTTATGTTTTTTATAAACAAATGTAATAAAGGCTTTTCAATAAAGGGAACTTAGCTTAGCACCGAGTGAACTTGACGTTGAGAGGTGTTGACTTCCCTTGGAGGAATATTCACCATTTGTCCCTTATAGACTGTTGACTTCCCTTAGAGGAATACTCACTTATGGACCTACATAAGGTGTCGACTTCCCTTAGAGGAACACTCACCTATGGACCCACATGAAGTGTTGACTTTCCTTGAGGAATATTCACTCATGTTTTCTCATGAGGTGAGGCCCCATCACCAAATGGTATATAGAGGGAATACCTATCTCTTAGTTCCATAAACTATGCTTTCCACATAGGATCTAGCAAAGTTATTTCACTTAGGATGATAGAATGTATGTTAATGTTCTACCTTGGATAGGTAGGAACACCTTCCTTTGGTTTAAGGCTCTACAACACCAAATTCCATGTTTAGCACCCATGGTCTTAGTGTCGGTTAAGGCTATGGTTTCCCTAAAGATAAAATGGACAATGGAAGTAATTTAATAGGATCCTAACTAGGAGGACTTAAGGTAAGTTACTTATGATAGATGGAAGTAATGAACCCATCTAGACATTGCACAAGTGACTCCTTAGGAAGTCTTAGGAAGGTGCCCTAATGCAAATGATTATGTATGTGTCCTTTATGTATGATATTGTAGTCTTGGTTTGACTATGTTTATATTGTACTATACTTCTATGATGACTTGTGTTGTCTTGTGTAGATGCTATCTATGGCTTTTCTCTTGTGTTCCTAAGGTGATACATTGCACCGAGTATCCCTAAAGGATTACTTAGGAGGCTAATGAATTAAGAGTAAGGGTTCACTGTAAAGGTGATGGAGTTCACTGTAAAGTGACTCCAAATTGTACTTAAATTCTATATGTGCTTTTCTATGATGTTTGGCCTTTGATTGTATTTCTATGAAGTATGTGGATGATATAAATGCTATTGATAAAGGTTTTATGATAATTTACTCAAAATGGCATGAAGTATGATTTCAAAGGAGATGTCCCTTTTAAATGCATGTTTTTGCATGGTTGTCATACTTAGTACATTCTTGTGCTAATCCCAATATTCTTTACTTTTACGTAAAGTGTAGGTATTGGAATGCTTAAATGAGGTCTATGATTGAGGAGCTTGATAGGTGATTTCTCAAGCTCAAGGAAAGGAATCCTTAAGTTCAAGGATGTCCTAATGTGTACTTATTGTAAAGTCTATTTAGTAATGTATAGCTTTGTATTATGTCTTAAGGGCTTTGTCCTTAATGTACTCTAAAGTTATTGAGTCTAAGATGGCAAAGAGACTTAGAGTCTAAATATGTATTTTGACTTATGTTATATATATATATATATATATGATGTGATGTTTCTAGCATATGATGTGCTATGAAAAGTTTTAAATTTTCCACTACATTTACTATGCCAATGCAATGAATGATATGAGAGGCTTGTCTTAGACCTCCGAGAGGTCGACGACGCCGGTTACAATCCAAGATTGTATCCTATCTTCTAGGGTATGGTTTTGGGTTGTGACAAAGTTAAGGATGTCAAATCTTATTAGGGCTAGTCTTAAAGGCTACTACATAGTCTGAGGAAGGGCATGGGAATTCTCATTCACATTGCACATGTGGGATCCTAAAGGATGGTCTTAGGAGTGTTCTTGTATGATTAAATTGTTATATGTTATGTAAGTCAAGTTATATATGATCTTATGAACCAAGCATTTTATGATAAAATATGACATTATGTCATATGTATGATGTAAATGACTTAATGTGATACTTAGCTTTGGATAGGGTTATGCGGTTCTATTCTTGTAATTGCACAAGTATTGCTTTGGGTTGCTTATATGTTGGGTTAATATCATGTTGGGTTTACTTATGATGTTCCTTTATATGTGCATGTTGATTTATTTGATATTATGCATGGTTTTGACTAAATTGTGCCTTTTCTGGTGTATTGATGATTTTATGCATAGGACTCATACTTAGTACATGTGGTTTGTACTAACCCATATTTCTTCCCTTTTCCCCCAAAATTGTAGGTTTAGGCCATTGAAGAGCTTCTAGGCCACTTTGCAAGAAGAATTGGACTTTTACTCTAGTTGTTAGTGAGTCCTCAAGTTCGAGGATGGTGCCATTTGTTCTACCTTAGTAGTATTTCATATGTCTAAAGACATTGATTTCTTCTCAATTGTTGAAGACTATTGTTGTAAGCCTATATGTGGCTATATGTACTTGTATAAGGGCTATGCCCGAATTTTGTTCTTCTCTTTAGATGGTTTAATGTAAGACAAAGTATTAGATTAATTCTTAAGTATTGGTTATGTATCCTAAACGAGAAGACTATGTAAGCTTCATAAGCGAGGAGTCCAAGTAAACTCCATATACGATAGGTGAGAGGTGTCACATCCGGGGAGCACCCCCTAGACGTAACCGGTGTCGTCGTCTTCGGAGAGGACTAAGACTATCCTCTTAGCTTTCACCATTACATATCATAGGTTAAATTGAGGAAAATTTAGAACTTTTCATATATATCTATCATGTAAGGTTTACATAGACCTCTCACTTACACATCATATATACATAGGGAGTTTACATAGACTCCTCACATAGGAAGCTTACATAGGCTTCTACTTTTAGTTCACATACACAACATATAAGGATAGTCTAATAGGGATGCCTCACATTTAAACCATCTCAAACGAGTAAAACATTCGGGCATAGCTCATACTTCATTACAAAAAAGCCATATATAGGCTTATATAATAATAGTCTTCAAATGAAAGAGAAAGAACGAAATGTCTTAGACTATAACAACATCAAATAGCTAGTTAGTGGCATCGTCCTTGGAAGGTGAGGACCTACCAAACTTGGAGAATGAGAATCCAAGTTATCTTCAAATGAACCTCTAGAAGGTCAACGGCCAGAACCTACTTAATTTAGAAACATAGAAATATGGGTTAGTACACCACTTGTACTAAGTATGGAAACATGCGGATAAAATATTTGAAATCATGCTAAAGGGGACATTTGTTCAAAACCATGCCAAGTTACTTTGAAAAGCCTTATGCACAATCAAAAATCCATATAAGCCAATAATCACACATTCTTTAAGATAAAAGACATATACAACACAAGACCAACATCATCAAGTATAACAAAGTAAACATGTGTAATAGCATCTCTGAGTACATGATCAAGAAACTCCAACATCATATTATAACTATAAAGCATGTATAACAGTTCATAACGTTACAACATCTACAAGAGCCAAACTCGTAACCCACCATCTAGGCTACAAGTGCAATGACCAAGTAAATCCCCATAATCTTACTCAACCAAGTAAACCAAACAGAGGATCATAAACAATGCCTAACATCACATAACATAGCATCAAGAGTAGTCATCATCATATTTAGCAATATAGACCAATAGCATGTTCATACATGAAACTAACATCATATAGGATCATCAACATGTAAAGTCAACACATGCATAACATTTAGTTTATAAGACATAAGAACAACCTTCTTTGATTTCCCTCAAGGCTAACTAGTGCAATGTATAGGTAGAGTCCCATACCCCTACCTAGACTAAGTCAAAACCCTTAAGTCACCCTAGGTAGTGTTTAATGTATTAATTCATTTTACTTTCGGGAAGACTTGCCTTAACCGACATAGACCACAAGAGCTAAATGAGGAATCCGATGTCATGAAACCCTACACCGAAAGAAGGTGGTCTACTTGCCAAGGTAGTACCAAAACATGAAACCCTACACCGAAAGAAGGTGTTCTACTTTCTAAGGTAGTACCAAATCATGAAACCCTACAGCGAAAGAAGGTGGTCTACTTGCCAAGGTAGTATAAAAACATGAACATAGTATTCTAGGTGGATCCACTAGCTAGTATTCCAATGGGGGCAATATAGTTCAAGAACTAGGATATACACTTGGGACCCTCTTTATGCACATTTCATTATAGTCTCCAATCTCATGAGTACAATAGTGAACCTACCTTCCCTACTTGGGAAGGGACACTCCTCACTACTAGTTCACTCGGTGCTACGCTAGAGTCCCTTTTTGAAATGTTTTAAGTCATATTTTAACAATCATAACCTAGTTTAGGCCATAGGAGACTAACCCCTTGTATAGTTATAGTAATTAGATCATTATGAATTGCATGAGAATATCCTTTCAATACAACCCTCATGTGTGAGATCAACACATTATCATTATCATGTCATAATAAGGCACATAGGCAATTCATAACCAATCTTATATCATTACATGTTAAACACAATCTCACACCTTCACCTAATCATGAAATTTCAATTGCATCATCGTACCAACACCTGCTTAATCAAATCACAAGATATGCTTCAATTGAACCTCATCACCGAGTACAAGCCATCACAATTGAAGTAGGCCTTACCAATTCTCCTTCAAAAGCCATCATCCATGATCTTACCATCAACCAACCAATTTCATCTAACAATAGGTGTAATAACATCATTCAATAGAAATTAACACAAGAACTAAGTTAATTGCATCACTACTAATCAATTCAACATGAGTTCATAACCTAGGATTAGGGAATTTGGGTCAATTCATGATCTATTCCACAAACTAGGTTTAACATCAAGAACTACCATAATTGAACATAATACATCATAATACAATCATAATAGTCATTAGAAATCAAGAACAATACAATTTGAAAGAACAATTTCGGATTAGAAAGTAACCCATATTTAAATCATCTTTGGGAAATCAATTTTGAAAGAATCCTTTGGGGAAATGAGTCCCAAAGGTGAAAGATTCGCATACCTTGTAAATACTTGAAGATTGATTGATAAAATTGATTCTTTTTCTTCCCTATAAACTTTTGACCTTGGTCTTCTATGGAGCTTCTTTGGGAGAGAGAAAGTAGAGAGAAGGTAGAGTAATTTGGGTTTGGTAATTGTGGGGTGCTAAGTTGGGTTTAGGCTTAGGGTAGCTTATATAGTAACTTAACTAACTTAATTAACAAACCCATAACCCATAATTAAACCCCTAACTAATTAACTAATCAACTAATTAATTGAACCAACTTAAACTAAACAGTGAAATCTTAGACTTGACCTAAGAGACCTCGACTTACGGTCCGTAGGTAAGTGTACGCCCTTGCCCCCCACCGTCCTGCACATCCGTAGGTATGTTCCGAGACTGTGCATTTTGGCCATATTGAAAAAATGGCTAAGTCTTCAACGACGGAGGCATGGACACCCCGTCGTTTAGGCTATGCCTCATCGCCTGCAATTGTAGGTAGCTACTGCCTAGTGACATTGTTTTGGCCAAAATGGAAGGGTCCTCCTCAAGGTTCCTTAGGGTGGTCCTTTGGGGAGTTGTACCCAGACGTTTCGCTCCTAAACCTACTCTAATACATGTTTAATTCCTTTCCACCAAATTTCATCAAATTCTAACTCCTCAAACCCCGTGAAATATGCTAAGGCACACTAGCACCTCTTTTACTAGCCTTCGGACGTTTCTTGATGTCTTGACTATAAAACTTCTTAAATGACTTATAAACATTATTTTAGGTCTTAAAAAGTGTTACCAACCGTAGAACAACATGTGAGGCTCTAGATTAGGTCTTGGAGTTTCGGAGTGTTACATTATCCCCCTCTTAGGAATATTCATCCCCGAATGACACTAAAACTCTTTTATAGGGAAATGATAGACTCAATATTAGCAGCCCAACCAACAACATACATAATCAACATCAGTTACAACTCAAAGAAACATAACAACATGGCCTTTACACATAGCAACTCAAAACATCAATTACTACATATAACAACTCAACATCCCAACATGAGGAATTTCCTTCTCAACATCAACATGAGCTCAACACAACACAAAGAGACATTTATGACAAAACTCATTTCAAATCACATCCTCATGCTCAGTATATTTTATTAAGGCCACAACATACCAAATACACAAAAAAGTGCTAATCAAGCAAAAGAGCATTTTTCCATGAAAACTCATTTTAGCAAAAACTTTTACCATATTTATGCACACCTTTGCAAAACAAGTCAAATTCAATTTTACTCATTATATTAGTTATTAATAGGAATAAGTAACCTTAATTAGAAAATAGATGAGGATAATGGGACTGCATGTCGACCTCGTCCTCCCATGTTTCTCCCTCAAATAGGTGGTTCTTCCATAACACCTTTACGGAAGCCACCTGTTTGTTCCTGAACTTCTTCAGTTGTTGATCAAGGATTTAAACAAGAACCTCTTCATAGGAGAGATTCTCATCCACATCTAGACCTTCAATAGGACGAATGGACTCGGGGTCACCAATGCACTTCTTTAGCATGGAGACATGGAATACTGGATGAACCGAAGCTAGCTCACTAGGTAATCTCAACTCGTATGCAACCTTGCCAACCCTTTGCATAATTTCATAGGGACCCACATAACGAGGACTTAACTTCCTTTGTGCCAAACCTCATCACCCCTTTCATAGGTGAAATTTTTAAATACACCTTATCACCTTCTTCAATCTAAGTCCCTTCTCCTATTGTCGGCATAAGACTTTTGTCTGCTATAGGCTATTTTCAATTGATTCCTTATCATATGAACTTTATCCAAAGTTTTATAGATAAATTTGGGACCAAAGAGTGAAGACTCGCCAACTTCAAACCACCTAATCGAAGATCTACATCTCCTACCATACAAAGCCCCAAAAGGAGCCATGGATATAGTTGAATGGTAACTATTGTTATAAGAGAACTCAACCAAAGGCAAGTGTTCATCCCAACTCCGCTAGAAATCAATTACACAAGCTCTAAGCATATCCTCAAGGGTTTGAATAGTATGCTCCGCTTGACCATCCGTTTGGGGATGAAAAGCGGTGCTTAACTTCACTTGAGTACCTAACCCTTTTTGGAACAACCTCCAAAATTGAGTCGTAAATTGAGCACCCCTATCCGAAATGATGGACAAAGGGATCCCACGAAGACTTAAAATCTCATTCATATAGATTCTTGCATACTCTTCCGCCGAATAAGTAGATTTAACGGGGATGAAGAGAGCGGATTTCATCAACCTATCCACAACCACCCATATAGAGTCATATTGCCTTTGTGTTTGAGGCAAACCAACTACAAAGTCCATATTAATGTATTCCCACTTCCAAGCGGGAACTTGCATTTCTTGAAGTAAGCCACCCCACATTTGGTGTTCCACTTTCACTTGTTGGCAATTTAGACACTTTGCAACGAATTCCCCTATGTCCATTTTTAAGCCATCCCACCAAAATACTTATCTAAGTTCATGATACATCTTAGTAGAACCCGGATAAATCGAATAACGGGAATCATGAGCTTCCTCTAGGATCCAGTTTGTCAAATATCCATATTGGGCACACAAAACCTCTCTTGATACCTCAAAACAGCATCCCCCCTAAGGGGAATGACTCATTAAGTTTGCCAAGAACCGATTCCTTTAACTCCATCAATGATGGATCAAGGTGTTGCTTAGACTTCACCTCAACCACCAAAGACAATTCGGAGTTATGATGGACCATAAAACCACCATTAGGAGAATCTTCCAATCGAACACCCAAACGAGCCAACTTCTGAACATATGTCACTAAGTATTTCTTGTCTTCTTCCACATGAGACACACTACCCATGGTCATACGACTTAGAGCATCCGCAACCATGTTGGCCTTGCCGGGATGGTAGATAACACACATGTCATAATCTTTCAACAATTCTAACCACCTTCGTTGTCGGAGATTCAACTCCTTTTGAGTAAATACATATTGAAGACTCTTGTGGTCGGTATACACATCAACATAAACACCATATAGGTAATGCCTCCATATTTTCAAGGCAAACACCACGACTCCTAACTCAAGATCATGAGTCAGGTAGTTCTTCTCATGAACCTTGAGCTGCCTAGAGGCATACCCTATAACCTTCCCGTTTTGCATAAGGACACAACCCAATCCCACTCTGGATGCATTAGAATATACTACAAAACCCTTTGTACCCTCCGGTAAAGTCAGCACCGGAGCAGTGGTAAGCTTATCTTTCAAAATTTGGAAGCTTCTTTCATAAGCCTCTGACCACTAAAATTTTACATTCTTTTGGGTCAAGGTAGTCAAGGGAGATTCAATAAACGCAAAACCATCCACAAACCTCCTATAATACGCGGCTAGAGCTATGAATCTTTTTATATTGGTTGGAGCCAAAGGTCTAGGCCAATTTCTAACCGCCTCGATTTTCTTTGCATCAACCTCTACACCCTCACTAGATATGATATAACCAAGAAACGCTACTGACCTTAACCAAAACTCATACTTGCTATACTTGGCAAATCGTTGGTGCTCCTTCAAGACTTTTAACACAACTCTTAAATGGACCATATGATCACTCTTGTGTTTTGAATATACCAACATGTCGTCTATGAAGACAACCATAAAGAAATCTAGGTAGTTTCAGAACAGCATATTCATGAGGTCCATAAAAGCCGCCGGGGAATTTGTGAGACCAAACGACATCACTAAGAACTCATAATACCCATATCTAATTCGAAATGTCGTTTTGGGGATATCTTCACCTCTCACCCTAAGTTGGTGATAACCCGACCTTAAATTAATCTTTGAAAAGTAACTCGCACCTTGGAGTTGACCAAATAAATCATCAATCCTAGGAAAAGGATACTTGTTCTTTACAGTGACTTTATTTAGTTGACGGTAATCGATACAAATCCTAAGGGACCCATCCTTTTTCTTCACAAACTACACCGGATAACCCTATGGAGAAATACTAGGACGAATGAAACCATTGTCTAGTAAGTCTTTGAGTTGAGCTTTCAACTCTTTCAATTCGGCCAGAGCCATCCGATAAGGAGGAATCAGAATGGGGTTTGTATCCGGTAATAAGTCAATGCCAAAATTAATTTCCCACTCGGGAGGAATCGCGGGAAGATCATGAGGAAAGACTTCCGTAAATTCCCTTACTATGGGGACCGACTCAATAGGAGGAGTTTCGGAGTCTAAATCTTTGACTCTTACAATTTGGTATAAACACCCTTTTGAGATCATCTTACAATCCTTTAAACAAGAAATGATACGCCCACTAGGAGTAGAACTTCCCCCCTTCCACTCTATGACGTGTTCATTTAGAAAATTAAACTTAACCACTATTGTCCTACAATCAATGGAATCAAAACAAGCATGCAACCAATCCATTCCTAAAATGACATCAAAATCAACCATATCAAGTTCTACTAACTCAACATGAGTAACTCTATTGGGCAACATTATAGGACAATTTTTGTATACCCTTTTTGCAACCACCGAATCACCTACCGGGGTAGTCACCATAAAAGGCTCGTTAAAGATATCGGGTAAAATATCAAAAATTTATCTACCAAAGGAGTAGGAAACGACAAGGTAGCACCCGGATCAAGTAAATCATAAACATTTATAGAGAAGACTTGTAACATACTGGTTACCATATCGGGAGAACACTCTTGTTCACCCCTAGAGTGGAGGGTATAACAGCGATTCATTCTTGGAGCATCAACATTACAGCCACTTTCTTCCCACTCCCCTTGTCTTGGCCCTTCACATTAGGGCAATCGCTAACCTTGTGACCACATTTTCCACACCTAAAGCAATTTTCCATCCCAACTCGGCAATCACCCATATGTTTCTTGCCACGCTTTCCACAAGTAGGCATATTGCTTGGTGAACTAGTACTTCTTCCCTTTTGAGACTTAGGGTTAGACACCCTATCATCAAGAGCGTTGGAAAGTTTTGAAGGGACTTGATTGAAGAACCTCTTCTTGAATCTTAATTTATCTTGAATTTCCAACCTTCCCTTTAAAGAACCACTTTCAAAATACTTGGCCCTCTTGGACTCTCTATTCATCCTCCTTAGTCTACTTTCTTCCACTTGTTGAGAATGGACCATTATACGAGAGATATTCATATTATTATGAAGCATAGCCGAACGACATTCTTCTACCAAGTCATCGGACACTCCCGTGAGAAAACGACTCATCTCATACTTGGGTTAGCCACCAAGGATGGAGCATAATTAGACAATTTTGTAATCTTCAAGGAGTAATCAAGTACACTCATACCTCCTTGACGAAGGTTGATGAATTCTTCCACCTTAGCTTCCCTCAACTCTCTAGAGAAGAACCTATCAAGGAAGGCCCTCTTGAAGATCTCCCATGTCACCGCACCACCTCTTAGCACTCTATTATCCCTCCATTGAGTGTACCAAGTTTTCGCAACATCTTTGAGTTTATTGGTGGCCAACTAGGCCTTTTCACCCGTAGTCACACCCATAGAAAATAGGATCTTATAGACTTCATCTAGAAAATCTTGAGGGTCTTGATCCGCTTTTGAACCGAAGAACATAGAAGGGTTCATCTTAGTAAAGTCTCTTAAACGAGAAGCCATAGTGCTAGCATGTGGAGGCATCTGGGGTCCAACTTCTAATTCACTTAAGCTGTCATAGCTTGGACTTGAGAAGTGATGACATTAGCTTGTGAAGTCATGACATTGGGACAAATTAAGAAAAGTCGCCCTTATCTCTCCATCTATCAAAGGTGGAGGAACGACCGAAACTTGCTCACCCATAGGAACTTTCTCAAGCAGAGGAACTTGATTGTCTTGCAGAGTAGGTTGGTTGTTATGAGCTCCTGCATTAGCACTCCCTTCCTCGGCCCTTCTTGCGGCTGCTCTTCTAGTACTCATACCTATAACCCCAAATAAAGGTTTAGGTGAAAAGAACACATAAAGTAAGACTCTAAAGGCACGACTTAGCAACACAAGAAGATGAGAATTTCTTAAATATCACGTAGTCTCTCATTCATAAGTGTGGGGCGCTTCACAATTATGAATAAGAATCTTCATAGACGTGATTTAGTGAGACATCGATCCTAAGTATATTCAATCTGATGCTCTAATACCAAGTTTGTCACATCCGGGGATCACCCTCTAGACGTAACCAATGTCCTTTTCCTCATATAGGACTAAGACTAACCTCTTAGCATTCGACATTACATATCATATGTAAATTGCAGAAAATTTAAAGTTGTTCATATACATCTATCATGTGAGGTTTACATAGACCTCTCGCTTACACATCATATATACATTGGGAGTTTACATAGACTTCTCACATAGAAAACTTACATAGACTTCAACTTTTAGTTTATGTACACCAATATAAAAAGAGAGTCTAATAGGGATGTCTCATATTTAAACAATCTAGAACGAGTACAATATTCGGGCATAGCCCATACTACATTACAAAAAAAGCCACATATAGGCTTATACAATAATAGTCTTCAAATGAAAGAGAAAGAACGAAATGTCTTAGACTATAACAACATCAAATAGCTAGATAGTGGCATCGTCCTCGGAAGGCGAGGACCTATCAAACTTTGGGAATGAGAATCCAAGTTATCTTCAAATGGCCCTCTAGAAGCTCAATGGTCGGAACCTACATAATTGTAGAAACATAGAAATATCGGTTAGTACACCACTTGAATTAAGTATGGAACCATGCACATAAAACATTTGAAATCATGCTAAAAGGGACATTTGTTCAAAACCATGCCAAGTTACTTTGAAAAGACTTATGCACAATAAAAAATCCATATAAGCCAATAGTCACACATTCTTTAAGACAAAGCCATATACAACAAAAGACCAACATCATCAAGTATAACCAAGTCAACATGTGTAATAGCATCTTTGAGTACATGATCAAACAACTCTAACATCATATTATAACAACAAAACATGTATAAGAGTTCATAACATTACAACATATACAAGACCCTAACTCATAACCCACCATAATGTCTACAAGTGCAATGACCAAGTAAAGCCCCATAACCTTACTCAAACAAGTAATCCAAACAAAGGATCATAAGCAATGCCTAACATCACATAACATAGACTCAAGAGTATTCATCATCATATTTAGCATTATAGACCAATAACATGTTCATACATGAAACTAACATCATATAGGATCATCAACTTGTAAAGTCAACATATGCATAACATTTACTTTAAAAGACATAAGAACAACCTTCTAGGACTTCCCTCAAGGCCAACTAGTGTAATGTATAGGTAGAGTCCCATACCCCTACCTAGACTAAGTCAAACCCCTTAAGTCAAACTAGTTAGTGTTCACTTTATTAATTCATTTTACTTTGGGGAACACTTTCCTTAACTGACATAGACTACAAGATCTAAATGTGTAATCCGGTGTCATGACACTCTACACCGAAAGAAGGTGGTCTACTTGCCAAGGTAGTACTAAAATGTCACGACCGAAATCTAGACCCCAGACGAGACCGACGTCGTTGACCTCTCAGAGGTCGCAGACAAGCCTACTTACGTCATTCATACTTCATCTAGGTTAATTTTAGCGGAAAAATTTGAAACTTTTATCATACTTATAAAAGCATTCTCATTAATACGTAATTGTTCACCATCAACCATCTAACATTAAGAGATAAGCAACTGAAAGAAATAGTTCAATTCTTATAAAGCGTATAATTGCCAAAATGGCACCAATATATAGTCTGAATAAAATAGGAAAGAAACGCTAGTGGAACATGCTCCACTAGCTCAACTCTAAAACTAAGCTAGAATATAAAACCGTAGCATCCTCGAAAGCATGAGGACCTACCAAAACCGGATGAATGCTGGACGTCCGAATATCTGCAGTGATGATCCTGTAGCTCTATCGTCCACCTGTGCCTGCACCTAAAATAGTAGAGTTTGTATAGGGTTAGTACACACTTGTACTAAGTATGGGTATATGCAAGCACACACCAAGGACATGCATGAGAAAGAGTAGCTCTTTCCTAACAACATGATTTTTGGAAGTCAAGTCAGTGGACTTGCCAAATTGAGATTAGGAAAGTTTCCAAATTTGGATTAGGAAAGTCAATGAGCTTTCGAAATTTGGATTAGGAAAGTCAGTGGGCTTTCCATATTTGGAATAGGAAAGTTATGCCATGAGAATAACATACATCATCAACTTTTCACATTTGCACACAGCACATGATATTTACACATAGCACACATCATATAGCATACAACACCTTTTTCATGTAGCACATAACTTCTTTATTGTCATTCATTCATATGCCATGAGACCTTGGAATCATGGACTTAACATTAAGACCTCCCAGAAATGAGGGCTCAACAGATGGGACCTCAACTAGGGAGTCTTCATTAGCAAACACAGAGTCTACTTCGTTCATTCATACGTACTCCATTTCATTTCATTCATAGACTAGTGTAAACACCAGTTATACCTAGGATGTAGTTTAAGACTTTTATTAGGTTCGTTGTGCAATGACCAAGAATGACCTAATGTCATTACTTGAATCTAACTCACCTTTTGATTATCCTATCCTAACACCTTTGGTATCATTCATTTCATTATGTGCATCATTTGAGGCTGGCCTCATTCATTTATTGGGAACTTTAACTTTAACCGACATAGATCATGTGAGCATCATGAAATCCAGTGTCTCCCCCACACCGAAAAGAGGTGGAATCACCGGCTAAAGTGACCCAAAACATGCTAGCGTACATGGGAATCGAACCCCGCCAGATCCCTATATTGGCAGTATGGGTTTGAAGACTAGGAGATACAAGGAGACCCATACCCGGCATGCCGGACAGTCTCATCTCATGAGAGTTACGTGAACCTCCGCCCTTCTTGAAAGAAGGCATCACCGCTCATAGCTAGTCTATCGGTGCTCAGTATAAAGTTCCATTACATTCATCTCATACGTTATGGAAGCTGGCTTCTAGTATGAGGACATCATAGCTCATTAGATGATTTCTCATCTCATCATTAGTATTAAGTGTGTTAAGCTCAATACTTTCATTAGAGTGTTCATAGAGACTGGTCTCTTCATTATCTTACACTCTCATAGGTGAGTACGTTTTGGTAACATTTACTTAGGCTCATTTGAGATTGCTCTCATCTTTTACATTAGCCTCATATCATATTGTCACCACATTCATTAACATTAGCACATTTACTCTTCATAATTACTCACCCCTTTTTACGTGAATGTTCACTTCATCATATGCCAATGCACTTGGCCATTTAGTGTGTTTCACACTTTTACTTAACCCTTCTAGGGTTTCATCATTTCATTTTTCATTTCATCATTTCATTGTTCATTTCGTCATTTCATTGTTCATTTTATCATATCATTGTTCATTTCATCATTTCATTGTTCATTTCATCATTTCATTGTTCATTTCATCATTTCATTGTTCATTTCATCATATGTCAATGCACTTGGCCATTTAGTGTATTTACACTCATACTTAACCCTTCTAGGGTTTCATCATTTCATTACATACATCTTAGGATCACTTACTTTTAAACGTATGTTAGACTTATGTGTCCATACATACACGCCATGAGGCTTCATTCATATACGTCTAAGTGATTCATATCTTCCTAAGATTATGTCATACAAGACTTATGCATCTTGTATGTATGCCAAGATCTCTATTTCGATCAAAGTAGGTGGCATTATTCTTGAAGATTTAATTCACGTATGACTTATGTATCAATACGGAATTTGGGCAAGGGAACCCTATTTCAAATCCCTTGGACAACACTTAATCTTATTTTAAACTTGATAATTGCATTTTTCAGATTTGGGAGACCCTAGTTCGATTCCCATCAACCCCATAACATTTCCTTTCTTTTTCTCCTCTCCTTTTCCGTTTAAGTCAAGGAGGTTGTGGGTTCAATCCCCTACAAGCTCATATTTTTATTTATCTCTTAACTTTCTCACCTATCCAAGAGGTTGTGGGTTCAATCCCCACTCTCCACATTTATTTTCTCCTTTATTTTTCTCCTAACTCTCTCATCCATTCAAGAGGTTGGGGGTTCAATCCCCACTCTCCTCATTTATTTTTCTCCTTTATTTTACTCCTAACTTTCTCATCCATTCAAGAGGTTGGGGGTTCAATCCCCACTCTCCACATTTATTTTTGTCCTTTATTTCACTGATTTTTAGCATGGTGAGGTCACAGGTTCGATCCTCAGTGACCTCACTTATTTTTCTTTATTTTTTATAGCTTATTAAAGAACTTTACTTGGCTGAAATTAACCAACAATGTGCTGGAAATTTGAGATACAGTTTTCAGCTTCTTTTCATCAACATTTAGAGTTAATTCTTAGGGCATTTCGTGAATCATTTAGCTAATAGTTTTTCACTCAAATCAGCCACATTATACTTCATATGAACATCACGATTAATACAAGTTTGTGCACGTGAAATACAACCATAAAACAAGTCATTTTCATACTTCAATCCGTGTTCAAAGTCACGACTACACATTGCACACACATAAACACATATATTCGGAAAGCATAGGTTATCATTCGTACGATTCAAATACACATTCATGAACATATTCATCACGAAAAAACACATTACATGCCTAATATCTACCAGCAGACATACCAACCTACAACCATCAATAGGAGCTAGTGACAGGGACATGAAACGGGGAAACAATCCTAGTTTTCGGATTAGAATCGACTGAATCCTAGGGGTCTCTTGGGAAAGGGACCAAGAGTAAGAAAACCCATACCTTTTATGTAGTTCAAACCTTGACTTTCTGCCCAAAACTTTCTCCAAAAATCACGTCCAAATCCCTTCAACTTCAACACCAATTCGACGGAATAATCCTCCCTCTTGCGTAACATTTTTGATTAGTTGTTTGTTTGTAATTTTCGTTGTGAGTTCTTCAAGTGTGAAGAACTTTGGTTTACCTACTGTTTTTTGAAGTTATTTTGGCAGAAAAAACCTGAATGAGGGTGATAGAGACGTGAGAGAGAGAGGTAAGTGTGGGAGAGGAGAGTTTTCTTAGGCTTAGGAGTCTAGTTTAGGACTTAGTCAAATAAGATTTTATTTAATTATTAAAAATCTGATTTCCTTTTATTTGAAATCAGCTAATAAATAATAAATATAAATTAATTACATTAATTTACCAACTTAAATTAAGAACAATTTAATTCATTGCTTCCACCTAGGTTCGAACCCGGGTGGAGCTTGACTTAACTTCAAGAGCTCCATTTCGTTTCTCTCTCCCCAATTTGCCCCTCCACCTTAATAAATAATTAATTAATTATATATTTAGGGTAATTATGATACTACCCTTAGCCTGGAAAAAAGACCATTTTACCCCTAGACCCTTCAAACCTAAGATTTCTTCTTTTAAAGTCCGGTAAAGACACTTTTGAGTAAATTTTCGTATTCGAGAGCCCTACATGGTTGGACCCAAACTTTCCTAGCTCAACTAACTCCCAAAGTTAGTTGGATTGGTTGTACCAAGGGTTCCAAGGTCTGGTTCTATGCGCATCAATCTGTGTGAACCCTGGTCTAATCGTAGGCATTCTTGGCACACTAAGCATTTCTTATCTTATCCATTTTCAGGGTTGTTACATTATCCCCCCCTTAGGAACATTCGTCCCCGAATGACACTACTAACTATCTAGCGTAATGCCAGTCAGATCATAACATAGTTACTATATACAATAAAGCAATAGCAATAAAGAATGGAGAGATAAGGAAACTTAGACTTAAGAGTAGGAAGTCTAACCTCAAGGGATGAATAGATGAGGGTAGCGGGATCTCATGTCGGCCTCGACCTCCCACGTAGCACCCTCAACAAGATGATTCCTCCACAGTACCTTCACTGTGACAATCTCCTTGTATACTCTATCAGCTCTTACATTTCCTCCCGTTCGGACAATCCTTCATAATGTGACCCGGTTTTCCACAACTATAACATCATTAGGGTCCATCATACATTCTCCTCCATGCATTATGCCACACTTCCTATTAGGTGGCCTCTCCTGGGCTGTAAAGTCTTACGAACTTCAGGGAGTAATCCCTGACTGATATCGAGCCCTGCTTAAGGTTGATGAATTCCTCAACCTTAGTCTCCTTCATTTATCTGAGAAAGAACTGCTACAGAGTAGCCATCTTGAAAAGATTCCAAGTAATAGGACCTACTCCTAAGGCCTTGCTATCCTGTCACACCTTATACCAGGATTGAGCTACATCCTTTAGCTGGTATGATGTCAACTCAGACTTCTTCACATCAATCAAACCCAACAACCTGAGCTTGTAAAGTGCTAGCTTGGGCCATTTATACCAACGTTGTTCTTACTTCATCATCTGTCAACCCATATGTGTTAACATGCATCTCTATTCCAGCAGCTGGATCCTGGGGGAAAACTTGGATTACCCCAGCAGCTGCTCCTCCAATATATCCGCCTGCTTTTCTCCTTGTATTCATCTTTCGGAAACTTCAAGAGTTGATGTTAGACACGCTCATAACACCAAGAAAATCAGACATTAGGAAAAGCACGATAAGATGAGAAGAAGGGAAACTTTCCTATGAATCATGCAGTCTCTAATTCAGGATAGTGGTGCACTTCACTACCATGACTTAGAAACTACTCAATGTGGTTAATGTGAACTTATTATTCTAGGAAGTAAACCTAGTGCTCTGATACCAACTTTGTCACGACCGAAATCTAGACCCCAGACGAGACCGGCGTCGTTGACCTCTCAGAGGTCGCAGACAAGCCTACTTACGTCATTCATACTTCATCTAGGTTAATTTTAGCGGAAAAATTTGAAACCTTTATCATACTTATAAAAGCATTCTCATTAATATGTAATTGTTCACCATCAACCATCTAACATTAAGAGATAAGCAACTGAAAGAAATAGTTCAATTCTTATAAAGCGTATAATTGCCAAAATGGCACCAATATATAGTCTGAATAAAATAGGAAAGAAACGCTAGTGGAACATGCTCCACTAGCTCAACTCTAAAACTAAGCTAGAATATAAAACAGTAGCATCCTCGAAAGCATGAGGACCTACCAAAACCGGATGAATGCTGGACGTCCGGATAACTGCAGCGATGATCCTGTAGCTCTATCGTCCACCTGTGCCTGCACCTAAAATAGTAGAGTTTGTATAGGGTTAGTACACACTTGTACTAAGTATGGGTATATGCAAGCACACACCAAGGACATGCATGAGCAAGAATAACTCTTTTCTAACAACATGATTTTTGGAAGTCAAGTCAGTGGACTTGCCAAATTGAGATTAGGAAAGTTTCCAAATTTGGATTATGAAAGTCAATGAGCTTTCGAAATTTGGATTAGGAAAGTCAGTGTGCTTTCCATATTTGGAATAGGAAAGTTATGCCATGAGAATAACATACATCATCAACTTTTCACATTTGCACACAGCACATGACATTTACACATAGCACACATCATATAGCATACAACACCTTTTTCATGTAGCACATAACTTCTTTATTGTCATTCATTCATATGCCATGAGACCTTGGAATCATGGACTTAACATTAAGACCTCCCAGAAATGAGGGCTCAACATATGGGACCTCAACTAGAGAGTCTTCATTAGTAAACACAGAGTCTACTTCGTTCATTCATACGTACTCCATTTCATTTCATTCATAGACTAGTGTAAACACCAGTTATACCTAGGATGTAGTTTAAGACTTTCATTAGGTTCGTTGTGCAATGACCAAGAATGACCTAATGTCATTACTTGAATCTAACTCACCTTTTAATTATCCTATCCTAACACCTTTGGTATCATTCATTTCATTATGTGCATCATTTGAGGCTGACCTCATTCATTTATTGGGAACTTTAACTTTAACCGACATAGATCATGTGAGCATCATGAAATCCAGTGTCTCCCCCACACCAAAAAGAGGTGGAATCACCGGCCAAAGTGACCCAAAACATGCTAGCGTACATGGGAATCGAACCCCGCCAGATCCCTATATTGGCAGTATAGGTTCGAAGACTAGGAGATACAAGGAGACCCATACCCGGCATGCCGGACAGTCTCATCTCTTGAGAGTTCCGTGAACCTCCGCCCTTCCCGAAAGAAGGCATCACCGCTCATAGCTAGTCTATCGGTGCTCAGTATAAAGTTCCATTACATTCATCTCATACGTTATGGAAGCTGGCTTCTAGTATGAGGACATCATAGCTCATTAGATGATTTCTCATCTCATCATTAGTATTAAGTGTGTTAAGCTCAATACTTTCATTAGAGTGTTCATAGAGACTGGTCTCTTCATTATCTTACACTCTCATAGGTGAGTACGTTTTGGTAACATTTACTTAGGCTCATTTGAGATTGCTCTCATCTTTTACATTAGCCTCATATCATATTGTCACCACATTCATTAACATTAGCACATTTACTCTTCATAATTACTCACCCCTTTTTACGTGAATGTTCACTTCATCATATGCCAATGCACTTGGCCATTTAGTGTGTTTCACACTTTTACTTAACCCTTCTAGGGTTTCATCATTTCATTTTTCATTTCATCATTTCATAATTCATTTCGTCATTTCATTGTTCATTTCATCATATCATTGTTCATTTCATCATTTCATTGTTCATTTCATCATTTCATTGTTCATTTCATCATATGTCAATGCACTTGGCCATTTAGTGTATTTACACTCATACTTAACCCTTCTAGGGTTTCATCATTTCATTACATACATCTTAGGATCACTTACTTTTAAACGTATGTTAGACTTATGTGTCCATACATACAAGCCATGAGGCTTCATTCATATATCATCTAAGTGATTCGTATCTTCCTAAGATTATGTGATACAAGACTTATGCATCTTGTATGTATGCCAAGATCTCGATTTCGATCTAAGTAGGTGGCATTATTCTTGAACATTTAATTCACGTATGACTTATGTATCAATACGGAATTTGGGCAAGGGAACCCTATTTCAAATCCCTTGGACAACACTTAATCTTATTTTAAACTTGATAATTGCATTTTTCAGATTTTGGAGACCCTAGTTCGATTCCCATCAACCCCATAACATTTCCTTTCTTTTTCTCCTCTCCTTTTCCGTTTAAGTCAAGGAGGTTGTGGGTTCAATCCCCCACAAGCTCATTGTTTTTTATTTTAATTTATCTCTTAACTTTCTCACCTATCCAAGAGGTTGTGGGTTCAATCCCCACTCTCCACATTTATTTTCTCCTTTATTTTTCTCCTAGCTCTCTCATCCATTCAAGAGGTTGGGGGTTCAATCCCCACTCTCCTCATTTATTTTTCTCCTTTATTTTACTCGTAACTTTCTCATCCATTCAAGAGGTTGGGGGTTCAATCCCCACTCTCCACATTTATTTTTTTCCTTTATTTCACTGATTTTTAACATGGTGAGGTCACAGGTTCGATCCTCAGTGACCTCACTTATTTTTCTTTATTTTTCATAGCTTATTAAAGAACTTTACTTGGCTGAAATTAACCAACAATGTGCTGGAAATTTGAGATACGTTTTTCAGCTTCTTTTCATCAACATTTAGAGTTAATTCTTAGGGCATTTCGTGAATCATTTAGCTAATAGTTTTTCACTCAAATCAGCCACATTATACTTCATATGAACATCACGATTAATACAAGTTTGTGCACGTGAAATACAACCATAAAACAAGTCATTTTCATACTTCAATCCGTGTTCAAAGTCACGACTACACATTGCACACACATAAACACATATTTTCGGAAAGCATAGGTTATCATTCGTACGATTAATACACATTCATGAACATATTCATCACGAAAAAACACATTACATGCCTAATATCTACCAGCAGACATACCAACCTACAACCATCAATAGGAGCTAGTGACAGGGACATGAAACGGGGAAACAATCCTAGTTTTCGGATTAGAATCGACTGAATCCTAGGGGTCTCTTGGGAAAGGGACCAATAGTAAGAAAACCCATACCTTTTATGTAGTTCAAACCTTGACTTTCTGCCCAAAACTTTCTCCAAATATAACGTCCAAATCCCCTCAACTTCAACACCAATTCGACGGAATAATCCTCCCTCTTGCGTAACGTTTTTGATTAGTTGTTTATTTGTAATTTTCGTTGTGAGTTCTTCAAGTGTGAAGAACTTTGGTTTACCTACTGTTTTTTGAAGTTATTTTGGCAGAAAAAACGTGAATGAGGTTTATAGAGACGTGAGAGAGAGAGGTAAGTGTGGGAGAGGAGAGTTTTCTTAGGCTTAGGAGTCTAGTTTAGGACTTAGTCAAATAAGATTTTATTTAATTATTAAAAATCTGATTTCCTTTTATTTGAAATCAGCTAATAAATAATAAATATAAATTAATTACATTAATTTACCAACTTAAATTAAGAACAATTTAATTCATTGCTTCCACCTAGGTTCGAACCCGGGTGGAGCAAGACTTAACTTCAAGAGCTCCATTTCGTTTCTCTCTCCCCAATTTGCCCCTCCACCTTAATAAATAATTAATTAATTATACATTTAGGGTAATTACGATACTACCCTTAGCCTGGAAAAAAGACCATTTTACCCCTAGACCCTTCAAACCTAAGATTTCTTCTTTTAAAGTCCGGTAAAGACACTTTTGAGTAAATTTTCGTATTCGAGAGCCCTACATGGTTGGACCCAAACTTTCCTAGCTCAACTAACTCCCAAAGTTAGTTGGATTGGTTGTACCAAGGGTTCCAAGGTCTGGTTCTACGCGCATCAATCCGTGTGAACCCTGGTCTAATCGTAGGCATTCTTCGCACACTAAGCATTTCTTATCTTATCCATTTTCAGGGTTGTTACACAAAACATGAACATATCATTCTAGGTAGATCCACTAGCTAGTATTCCTATGGATGCAACATAGTTCAAGAACTAGGAGATACGCTTGGGACCCTCTTTATGCACATTGCATTATAGTCTCCTGAGTACAATAATGAACCTACCTTCCCTACTTGGGAAGGGACACTCCTCACTACCAGTTTACTCGGTACTAAGTTAGAGTACCTTTTTCAAATGTCTTTAAGTCATATTTTAACAATCATAACTTTGTTTAGACCATAGGAGACTAACCCCTTGTATAGTCATAGTAATTATCTCATTAGGAATTGTATGAGAATATCCTTTCAATACAACCCTCATGTATGAGATCAACACATTTTCATCATCATGTCATAATAAGGCACATAGGCAATTCATAACCAACCTTATATCATTACATCTTAAACATAATCTCACACCTTCACATAATCAAGACATTTCAATTGCATCATCATACCAACACCTACTTAATCAAATCACAAGATATTCTTCAATTGAACCTCATCACCAAGTACAAGCCATCACAATTGAAGTTGAAAGGTTCAAGATCACAAAGCCTTACCAATTCTTCTTCAAAAGCCATCATCCATTATCTTACCATCAACAAACCAATTTCATCCAAAAAAAGGGGTAATAACATCATTCAATAGTAATTAACACAAGAACTAACTCAATTGCATCAATACTAATAAATTCAACATGAGTTCATAACCTAGGTTTGGGGAATTTGGGTCAATTCATGATCTCTTCCACATACTACGTTTAACATCAAGAACTACCATAACTGAACAATAATACATCATAATATAATCATAGTAATCATTAGAAATCAAGAAAAATACAATTTGAAAGATCAATTTTGGATTAGAAAGAAACCCATATTCAAATCATCTTTTGGAAATCAATTTTGAAAGAACCCTTTGGGGAAAGGAGTCCCAAAGGTGAATGGTTCCCATACCTTTTTAATCATTGAAGATTGATGGAGATAAGTGATGCTCTTTCTGACCTAGAACCCTTTGACCTTGGTCTTCTATGGAGCTTCTTTGGGAGAGAGAAAGTAGAAAGAAGGTAGAGTAATTTGGGTTTGGGAATTGTGGGGTGCTAAGTTTAGTTCAGGCTTATGGTAGTTTATATAGTCAGTTAAGTAACTTAATTAACCACCTCTTAACCCCTTATGAGACCCTTAACTAATTAACTAATTAATTGAACCAACGGTCCATAGGCCAGTCTACGCCCTTGCCCCCAATCGTCCTGCACATCTGTAGGTAAGTCCGAGATTGTGCATTTTTGCCATTTTGTAAAAATGGATAATTCCTCAACGACGGAGGCATCAACGCCCCTTCGTTTAGGCTACGCCTCGTTGTTTGCCATCGTAGGTAGCTACTGTCTAGTGACAACTTTTTGGACAAAATGGAAGGGTGGTCCTTGGGGAGTCGTATGTCACGACCCTCAAGTACACCCTAGAAGTTAGGGAAACCCTTGGGTCGTAACAAGGCGTACTTGAGCATTCTGGGTCTTGTACTAACCTCTTAACTATCGTTCATTACATAAGACATGAAAAGTAGTGCTGAATTAAAACTTTTCACGACATTAATAATAATAAGGAAACATCTTTTATAAATACTAAGAATAAGTCTGGTTGTCACAAGCCAACTTAAAGACAAAACTAAAATATCTTAGGGTCACGGCCCTTTATATTGAACGAAAATACATAATAAGTCTTAATGAGAAACTAAAGAAACATAGACTATGTACTCAAATATATGAGGACATACCGAGTCTTTAGAGAGTTGATTTCCAAGATTTGCCTTCTAGACCTCTACTTGCTTCCAACTTATACTTATAAAGTATATAAAAGTATGGGGTTAGTACAAACAATGTACTAAGTATGGCATCTGAAAAAACATGCAAAAGCGGACATTTTAGTTGGAACAAGCTTTCATGATATATAAGTAAAACCTTCACGAGTATAGAAGTAAAATAACATATAAATCATCATTTTGCACATAGAGTAGAACTTCCATAATTTTAGCACAAAGACTCACCTTACACTAAACTTAGTAAAACCTTGCGGTGAACTCTTTTTCCTTAAATTTAAGGTGAACCCATTTCATATCACTCACAGTGAACTCATTTCCATTGAAGTTTCCCTAACAAAGGTTATCCTATGACTCATTAAGGTAAGAGATGAAGAAACCGCCCATACAATCCCTTCAATACACACCCAAGTGATCCTCAAGACTACCAACCATAGGCTTATTTCACCAGGGTAACAAGCCAACACTCAACATCAAAGACACTAAGGAACATACATACATTAAAAGACTTCACATAAGAACCCTTCTCCAAGGAAACCCCCAAGTTACACAGTGCAATGTGAGAGTAGCATCCCATACTACTACTCCCACCTAGTGCTCCTTGAAGATTCCCTTAGATTAGGCACACCACATTCATCATTCATAACCTTTATTATACAGGACATAACTTAACGTGCTTTCATAACATTAGGCATTAAATCACCTAATTTCATTCACATCACATAATGACCCATTCATACATTGCATATAAAGACACACCAAGACTCCCTTTTAAGTGCCTACTCGTGTAATGGATAGATAGCATCCCATACCACCACCTACCCTAAGTAGTACACTCTTTGAGAGACTTAGTTCACTACATTCTTTTATGGGTGCTAGCTTTAAATGACATAGACCACGAGAGCTAGACATGTAATCCCAGTACCAGATGAGGGATTACCACTTGCCTAAGGTAGGGTCGTTCTTGAGCCTTTACATGTATTCTCCAATAGCTACTCCTATATGGGCGCATAGTTAAGGGATAAGGAGATTGCTTCTAAGTAACTCATTATCTACTAACGAGGAGTACTCATCTCCAAAAGGTACATTGAGTACAACATCTCAACTCGCAAAGTGTAACCGCCCCTTCTTCAAATCCTCTCGGTGCTAAGAATAACTCCCCACCGGAGTCTAAACATTCATTACTAAAGGTTAAGGGATAACTATTGGAAACCACATCTTAACTCACTAAGGGTATCCAACCTCCAACCAATCTTAGAATGCTCTTGGGAATAGTGAGGGGTCTACTAAACACTTCATCTCAACACATGAAGAGTGTCCACCCAAGAACTCCCCTTCTTCTTACAATAGGGAAAATAGGGATGGTGTAGACACTTTATCCCTACTCACGAAGAGTGTCCACCCTAAAATCCCCCATTCACATTCATTAACTTCAGTCATTCAATCAAAGTGTGTGTGTGTGTGTGAGTACATGTGAACACATCTTTTACATAATCACCATTTTCATAAGATTGACTTCTAAAAATGCTTACACCTTCATTCATCATATATCACACAGTAGTATGCTTAACATATGCATATTCTTCACTTAAACATAATCTCTAGAAAACATACAATTCAAGCTTCATAAAGCATCTCAATCATGAACATCATCACTATAAAATTACTTCACATATTAAGCCTTCAAGACCATATTTACATTACACATATAATTACATAATCATATACTTCAAATAAACACCGCCACAAGAGGTGGACCATACCACTCAAGAGTAATTTCAATGGAAACTATACAAGATAGAGAAACTTACATTTCATCCAAGCTTTCACCACATTTCATCGATATTTCTTCAAAGCAACATAATATAGCATCTACAAGCAATAGATAACCCAAATACATCAAAAGAAACTCAACTCTAACATTATCTAGCTAAAAGCAATAAACCCACTTCATAAGTCAAAAGTTGATAATACGTATAAACATCGTTTCATTGATGTTTTGACTTTAAAATCACCAACTAACACTAAAAACAACTCATTTTAATCATTAAAAATTTTCGTACAATGACCCATGCTTAGAGTCAAGATTAGAAGAAGTTAGAATTTGGAAACCTTTTTTTGAAATCTCTTTGAAGTGACTCATTGAATGAAAGAAAATTTAAGGATGAAATACCAGACCTCAATGAGAAGAAAACCACGAAATTTTGATGAATAAAACGTCCAAAACCTTTAACCCTAGCCCTTCCTTGAGTTCTAGATTCAATGGAGTCTTGAGAGTGTTTTTCTTGAGGGTAGGGTTTTGAATATTTGAAAATGAGGTCTTTTCTAGGTCTAGGGATTTAAACCAACTTAAAATACCTTAAAAACCCTAAATTAATCATCCATGGTTTACAAAATACTTGGGGTAAATTTACAAAAACACCCCAAGCTTGGCAGAATTTTTGACAGCTTTACAGTGACCCCATTGACGGCCCCTAGCTACTACGTGTCGTCTGGTCGGCGGCCCATCCTGCTGGAGCGTCGATTGAGACTGAGGCTGGACATATGGGGCTTAAGATCCCACCACTAAGGGTGGATCTACTCCCCCAACGACGGGGCGTCGTTCAGCCTACTGACCGTAGATGAGGGGCATCGATTGGGTCTGTCTTGGCAGCTTTGTTGCCAAGTCTTTGGTCCTCTTCTAGGACCCCTTGTGGATCCTAGGTAGAGTCGTAACCAGAATTTAAACCACTATACATGGTAATCTAAGTATTAGGAACCTACACCCTCAATTTCAACCAAAACAAACACATACAACTTGCCAAAACATATAAGGACACACAAACACTTTCCAAGGCACATCTTCTGAACATCATGGACGTTGACTTCCAAACATCACTAAACGTTAGAAAATGACTAAAAACATCATTATTAACCATTTTAACACATTATTAACTAATGAGACACATGTGAAGCTCTAGTTTCACCTAGTTCATTTTAGGGACGCTACATCCTCCCCCACTTGGAACAACATTCATCCTCGAATGACACTTAAGACTTTTAAGGACACCAAGGACTCAACTATCAGAATATAACACATAACATCATGGTCAAAACAGTCATATTAAATTCACCAAACTCACAAGGAACACCAACTTCATATCATGAAGCATTCTCAAGTAACAGAAGCAATTTGGAACAAGTTCAACGATTCAAAGTACACACTTATTTCTTCACACATGGAGAAACTACCTACTCCAACATTTGGCATACTCATAAACATCATTTTTACACACATTGGAACCATAATTCATGAAATTATAATTTAGTCAAATTTTGAGTTCCTTTACAGTGAATACCAAAACTTTCATAGTCAAGCATGCACAAAATTCAATAATTCACCTTTCAAGCAATTTAACAAGAAGGCATGACAATATTAGAGACAAAACAAAAGAAACTCATCTTATAACATAAACATAACAATCATAAAGAATTAAGACTTACCAGGACTTTCATTTCGGATTAGTCTTCTCCTCTAGACCCAAGTGCATAGAAACGGTTCCTATTTAGAGCATTAGGATCTAGACCACCTTGAGGAGCTTAGTTGACCTCCTTCACCTTTGCCTAGAGGTTGAGGAAATCTCTCATCTTGTAACCCTTATTACCACACCCAAAATAACCATCCGTTCTAGCAAGACACTTGCCCAAGTGTTTCTTCCCACAAGTAGCACACCTAGACCTCTAAATAACATGGCCACCTCCTTGAGAATTTTGTTGAGAATGCTATCCTTGTTCCCCGTAGAAGACTCTTGGTGATAAAATCTCTTCTTAGGTTTGTGTTGACTTGGCTCATCCACCCTAGGTCTCTTCCCATTCCTATTCCTCTTCCTAAGCTTGGACTCCTCAATTTGTTGAGCATACACCATGATCCTAGAGATATCCATATCATTAACGAGCATTGCCGTACGACACTCCTTTTACACCAAGCTAGACACCGCCATCACAAATTTATTCATTCTAGCCCTAGGGTAGGCTACCAAGGTTGGGGCATACTTAGAGAGTTGAGTGAATTTGAGAGAGTACTCCTTCACACTCATGCTCCCTTGATGAAGGTTCATGAATTCCACCAACTTTCTCTCCCTCAATTCAAAGGGGAAAAAACTATCAAGAAAAGCCACCTTGAACACCTCCTAATCTACTGGACCTTCCTTTAAGGGTCTCTCATCCTTCCATTGCTCAAACAACACTTGAGACACATCTTTGAGTTGGTAAGCGGCTAGCTTTGCTCTATATCTAGGAGTCACATCCATAGCATCCACCACCTTGAACACCTCATCTATGAAACCTTGTGGATCTTCATCCACCTTGGTGCCAAGGAAAGTAGGAGGGTTCATACTCATGAAATCCGGAATTCTAGAAGCAGGAGTGCTTGCATTTAGTTGAGGTCCAACTTCTAGGTATTCTTGGGCAACCACATGATTAGTGACGACTTGAGCTTGAGTCATCATGAGTTGAGTCAAAACCCTAAGGGCAGCCCTTATCTAAATATTAGTCATATCCCCCATCAACATTGGGAGCTTGAGGACCTTCGGGCATTGGAGGAAGTTGAGGTCCTTCAGGTTTTTGAGGGGGAACCACCTCATCCACCTCCTCTTTCTACACTATAGGGACTTTCTAACAAGTGGGAGGGTTCTTCTCATTAGCTTCTTCTCCCTCTTCCTATCTAGAGGTTGTCCTCCTTGTATACATGTCCTATAAACACAAAAGAAGAGATTTGAGAAAGACATCTTATAGACTTCAACTCTATGGCACGACACTAGAATAATTAAGAAAGTGAAACTTTTATTGCCTTGTAACCTCCCGCTCATGGATGTGACGCGACTCACACCAATGAACAAGACTCTACTAGACGTGGCTTGTAAGACTATGGACCCTAAACTATCTTTCCAAAACCTTATGTTTTGATACCAAGTTTGTCACGACCCACAAGTACACCCTAGAAGTTAGGGCAGCCCTTGGGTCGTAACAAGGTGAACTTGACCTTTCGGGGTCTTGTACTAGCCACTTAACTATCATTCATTACATAATACATGAAAAGTAGTGCTGAATTAAAACTTTTCACGACATTAATAATAATAAGGAAACATCTTTTATTAATACTAAGAATAAGTCTCATCGTCACAAGCCAACTTAAAGACACAACTTAAATATCTTTGGGTCACGACCCTTTACATTGAATAAAAATACATAATAAATCTTAATGAGAAACTACAAAACATGGACTATGTCCTCGAATATATGAGGACATACCGAGTCTTGAGAGAGTCGATTACCAAGATTTGCCTTCTAGAACTTCACTTGCTTCCAACCTATACTTAAAGAATATAGAAAAGTACGGGGTTAGTACAAACATTGTACTAAGTATGGCATACGCATAAACATGCAAAAGCGGAAATTTTCGTTTGAACAAGCTTTCATGATATATAAGTAAAACCTTCATGAGTATAGAAGTAAAATAACTTATAAATAATCATTTAGCACATAGAGAAGAACTTCCATAATTTTAGCACAAAGACACACCTTACATTGAACTTAGTAAAACCTTACAGTGAACTCTTTTTCCTTAAACTTACAGTGAACCCATTTCATATCAACTCACAATGAACTCATTGAAGTTTCCCTAAAAAAGGTGATCCTATGACTCACTAAGGTAAGACATGGAGAAACCGCCCATACAATCCCTTCAATACACACCCAAGTGATCCTCAAGACTACCAACCATAGAATTACTTCACCAGGGTGACAAGCCCACACTCAACATCAAAGACACTAAGGAACATACATACATTAAAAGACTTCACATAAGAACCCTTCTCCAAGGCAATCCCCAAGTTACACAGTGCAATGTGAGAGTAGCATCCCATACTAGTGCTCCCACCTAGTGCTCCTTGAAGATTCCCTTAGATTAGGCACACCACATTCATCATTCATAACCTTCATTATACAAGACATAACTTTAACATTCTACTAAACACTTCATCTCAACTCACTAAGAGTGTCCACCCCAAAAATGCCCTTCTTCTTACTATAGGGATAATAGGTATTGTCTAGACACTTTATCTCTACTCACGAAGAGTGTCCACCCTAAATTTCCCCATTCACATTCAATAACTTCATTCATTCACTCAAAGTGTTTTTGTTTGAGTAAATGTGAACACATCTTTGACATAATCACCATTTTCATAACATTGATTTCTAAACATGCTTACACATTCATTAATCATATATCACACACTAGTATGCTTAACATATGCATATTCTTCACTTAGACATAATCTCTACAAAACATACAATTCAAGCTTCATAAAGCATCTCAATCATGAACATCATCACTATTAAATTACTTCACATATTAAGCCTTCAAGACTATACTCATATTACACATATAATAACATTATCATATACTTCAAATAAACATCGCCACCAAAGGTGGACCATACCACTCAAGAGTCATTTCAATGGAAAGTATACAAGATAGAGCAACTTACATTTCATCCAAGATTTCACCACCTTTCATCGATATTTCATAAAAGCAACATAATATATAGCATGTATAAGCAGTAGCTAACCCAAAATACATCAAAAGAAACTCAACTCTAACATTATCTAGCTAAAATTAACAAACCCACTTCATAAGCCAAAAGTGGATTATAAGCATAAACATGGTTTCATTGATGTTTTGAAATTTAATCACAAACTAACACTAAAAAGTACTCATTTTAATCATTAAAACATTTTAATGAAAAGACTCATGCTTAGAGTCAAGATTAGAAGAAGTTAGAGTTTGAAAACCTTTTTTTGAAATCTCATTGAAGTGACTCCTTAAATGAAATAAAGTTCAAGGATGAATTACCATACCTAAATGATAAGAAACCCACGAAATTTTGATGAACAAAACGTCCAAAACCTTCAACCCTAGCCCTTCCTTGAGTTCTAGCTTCAATGGAGTCTTGAGAGTGTTTTTCTTGAGGGACGGGTTTTAAATTTTTGAAAATGAGGTCTTGTATAGGTCTAGGTCTTTAAACCAACTTAAAATAACTAAAAAACCCTAAATTAATCAGCCATGGCTCACAAAAACTTGGGGTGAATTTACAAAAACACCCCAAGCTTGGCAGAATTTTTGACAACTTTCAAGTGACCCCATCGACGACCCCTAGCTACTGGGCGTCGTCTGGTCGGCAGCCCGTCCTGCTAGGGCGTCAATTAGGACTGAGGCTGTACACATGGCCGTTAAGATCCCACCACTAAGGGTGGATATAATCCCCCAACGACGGGCGTCGTTCAGCCTACTGGCCGTAGGTGAGGGCGTCGATTGGGTCTGTCTTGGCACCTTTGTTGCCAAGTCTTGGGTCCTCTTCTAGGACCCCTTGTGGTTCCTAGGTGGAGTGGTACCCGGACGTTAAACCAATATACATGGTCATCTAGGTCTTAGGAACAAACACTCTCAATTTCAACCAAAACAAACACGTAAACCTTTCAAAAACATATAAGGACACACAAGCACTTTCCAAGGCACATCTTCCAAAAGTCATGGACGTTTGACCTCCAACCATCACCAAACCTTAGAAACTGCCTCAGAAAATCATTATTAATCATTTTAACACATAATTAACTCATAAAACACATGTGAACCTCTAGTTTCACCTAGTTTGATTTAGGGACGCTACATCGTACCCGGATGTTTCGACCCTAAACCTAATCTAATACATGTTTAATAACTTTCCACCAAATTTAATCGAATAACGACTCCTAAAACCCCATGAAATTGGCTAAGGCACACTAGCCCCCTTTCACCAACCTCCGACGTCATAGGCGTTTCTTGACGTCTTGACTCTAAAACTTCCTCAATGACTTATCAATATTATTTTAGGTCTTAAAATAGTGTTATCAACCTTAGACAAACATGTGAGGCTCTAGATTAGGTCTTGGACTTTCAGAGTGTTACAAGAGGTCTATGTATACCTAACTATGTAAAAAGTTAAATTTTCCGCATTTTGACCTATGACATGTTATGACGAATGTTAAGGGCTAGTCTAAGTCCTCTTTGAGGACGAAGACGCCAGTTTCGTCTAGGGGGTGCTCCCCAGTCGTAACAACAATTCATCCAATACTAAGTGTCGATGGTCTTTAGTCAGTAATATAACCCAACTAAGTAAATTGGGGTCGAATCCCAGAGGGAGTGCTTATGAGAATTAACAGCCAAGTACAAATCACTTCAAGTTATTCATAGATAAAAGACATTTACAAATGAAAGTAAGATAAATTAACGAGGTGATACAAGTGTCAATTATTAGAAGGAGGGTTTTATAGCTAATTATCAATTAAAATAGTAAAAATAGAGAAAACACAGGTATGGAGACAAGATTTTTATGATGTGATCAGAATACAGGCTCAAATAAAAAACCAGGTACATGCTATTGATAGTAAATTGCTGTAAATTTATAACTAAGCTATACTTTAGTAGGGTAAATTCCCAGATCAAAACAGTTTCTCTTGAACGCCGATAAACAACAATTATGCCCAGCCTTTGCTTAACCCATTAACTCTCTCGAGCTAAATGTTTGGTAAAGGGATTAGGATTCACTCTCTCGAGTTGAACCCACGTTAACCCAATAACCACAAGCTATCGATTCAGTAGTTTTGGTATTAAGACCTCTCTCTCAAGCAAGACAAAGACATGAAGATGAAATCATATTTGAAACTATAATCCCATTAAGTTCATACACAACTACTGAATAAAATCACATTTAAACAATAAATTAACTATTAATAAGCACGACCTAGTTGTAAAGTCAACCCATATTCACATAACCACACCCCAAGAATTGTGGTTTTAGCTAGACATAGTAAAGATATAAAAATCGATACTGAAATGTGTTTCCATCGATTGGGCATAATAGAAAATGTCTTTACATAGTTCTACGATGAAGATTCTTGAATACCCACTTCCAATTTCTTGGAGTTGGAAACCTTCAAGTCTTCAAAGCTCAAGTTTAATGTCTCCCCAAAATATTATGAACTAAAATTAGAATAATATATATGAATACACAAAGTCTGAATAATAAAAATCTTACACTAAGCAAACAATCTTAACCATTATTTATAGTTTTTGATATTTGTGATGCGAAGGATCACTCGATGCAGTTAGTCAGCATCGATGGTTAACTCGACGATCAGCCCTTTGGTATATTCCATCGATGTCTTGCTTTAGACTGTATCATCTTCGCATTTTGGATCATTGGACGATCTAGAAGTGCTTCGCGGAATTGCTTGGCGAAACGCTGACTACTCTTCTTCACCGCCGACCTTGATCCTTCTTGTTAGAGCTCAGCATATTGGAACATGAGGAGAGAATATGACTATTTGGAGACTCGCCTAATGGATTAGGCGATCCTCAGACCGTCTTTTCTTCATTCTTTCAACTGCCTTGTTTCTTTTTGGTCAATCGTGTCCATGTTTTGTCTCCAAGTCTAAATGCATGAAACTTGAGGTTTTTCATCAGTTATTGAGACAAAATATGCATTTGATGATACTAAATCTACCAAAATATATCCCTAAATGAGTCCAAATCATGGACTCATAAACGCTTCTCCTCAATAATTGTCCTAACCCCTTCTAACTTTAATCTATTGATTCATTTTGTGGAGGCCCCTGTACTGGTGGTGCAAGCACCAACTGAACTGGAGAAGGAGAACTGGTATGTTGAGGATTCCTGATCCTAGATGGATCATTCATCCTTTCGGATCGTAGCTCTACCTTTTGTGCTGCAACCATCTCATCATCATCAGAAACTCAAATTTGAGACTTTTGGTGCTCACCCTCACTCTCAAAAGTGGTGACGTGTATAGCGTAGATGTTGTCACTATCAAAGTTGTGCTCTGGTGTTTATGTGCTTTTTACTTGCCTTTTCCTTCCCCACCATATGTGAGAACTTTGGTTGCTTTAGCCTTGGATGGAGTTGAATCCTCATAGATTGTAATCCTTTTTTGCTTTCATTCAAGGTGGCATGTTTTTTTCCTGCGACCTTGGGTCTAGCCATCCCTGCAAATTATCAAATTTTTTTTAAAATAGCATAATAAAGTTAACAAAAAAGAGTTGCAGATAGACTCGCCAATCAGTTCAGCGAGACGCCGAATCACCTTATTGAGCTAGATCATGCTCGCCGATGACTCCACAATTTGGCAATATTTAGGGCTATAATTTAATAGGTTTAGTTTTTTCAAATGCATATATTGTCTCTAAAACTAATAAAATACCTCCAGTTTCAGTTACTTAGACTTGGAGATAAATGCATGGACAAAATCAAGCAAAAAGGAATAAAGGCAGCTAAAGAACGAAGACGTGAAGGATTGAGGATCGCTGAGGCCTTTTGGCATGTCAGCAAAAGGTCTCAACCTTGACTTCTGTTCCAGTGTGATGAGCCCTAAATGAAAAGATAAAATTGGTGGTGAAGAGGAGCAATGGTGTGTCGCCGAGCAGTTTTGTAAAGTAGTACTATGTTGCCCAATTATCTAAAACCCGAAGATTATGTAGGCTAACACATGACGTCGATAAACATACCAAAGGGAGGATACAAAGTTGACTGATGATCCCAACTAACTACATTGAGTGGTCCTTCGCAGCACAACTTTTTGAAAGCTTAAATACTCAATAATATTTTTATATTAGTATCAAATTCTATAGTTTTAACTTAGTATCAAATTCTATAGTTTTAAACAGTAAATTTTAGGCTGAACTTCTATTTTGAGTTCTTGATAGCTTTAGGAAAACTTTGCTCTTGAACCTTAGAGACTAGAAGATTTACACCTTGAAGAAATTCAAAGTGGGTGTTAGAAATTCTTCCTCCTAGACTCGATTGAAGTGAAAATAAATCATACCCCATTGATGTTACTTCAATTTGGTATCATTTTATTCCTTTTCTAAACTTCTAGCTAAAACCCAATTCTTGAGGTGTGATTTTGTGAATATGAGTTTAATCTATTATTGGGTGTTGCTTATTGTTAGCATATTCGCTGTTTAAATGTGATTACACTTAGTAGTTTTGTTTGAACTAAATGAGGTTGTAGTTGCAAATACGATTTCACCTTAGTCTTTTACCATGCTTGAGAGAGATGTTTTAAAACTAATATTAATAAGTTGATAGCCGATGGATATTGGGTCGTCATGGGTTCAGCTTGAGAGAGTGAATCCTAGTCCTTTTCCCACACTTTCAGCTCGAGAGAGTAATTGGGCTAAGGCAGATGTTGTGCTTAAAGGTTGCAACTCGGTGTTTGAGAGATACCGAGTTGATTTGGGGTAAGTTGCTCGAGATAGAATTTACCCCCACTAAAGTCTAGCCTAGTTACATATATTCACCGATGTACTATAAATAGCAACTACCTTTCGGTGTCTTTTATCTCATATTCCGATCACATCTCAAGAATCCTATTTCCCCATTAGTCTCTCTTATTGTTATTAGTGTTTTTAATTGTAAATTTACTACAAAACCCCCCATCATTAATTGACCTTTGTGTCACCCCTCTATCTTACTATGTTTTTATTTGATAATTTCTTCTAGCTATGACTAGCATGACTTGATTTATGCTTGACTGAATTATTATCTTACTACCACTCCCTATAGGAACGATCCCAAACCTTTGTTGGGTTACATACTGACTAACGATCATCGATGCTTAGTAACGGATGAAGTGTCTTTGATGACGTTGATCAAAATGGCGCCGCTGCCGGGGAGTAGGTATATTTCATTCTAGTTAGTTGTAGTTCCCTTACTTAATTTTTACTTTTGTTTTGCTTGATTATTTTGAAAGCAGGAAATTTTAGTGAAAATGGTGGAAATGTCTGCCAAGCAAGCCATCAAACGAGTTGTGCTCATCATCGGGATTATATTGACGATGTTAATAGTCTTCATAACCCTGCTCAAGAGGGTAAAATGGGTGCAATTGTCTTGCCACAAGCTGATAAGAGTGCAATGTGTGAGTTTAATAGCACGACACTTCATTTCCTACAATCAAGAGATTTATATGCAGGATCAGAGCATGAGGATCCGTATGAACATATATGGAGTTTTGCAGAAGTGTGCACCCTTTCGTCATTCAATAATCTGTCTCAAGAGTACAGATTATTTCCTTTATCATTGACAGGGGAAGCAAAAAAAATGGCTGGTCAAACTACCAACCAACTCCATCACGTCAAGAGACGTGTTGGTTATGGCATTTAACGCATGATTTTTCCCTCTATCGAAGATGATGCAGCTGAGAGATGACATACAAGGTTTTAGGCAAAGGGAGCGCAAACCAATTCATGAAACATGGATAAGGTTTAAGGAACTTTTGTAGAAATGTCTAAATCATGGGTTCCCTAGCGACTTATTACTCCAGTACTTCTACATGAGTCTAGATTCAATTAACAAAGGAATATTAGATCAATTAGTTAGAGGACTAATGTCACAAACATTTGAGGTGGACACATTTATTCTCGATGACATGACAAACATAAATCAAGCATTGTATACCCAACCAGGTCTCTCCATTTTACATTAGGATGACACAAGAGAAAATTGACAAGGAAAGAGAGAGAGAGAGTGACGACAACATTAAGAAAATGCTTGCTCAAATGGATTCATTGCAAAAGAACTTGAAGGAGACATATCGAGTACTTAGAATTCACGGGGATTCGTCTTCCGATGACTCAAACCTGGGGTGAATCAAGGTTGGAAATTCAGGCGATACGAGGAGGGTTTCCATTAATGTTATTCACAATAGGGTGGAAATCAAAGTTGGAACTATCAAAGAGTAGAAGAGAAAAGTGCATATTGGCGAAGACAAGAATAATATGAAGAGAATCACACTCATTCTAGTGAGCCCACAATCAAGAGGAGGTGAGAGTAGTCTCTGAGTCAATGATCTATTGTCACGCATCCTTTATAAAATAGAGGGTCGGTTGATTTGTTGAAAGGAATGAAGACTGATTTCTCATCATTAAACAATAAAGTAAACTCTCACGCAGATGCAAAACAAACACTTGAAGGGCAAGTGAGTTTACGTGCATCACAATTGGAGCAACGGAGGGAAACAAAAGATGATAGTAGACATTTAGTAGTGGTTACTCGTAGCGGAAATATAGAAATAAGAGATGCGTCGGGAAATGAAGAAAATCAAGAGCATAAAGAGGACAAAAGTATAGAGGAGGAGGTTGCACCAAAAGAAAGAGAGAAACATATTTAAACTCCCCCTACAAGTTATGCAGCCTTTGCCCAAAATGACACCTTCATTTCCTCAATGTCTCAAGAAGAAGAATGATGATGACAAGTTCAAAAAATTCTTATCGGTATTAATGTATCTATCAATCAACCTTCCTCTCATTGAAGACTTATTGGAAATGCCGGGTTATGCCAAATTCAAGAAGGAATTGGTCACAAAGGAAAATAGTTTGGATTTTGAGACTATTGAGGTTTCTCATAAATGTAGTGCGATCATGACAAATAAATTGATCAAGAAGAGAGATGATACTGGGGCATTCACCATTCCTTGCACCATCGGGATGCTTCAATTTGCTAAAGCCCTATGCGACTTGAGAAGAAGTATCAACTTAATGTCGTATGCAATTTACTAGCAGCTCGGGTTGGGAGAGCCAAAAGCCATGACAATGAGACTTTAATGGCATACGAATCTATCAAACATCTAGTGAGGATTTTGTAACAATCGGGGAGCACCGACCAGAAGTTAAATGGCATACTTGACCCTTCGGGGTCTTGTACAATCCTTTTAGCTATCATTCATCACATATGCATGAAAAGTAGTGTGGAATTAAAACTGTTCACAACAATAAGAAGAAACTCTTTTATAAAAGCTAAGGAACAAGTCTCATCATTGACAAGCCATCTTAAAGACACATCTTAATATCTTAGGGTCACGACCCTTTACACTGAAACAAAACATACTAAGTCTTATACAATTCTTAAAAGAAGAAACTAAAAGAAACATAGTCTATGTGCTCAAACATATGAGGAAATAAGACTCTTGAGAGAATCAACTATCTAAGATTTTCCTTCTAAGAAACTTTTTCTTGATTTCCACCTATACTTTTGAATATATAAGAGTATGGGATTAGTACAAAAATTGTACTAAGTATGACATTATGCAAAAACATGCAAAAGAGGACATTTTAGTTGAAACAAACCATTCATGCTATTTAGTAAAACCTTCATGAATGAAGTCACAAAACATCATATAAATCATGATTTAGCATATAGGGTAAAACTTTCATAACTTCAAGATAAGTCATATTTAACAGTAAACTCATATCATATAGACTTTTCCTATCCAAAGCTATCCTAAGACTCACTAAGGTAAGACATGAAAAAACCGCCCATGCAATCTCTTCAATATACACCTAAGTGACCCTTAAGACTACCAAAGATAAACATACTTCATTTGATTTAACAAGTCAACACTCATTCTAAGGGTACTGGAAGAAACATACATGCATTTAGAAACTTCACATAAAAACCATCCTCCAAGACAACCCCCAAGTTACACTTAGTGCAATGTGAAAGTAGCATCCCATACTATTACTCCCATCTTAGTGATCCTTGAGAATTCCCTTAGACTAGGAGCATCATATACATAGCTTTCATCATACAAGACATAATATAAACATGCTTTCTTAACACTAGAATTAAAGTCATATTACTTCATTAACATCATATAATGACCCATTCATACATTTTCATATAAGGACACACCAAGACTCTCTCCAAATGTCTACTTGTGCAATGGATAGATAGTGTTCCATTCCATCACCTACCCTAAGAGGTACACCCTTAAGATGAATTAGTTCATAATATTCATTTGTGGGGGCTATCTTTAACCAACATACACCATGAGAGCTAGACATGAAATCCCGGTATTAACCTCTACCGGATGAGGGATCCCCACTTGCCTAAGGTAGGGTCATACTATTAGCCTTTACATGGATTCTCCAATAGCTAAAGCTTTGCGGGCACATAATTAAGGCATAAGGAGATTGCTTCTAAGTAACTCATTCTTATCGAACGAGGATCACTCATCTCAAGAGGTACATTGGATACAACATCTCTACTCACGAAGTGTACCCACCCCTTTATCAAATCCTCTCGGTGCTAAGCATAACTCCCCCACGAAGTCTAAAACATTCATTGACTATATGTTAAGGAATAACTATTTAGCACTATATCTCAACTTACGAAGATTACTTATCCCTACATTTTACTTTTGAATACTAAATCTAGGCTCATGAAGTGTATCCAACCTCCAACCTATCTTGGAAAGTTCTTGGGAATAGTGAGGTTTCTACTAAACACTTCTTCTCAACTCACGAAGTGTGTCCAACAAAAAATTACCCTTTTCATTACTAGAGTTCTTTAGGAATAGTAGGGAATGGTCTAGACACTTTATCTCAACTCACGAATAGTGTCTACCCTACAATCCCATATTTTCATTCATAACATCATTCTTTCATTCATAGTGTGTATGAGTACATGTGAGAACACCTTTCACATAATCACCACATTCACAACATTGACTTTTAACATGCTCATGCCTACATTTATCATAATTTAAACACTATCATGCTTCAAACTCTATCATGCTTCACATATACATATATTTCATTTAGACATGACATCTTCAAGAAACACATTAACAACTTCCTAAGACATATCACGCATATACATCATAGTCATCACTTTACTACACATGCTATGCCTTCAATTCCATAATCACAATACACATATTTATATATTCATATACTTCAGGTAAACACCGCCACAAAAGGTAGACCATACAACCCAAAATTACTTCCATAAGAACTAAACAACATAAATAACTTACCCTTCATCCAAGCCTTAGGCACCTTTTTATCAATACTTCACAATATAATCATAATAAAGAACAATAAGGAAGTAGGTACTTCACAATTAACATAAGAAACACAACTCACAACTGTAACGTTATCTAGTCTTATACACTTAATCCACTCCATAAGTTAAAAGTTGATAATATGCTGGAGCATGGGTTCATTGGGGCTTTGACCTTAAAATCATCAACTAACACTGAAAATAACATATTTCGTTTATTAAAACGTTTTCATAAAAATACCCATGCTTAGAATTAAAAATAGAAGAATTTGGAGATTGAAACCCTTTTTGAAAAGCCTTTGGAATGGCTCATTGATGAAGGAAGGTTCAAGGATGAACTACCATACCTCAATATGAAGAAACCCACGAAATTGTGGTGAAGAAAACGTCCAAAACCTTCAATCTTAGCCCTTTCTTGAGTTCTAGCTTCAATGGGGTTTTGAGAGAGTTTTTCTTGAGGAAGGGGTTTTTGATTTGAAAAGTGAAGTCTAACGTTAGGTCTTAGAAGTATAAACTAACTCAAAATACCTAAAAACCCTTAAAAAATTCCTACCAACACTTAAAAGGACTTGGGGTGAATTTACTAAAACACCCCAAACTAGCCCGCAGTTGTACAGTGTTGCATACCACCAAACGATGACCACAATCAACGGACCATCGTTTGGACGATGACCCATAAATGGGGGTTCGTGCTTTGGGTATGCAGCTTCAAAACCTACAGAATTGTAGGTCTAATCGACGGACCAATTCGGCGAGACATCGTTTGGTCGAATGGTCGTTATTTGGTTCGTTGGTTGACACTGCTTAGCAGTTTCTGCCTTAGAGTTGGTGTTCTTCTTTAGGGCCCTCGTTGGTCCTAGGGGGAGTCGTACCCAGACGTTAATCCCATATACATACTTATCTACTTCTTAGGGTCCTCACAAACCATTTTATATACCAAACAACTCACGAATATGCAAAGACACACAAGAACACATCAAAGCATATAGACGTCTAGTCGTCGAACGTCTTGGTCGTCCCTTGACGTTTGACTTCCAAACTTACCAAACTGACCTCAAACACTAAGATTCACTATTTTAACAATAACTCATGAAACACAAGTGAAGCTCTAACTGAACCTATTTCATTATGAGGGTTGCTACAGATTTTATACGACATTTTGGTAAAAGTTGATCGATTTATCATCCCGGTTGATTTTGTTATTTTAGATCGTGAAATAGAGGCTGAAATTCCTATTATTTCGGGAATACCTTTCTTGTCGGCTGGAGAGATTTGGTGGATGTTGTAAGTGAAGAATTGAAATTTTTGGTTAATGAAGATGAAGTGACCTTCAATGTGTGTAAATCTATGAAGCACCCAATTGATATTCATGTGGTCTCCATTGATGATCTCATTGGTGGGGCGGTAGCTAGCATGAGCCACTTGATGTGTGTGAGTGAGCTATTAGAAGTCGTACTTGTTAATTATGATAAAGCCAACATTAAAGGTTATGAAGAGGTAGTGGCAGCTCTATTAGGTTTGGGGGTATTCAAAAACTTCATTGAAGCAAAACGTTATTTAAAAACGGAGAGAAACCTCCCACAAAGTCGTCAACTAAAGAACCACCAAAACTAAAGCTAATAGAGCTTCCGTACAATCTTTGGTATGCTTTCTTGAGGGCCAGTCACCCCTTGCCGAGATTATTGCAGTTGATTTGCTTGATTGGAAGGTCAAGTTTTTCCTTGAAGTTTTACAGAAGTATATTAAAGAGGTAGGGTGGACCGTTGCTTATATAATGGGTATCCCTCATGGTATTTGCACTCATAAAATTCAACGATAATGATTGCAAGCTAAGTTTTGAACAAAAAAATAGATTGAACCCACCAATGAAAGAGGTGGTAAAAAAGGAGGTCATCAAATGGTTAGACGCAGACGTGATCTATTCTATTGCGGATAGCAAATGGGTAAGGCCAGTGGAGTTTTACCAAAGAAATGAGGTATCACGATCATACCTAGTGAAAAAAGAGAGCTTGTACCTACGAGACCACTGACCTGATGGAGAGTTTGCATGGATTACAAAAGCCAAATTTGTGGATGAAAAAGGATCATTTTCCCATTCCCTTTATGTATCAAACTCTTGATCAACTTTCCGAGAGAGGATTGTATTACTTTTTGGATGGGTATTCACGATACAACCAAATCTTTATTGCCCCTAAAGATCAAGAGAAATCAACATTTACATACCCATATGTCACTTTTGACTTCAAGAGAATTCATTTGGGTTAGGTAATGCTTCAGCTACATTTCAATTTTGCATGTTATCCATCTTCGCAGACATGGAAAAAGATTTAATGGTTTATGGATGACTTCTTCGTTGTGGGGGACACCTTCGGAGAATGTTTGGACCAGTTAAACCAAACTCTCCAAAGATGTGTGGAGACAAATTTGATCCTTAACTGGAAAAATGTCATTTCATGGTTTAAGAAGGTATAATACTTGGGCATAAAGTTTTGCAAAAGGGGCTGGAGGTTGAAAGAGCCAAGATTGAAGTGATTGAGAAATTGCCGCCCCCAATTTTTATGATGGGAGTTCACAGTTTCTTGGGGCATGCAGGTTTCTACAGGAGGTTTATTAAATACTTTTCCAAGATTGCACATCCCTTGTGCAAAATTCTAGAGAAAGAAGTGAAGTTCCACTTTGATGATGCTTGCATGATAACTTTCAAATGACTGAAAGATAAGTTGGTTTCCACCCTGATTATCATCAGCCCTGATTGGTTCGAATCCTTCGAAATAATGTGTGATGCAAGTGACACAACATTGGGTTTTTTTTATGGACAAAAACGTAACAAGGTATTCCACCCCATATACTATGCGAGCAAAACCTCGAATAGTTCTCAATGTAACAATACAGTTACCAAACAAGAATTGCTTATTGTGGTGTATGCGTTCGAAACATTTTGGGCATACATGCTTGGTACTAAAGTGATTGTCCATACTGATCATGCCGCCATACGCTACCTTATGGCAAAGAAGGATACAAATCCAAAATCGATAAGATGAGTATTACTTCTGCAAGAATTTTACTTTGAGGTCAAAGCCAGAGGAGGTTGTGAAAATAATGTAGTACACCACCTATCGAGAATATAAGGCAAGGAAAATGAAGAGCCAGCAATTTACATAATTGACGTTTTGCAAGATGAGAATATCTTCATGATATCTCTCAACTAGCCTCCTTGGTACGATGACCTTGCATATTATTTAGTTTGTGCTCTAATGCCACAAGAGTTGAACTCCCACCAGCAGAAGAGGTTCTTGTTCGATATAAAAAAATACCTTTGGGATGAACCATATCTATTTTGGGAATGTTGTGACCACATCATTAGATGGTGTGTTCCAGAAAAAGAAGTATTGGATATACTCTACGCTTGTCATGCTTCACCTGTGGGTGGGGGGGCATCATAACGGTGTGTGCACTGCAAATAAAGTTCTCAAAACTGGTTATTACTGGACATCCCTCTACAGAGATGCACATGACTCTGTGAAGAAATGCACTTAGTGTCAAAATCAAGCGGGCACCGAAGGGTGTCCTAAAGACATGAATTACCTTTCCATCCTTTTTTAGAAGTTGAACTATTTGATATTTGGGGTAAAGATTTTATGGTCCTATTTGTGACTTCGTTTGGTAATAAATATATTTTGGTGGTCGTGGATTATGTGTCTAACTGGGTGGAAGTTGTTGCTTTGCCTAACAATGAAGGGAAAAGTGTAGTTCGGTTCCTGAGGACACCACTACTCTGTACCATGACATTAAATAAGGCACTACATAGGAGGCAACTCAAGAATTAGTATTTTTCAATAATAAGTGTGTTAATGTTGCAGGTGTTGAAAAATGTGGAAGCCACACTCGGCGTGTCGCCGAGCCTATTTTGCGAGCTCAATTAAATTCGTCGTTGAAAGTGAAATAAAATAGAGACATAGTTTGGAGTTAATTAGGCAGTGTCCCATGGTTCATCAATGTGTCTCCAAAGTGATTCGACGTTCATCTACCTCATTGTCAATTGACCTCTCATTGATAAGCCACACAGTGCAACATTAGGCGCAAAGTTCACTCACTCGGTGTAGCTTTAGAGCAATCAACGACTGTCCTGTGACCCCGCCGATTGAGTTTTACTACAGCATAAAAAGTACAGGGAAAAAGAGTTCGGTTGGTGAATCACTGAATCAACCCACGACTTAACTTAGTCCGCCGTTTAGTCCAACCCAATTTGGGCTTGGACTCTATAAAACTCAGCGAGCATACAAAATTATTGGTGAGGCGCCGAACGGATCGACGATCGTGACCTTTACCGCCATTTTTACTCCCAAAATCAATTGGGATTTTTGTAAAACTCGACAAGGGATATCACTCAGCGAAAACGCCTAATGAATCGGTGACCACAACTTATGTCATCAAATGGGCGAGAATGGGCACCTGAAAAGTCACAAGTTTAGAAACTTCAAGCTCCCCCTCATTTTCTCATCTTCCCAAACTCACACTCGCACGTTAGCGTTAGTACTTATATTTTTCGTATTCCTATAATGATTCAGCCAAGTGCAAATTTAGCTCATTCTTTGTGCTGATTTGTGCTGGGAGTTGTATCCGTTTTCCGCCTAGTATTGCAGTTTAGTTTTAATCGACAAACAAGGTTAGTTTTAAAAAACCTCGCATCTACTGTTTCAATTGCATTTAAGGACAAATACTTTTTATTTATGGTGAGGTGAGGCTCACCTTTTTGGTGCTATATATTTGGGTTGTTCTATCTTAAATTGTTTTTGTATTACTTTTTGCGGATGTTATGCTTTAATTGCAAATGATGTTGAACCGTCCGGAATTTTTTTCTTATTTTCGGCACCTCTTACATGTACTTGAATGTGGTTATTATTAGACATATTTGAGTCTCTATTTGATCAATACCAATGACATGGATAGTGCTTGCAATTGAATGAACATTAATGTGCGGCTACAACGAGGCCAAATAAATTTCCATAAAAAATATGTGAACTCTTTGCATCTCGTTGTGATTACTCAATTATCAAATTAAGTTTTTGCGATGAAAATGGCACACTTGTGAAAGTGTGGAATCATATTTTACATTAGTATCAATGCCTTGTGTGATGAGCTTACCGTGAACAATGCATGATGACACCTAGAATTTTCCCCGTTATTCTGTTAGACTAAGTGATATGAACTCATGATATAATCTTAGGCACCGTTGAAAGAGCGTGAACCAATTTGACATATACCTCTTTTGTGGCTTACCTTGTGAGTGTGCGAACTTCTTGTGAACACCGCTTGAGCCTTACCTTTCTTTGGATGAAACTTGATGAAAATATGACCTCTCTTAATCTAATCCTCTTGATTTGTGGTTGATTGAATAGCCAACTTAGGCACAAAGCCTAACTTGGGGGGGTGTAGAAAAGAGAGGGCAAGTCAAGAGTGCAAGAAAAGTCTCCATTGACCCATGGTGTGAGAAAAATTGAACCCCTTACAAAACAATATAGAAATAGAAAAAGTGTAGAAAAGAATGAAAAAGAGAATGTCATGGAATAAAGTATGAAAATACAAAAAAGAAATGGGGTTCTTCCAAACAATCCAGGGAAAGTGAATAAAGGGATGACTTGTGAGCAGAAAAGAAAATGATGAAAGAAGGAAAAATGAAGTGTTATGAGCACCACATCTCATGAGGATAAAATTCACTAATCCTAAATGACAATACCTACACAATCGGCCCCATTACAAACCTTAAAAAGACCTTTCTGATCTTGAGTGAGCTAAATTAAAAGTTTATTGGAAAATACGGGCAAATCTATGGGCTAAATAATGTGTTCTGTTCATCTTGTGAGTGTGAGCGTTGAAATTGATTCTGAAACATTAAATTGTGTATAATTGTGTGTCAATATGAAATCACTCTTTATGTGAGGGCACTTGATCACTTTGGTTGAGATTGAACTTGCATTTGAAGCAAGTATCATGAGCTTGAAAATATTTGATAATGGTGTGCCACAACTTGATTCTTTGAGTCCACATTTGATCCTTGTATGAGAAAGTTGAGTGTTGTTGTGTGTATTCATGATTGATTCTTGTGTAGCACCATTTGAGACATCCTTTTTGAACTGCTGAACTTGGGTGTTACTTGAGGACAAGCAAAAGTTTAAGTTGGGGGTGTTAATGAGTCCACGATTTGGACTCATTTACAGATATATTTTGATAGGTTCAGTGCCCTCAAATGCATATTTTGTCTCTAAAACTGATAAAATACCATGAGTTTATGGTATTTAGACTTGGAGACAAATGCATGGACAAAATCAAACAAAAAGGAACAAAGGCAGCTGAAAGAACGAAGAAGTGAAGGCCCGAGGATCGCTGAACCAGTTTAACTTTTCACCAAAATATCTCCACCTCACCTTTTACCCCAGCGAGTTGAGACCTGAAGGAAAGGATTTAATCGAAAGTGAAGAGGAGCAGTCGTTTGTCGCCGAGCGATTATGTGATGTTGTACTATGTCACCGAATGATCCAAAATGCGAAGATGTTGTACGCTAATGGAAGACAATGATAAGCATACCAAAGAACGGATCGCCGAGTTGATCGTAGATCCCGACTAACTCCGCCAAGTGATCCTTCACAACACAACTTTTTGAAAACTATAACTACTCATTAATATTCATAGCTTAGTGTCGAATTCTATAGTTTTGAAATGTAATTTTTAGACTTAGCTTCTATTTTGAGTTTTTGAGAGCTTTTGGGTAACTTTGCTCTTCAACCTTGGAGACTTGAAAATTCTCACCTTGAACAAATTCGAAATGGGTGTTAGAAATTATTCATCATAAATTCGATTGAAGTGAAAATAAAATCAAACCCACTTGATTTTACTTCGATTTTCTATCATTTTCTCCTTTGATTTATGTCAAGCTAAAACGCTAATTCTTGGGGTGTCATTTTATGAATATGAGTTAAATATATTATTGGGTGTTGCTTATTGTTAGTATATTAATTATTTAAATGTTATTTCATTTAGTAGTTTTGTTTGAACTAAATGAGGTTGTAGTTGCAAATACGATTTCACCTAAGTGTTTTTGGCTTGATTGAGAGAGACGTTTTAAAACTTAGACTACTAAGTTGATAGTCAGTTGTTATTGGGTGGTCATGGGATCAGCTCGAGAGAGTGAATCTGAGTCCCTTTTCCACACTTTCAATTTGAGAGAGTGATTGGTCTAAGGAGGTTGTACTTAAAGGCTGCAACTCAGTGTTCGAGAGAAATCAAGTTGATTCGGGATAAGTTGCTCGAGAGAGAGAATTTACCCCCACTAAATTCTAGCCTAGTTACATATATTCAATGATGTACTAGAATTAGCAACTACCCTTTGGTGTATTTTATATCATATTTCGGTCACATCTCAAGAATCCCATATCCCCATTAGTCTCTCTTATTTTTATTAGTGTTTTTTATTGTAAATTTGATTACAAAACCCCCATTGTTAATTGACCTTTGTGTCACCCCTGTAATTTACTATGTTTTTATTCGATAATTTCTTGTAGTTATGACTAGCATGACTTGATTTATGCTTGGCTTTATTATTCTCGGTACCACTTCCTGTGGGAACGATCCCAACCCTTGGTTGGGTTATATACTGACTAAAAATTGTCGGTGCTTAGTAGTGGATGAAGTTTTGATAACGTTGATCACTCGCCGATAGTATTGGCTAAAAAATTCTAGCAAGATGGTAATGGGGACGGTTTTTCACCAAATCACCGACAACTTTTAGTGAGCAAGAACTAGCCCGTTGAAAATAATAGTGCATAATCATGTCAGAGGCACATACAAAGGGCGATGTAGAAGACTTTCTGTGAGTCACCAAGTGCCTTCGACAAACCTTGATCTTCTCTCCAAAAGTTACAAAATCCAATATCACACAAGGTATGAATTTAAAGGCGAGAGGGAACTTCAGTGAATCTCCAATTGGTTCTGTGAGCTCTACCCAGCTCGTCGAACGACCCAACGTGCCTACTTTTGACCTAAATTCTCAAATTCAACCCCTCAAACCCCAAAATCAAAATCGAAGCATGCACTAGTAAAATTAAAAAATAAAGCCATAACACCCATATCCCCTAGATACTCAGAATACCCTCAGTTTTCCAAAAATTGGACAATTGACAACTTTTACCCTTAAGAATGGCATCACCCGTTCTATCATTGGGTCAATCACATTATTTAACACAGATACTGGTAACTCAGACTTCACCTTACTAACAATTGTGACATACAAGCACAACCCCGCAAATTTTAATTCATTTCAATGCACAAGAATAAGGGATTTCAACAATCAGAACAATACGATCAAGACTTTAAAATTTAAAAATAGGCATATTCAAAGAAAATAAGATCAGAGATGTCGAGCACACATCACTAAGATAATATCATTTGCAAATGAATAGAAAATGCGATAAAAATAAACATAGGGTTTAGAAAACCAACCTTTTGTGCCAAATCAAATGATATCGAGAAGCTAAGCGGCAATGTAAACAAATTTTACGTAAATTTTGATGACTAAAATACTCTCAAATTCAAGAAATATATAAATTAAAGTGCGGGTGTGAGTTTTGGAAGATTAAAAGTGAGGGAAAGAGAAGGATTTCAAACTTTTATACCTTTTGGCCTAAAACCATCAAGTTTTGGCTCATTCGATGACATTAGTCATGTTCATTTATCAACTCGGCGACACTCTTAATGGACACATACCTTACTGAGTTTTAAATGACCTTTAGTTATAGTGGGGTTCCTAATGATGGTCTACGTCAGGAATGCCGAGCTGATCGACGATTCGCCAAACATTTTGTAGGCTCGTTGAGTTTTAAAGACTCTAAAATAACTTTGTCTTGAGTCAAACGGCGGTCTAGGTCGGGATCTCCAACCTTTTTGGCGATACGCCGACTGGACTTATGGTTCGCCAACCTGCACTTTTCAATACTTTCCATACTTTATTCTGCACAATCAACACAAGGTTATTTACAGAAAATAAGATAAAGAAGTAAAGGGTCTTGGGTTGCCTCCCAAACAGTGGCTTATTTAATGTCGTGCGATACTAGTCATACCTAAACTTCATTTTTGGGGTTAGACATGGTGTCACTAGGAAACCCCTCTGTAGATTGTAAGTAGAAGCACGATAACACTTCGTTTATTTGGGTGTCTAGTAGTTGAATAATCATGGAATGAGAGGTTGTCCTCTTATTCAACATTTTGATATTTTCTTTTATCTCATTCAACACCTTATATTATTCTTCGATCTAGTGTAAAATGAGTGAGAGGACGTCCTCATTTTTTCCACCCTCTGACTTTTTCATCTTTTGACACTTACGAACGGAAAATTGCTTGTCCTCTTTCATGGATCGTGCCTCTATTTCCATGACTTTCTTGGATAAGATATCCACTTGAGTCAACATTTTGGCCCGTTCTTGGTTATTTCTGTTTAATTGTTTGTTTTAATCATGCCATCAAGGAGTTGGGCTACTCCTTCGTAGGGTTGTTGTATAAAACCACCCACAAGAGTTGGTCGGCAATGCTTCTATTATCGGGACCAAGACCCTTGTAGAATCATTACATTAGCAATTCATTGGAAAATCCATTCGTTGGACACACCTTAAGTATTTCCCGAAATCTCAGCCATATCTCACGGATAGTCACCCCTACTTGCTTGAACGTTAGAAGGTTGTCCCTAAGATTCAATAATATCAACAGAGGATGGTCCATATGTGTCACGACCCGAAAGCACCCCCTAAAAGTTAGGTAAACCTTCGAATCATGACCGGGCCTACTTGACCCCTTTGGGGTGTCGTACAAGCCCTCTAACTAGCATTCATAACATAAAGCATGAAAAGTAGTGCGGAATTAAAACTTTTCACGATAATAATAATAAAAGGAGTCTTTTCATAAATACTAGGAAATCTTATCGTCACAAGCCAACTTAAAGACACAACTTGGAATCTTAGGGACACGGCCCTTTACAATAAAAGTAAATACATTTCTAAGTCTTAATTAAGAAACTAAGAAACATAAAACTATCTCCTCGAATATATGAGGACATACCCAATTCTTGAGAGATAGAATTCCCAAGCTTCAACTCCGATCCTCCAAAAAGTCTTCCAACCTATACTCATAAGGTATATAAAAGTATGGGGTTAGTACAACAATGTACTAAGTATGGCATATGCAAAAACATACGAAAAGGGACATTTTAGTAAAAATAACTTTTAATGCAATCTAAAGCAATATTCATGAATCTAGAAACAAACCAACATAAGAATCGACAATCAACACTTTATGGCAACTTTACCAAAACTTAGAGTAATCAAAAGGAACATTTCAATGAACTTACTAAACTTACAATGACAATTGAATAAAGCATCACAGTGAATATATTGGATTCTTACAATGAAGACCTTACAGTGAATGGCACGGTCCAAGTCATATGAACTCTTTTTCCTTTGAAGTTACCCTAACCCAAGGTTATCCTAAGACTCCCTAAAGTGAGCTAAGAAGGGATTTTCATTACACCTCCCTTCAAAGCACACCAAAGCGACCCTTAAAACTACCAAATCTTAGGCTTACTTCGTTGGAAATCAAATCCACGCCCTTGGCTAACATATGCAAAACACTCATGGAAATATAGGTCATACCAAGTGCAATGTGAGAGTAGCATCCCATACTACCACTCCCACTTAGTACTCCTAATGGATTCCATTTACTCAAGTACTCCACAATAATCATCCATAACACTACACCATAGTACTCATTCACACGGATTTCATGAAGGTACTCTTCTCCCATAGTAGGTATAGGTCACACCAAGTGCAATGTGAGAATAGCATCCCATACTACTACTCCCACTCAATGCTCCTACTCGGTAACTAATGTGGATTGAGCACTTCACGACATACATACATAAATTCAACAATATACAAGATAATTAGTTTCAAATCAATTCTTTTGTGGGAGTTAGCTTAACCGACAAAGACCATGAGAGCTAGACATGGAATCCCTATATTAACCCCTATCGGATGAGGGATCCTTACTTGCCTAGTGTAAGGTCATGCTTCTTAGCGTTTACATGGCTTTTCCAATAGCTACACCTATGCGGGCACATAGTTAAGGGATAAGAAGATTGCTACTATGTAACTCACTCTCTAATAACGAGGAGTACTTATCTCAAGAAGTACTTTAAATTACAACAGCTCAACTCACGAAGTGCAATCCACTTCCCCTTCATATCCTCTCGGTGCTAGGCATAACTCCCCACGGATTTCTCAACATAATAGTCTATCTTAGAAAGCTCACTAGGAATGGAGAGGTTGCTACTAGACACTATATCTCAACTCACGAAGTGTGTCCACCTCAAGATTCCCCTTTTTACTCAATTTGGCATAATACAAATCTTAAAAGAGAGTATGTGTGTACATGTGCACACCTTGCATAAAAGCATAGCTTCATGATCATCAAGTTCTACACATACTTTAACCTTAATTCATCAAGTTACACACTCTACATGGTTCTCATAATCATACACTTCATTTAGACATAAACTAGGTCAAACATGCAATTCAAGCTACATCAAACACAATACAAGACCCATTTCCCATATATCTTCATTTCACATATTAGACCTTCAAGATCACATACTCAAAACATACTAAGTAACATCAAGTTCATCAATTAGCACCGCCACCCATAAGGTGGACCATACCACTCAAATAGCAATTCATAATAAGAAATATACAATGAGAGCAACTCATCAACAAATCAAACCATCATCACCCATAAGCAATTTATCAATATTTCACCATATTAAGGTCCTTAGGGCAGTAGCTACACCAACATGACAAATACAAGAAGACCCAAGTTCATACCCTACTCAAATCATGCTCACATAACCCATTTTTAAGTCAAAAGTTGCAGTATGCATATACAAGAGTTCCACGGAGTTTTTAACATCAAAATCATCAATTCAAACCAATATAAATACATTTAAACCATTAGAACTTAAATACAAGAAGACCCATACTAGAAATCAAAGTTAGAAGAAGTTTGAGCTTAGAAATCCTTTTGAAAACCATTTTGGAAATTGGCTTCTTGAATGAAAAGATATTCAAGAATGGATACCATACCTTTAAGAGAAGGAAACCCACTAATTTTGATGAAGAAACAAGTCCAAAGCATCCCTCCTTTCCCTCCTTGAGCCTTGGCTTCAATGGTGACTTTGAGAGAGTTTTCTTTTTAGAGAGAGAGTTTGAATGTTGAAGTGAGGGGGTCTTGTCTAGGTCTAGGGTTTAAAACTCATTTAATATAACCTAAAAATCCCTTAACAAACCTTCCAAACTCTTATTTAGACGTGGGGTGAATTTACAAATTCACCTATTGACTTGGCAGAAAAATCTGTGCACAGGGACAACACTTGCGACGACCTGCTTGTGACGGGGCGTCACAGGTGCAACGGCCCGTCCTGACCATCCGTTGCAAACTTCATAGGCTTGCCAAGGGTTCCCTATGCATCCTTGAACAAGTCCCCCACGACGGAACCTTGTGACGGGGCGTCACAGCCATGACTGGTCGTCGACTGCTCCGTCGCCAAGGCTGCCTGGGACAGCCTGCTTACCAGGTTTTGAGTCCTTCCTCAAGGACCCTTCGATGGTCCTTGGGGATAATTTCCCGGACGTTTCCAACACAAATATGATCATCTATAGGTTTAACATCTCTCACATGAATTTCATCCAAAACGAACACATAAAACTCGACGAAACTCGTCTAGACATACAAGGTCGACTCAAGGCATATCTTTTGAATGCCTTGGACGTTCTTGGTCGTTTGACCTCCAAACTTCATGAAACTTTGCACACTGCATAAGGACACTAAACTAACTCTTTTTCACTTAGAATCAACTCAAGAAACAATCATGAGGCTCTAGTTCACCTTAGTTCATTTTGAGGCGTTATATTCTCCCCCACTTGGAATAACATTCGTCCTCGAATGACACCTTAACTTTTAAGAACAACAACGACTCTCTTAGCATCATATAATTCAATTATATCATGATCAAAACATCAACAATCAAAGCATCAATTATCAAGGAACATCATTTCACACTTTCAACACTTTTCAACATAGACAACTTTTGCCAAACTCACAAAGTCAAAACTCAACCTTAAACTTCTTTTATGGAGGAACTACCTTCTCCAACATTAACCATGCTCATAACCAATACCTTTACACATATTGAAACTAAAATTCAAGACAAAACAATTTTCTTCAAAATGCCAAAAAATTTACAGTGAAGTTCACTGCCAAGTTACCAAATTTTTTAAAAAATTCACTCTTTAAGAAATTCATCAAGATGACATGATCATATGGACTATAAAACCATATAAACTCATCTCATAACACAAAAGCAACAATAACAAAGAGTTGAGAATTACCGAAACCATCAATCCGGATTAATTATCCTTTCTAGTCCCCATCCCATAGAAAGGGTTCTTCTTGGGAGCATTAGGATCTAGGGAAGCTTGATTGACATCTCTCCCCCTTGATTTAAGGTTTGGGAAGTCCCTCATCTTTTGGCCTTTATTACCACATGCAAAACAACCATCCGTTCTGGCAAGACACTTACCACCATGTTGCTTGCCACAAGTAGGGCACCTAGCCCTTTCATAGGAATGACCACCACCTTGAGAAAGTTGATTTGGAGCCCTATCCTTGTTTCCCATAGAAGAATCTTGGGGATAAAACCTCTTCTTAGGCCTTTGGTGATTAGAATCATCCGACCTAGGTCTCTTACTCTCTTGCCTTATCTCCCTAATTTTGGACTCCTCAATTTGTTGCGCATAAACCATGAGCCTAGAGATATCCATGTCATTAAGAAGCATAGCCGTACGACATTCTTTTTCCACCAAGCTAGACACGCCCATCACAAACTTGTTCATCCTAGCCCTAGAGTTGGCTACCATGGTTGGGGCATACTTAGAGAGTTGGGTGAATTTGAGAGAGTACTCTTGCACACTCATTCCCCCTTGATGGAGGTTCATGAATTCTACCATCTTCTTCTCCCTCCACTCTAAAGGAAAGAATCTATCTAGGAAAGCCTCTTTGAATTCCTCCCAATCAACCGGTCCTCTTTCTAAGGGTCTCTCACCCCTCCATTGCTCATACCACACTTGAGCAACATCCTTAAGTTGGTAAGCGGCCAATTCCGCTTTCTCCCTAGGGGTCACACCCATAGCATCTACCACCTTGAAAACCTCATCTATAAAGCCTTGTGGATCTTCATCCACCTTAGTGCCATGAAAAGTAGGAGGGTTCATCCTCATGAAAACCCGAATCCTAGAAGCGGGAGTACTAGCATTTGGTTGGGGCCTATCTCCTAGGTTAGCTTGGCCCACAAAGTGATTGTTGACAACTTGAGCTTGAGCCGTCATGAGTTGGGTCAAGTTCATTAGGGCAGCCCTCAACTCCGCATTAGTCATATCACCCTCAACAAAAGGAGCTTGAGTCATAGAAGGCCCTTGAGGTCCTTGAGGTTCCAAAGGCACTTGAGGTTCTTGAAGAGGAACCTCCTCATTTTCCTCCCCTAAGCCAACAATAGGAACTTGGTCAACACGGGGAAGGACTCTCTCATTTGGTACACCTCCCTCCACCCTTCTAGCGGTCGATCTCCTCGTATTCATGTCCTAAAAACACAAAAAGAAGAGGTTGAGAAAAGACACCTTATATACTCAACTCTAAGGCACGATACTAGAATAGAGAAGAAAGTGAAACTTCTAGCATCCTATAGCCTCTTGTCCATGGATGTGTCGCGACTCACACCAATGACCAAGATACTACTAGATGTGGCTTGTGAGACTTTCAGACCTTAAACTATTTCCCAAAACCTTATGCTCTGATACCAAATCTGTCACGACCCGAAAGCACCCCCTAAAAGTTAGGGAAACCTTCGAATCATGACCGGGCGTACTTGACCCCTTTGGGGTCTCGTACAAGCCCTCTAACTAGCATTCATAACATAAAGCATGAAAAGTAGTGCGGAATTAAAACTTTTCATGATAATAATAATAAAAGGAGTATTTTCATAAATACTAGGAAATCTTATCGTCACAAGCCAATTTAAAGACACAACTTGGAATCTTAGGGACACGGCCCTTTACAATAAAAGTAAATACATTTCTAAGTCTTAATTAAGAAACTAAGAAACATAAAACTATGTCCTCGAATATATGAGGACATACCCAATTCTTGAGAGATAGAATTCCCAAGCTTCAACTCCGATCCTCCAAAAAGTCTTCCAACCTATACTCATAAGGTATATAAAAGTATGGGGTTAGTACAACAATGTACTAAGTATGGCATATGCAAAAACATACGAAAAGGGACATTTTAGTAAAAATAACTTTTAATGCAATCTAAAGCAATATTCATGAATCTAGAAACAAACCAACATAAGAATCGACAAACAACACTTTATGGCAACTTTACCAAAACTTAGAGTAATCAAAAGGAACATTTCAATGAACTTACTAAACTTACAATGACAATTGAATAAAGCATCACAGTGAATATATTGGATTCTTACAATGAAGACCTTACAGTGAATGGCACGGTCCAAGTCATATGAACTCTTTTTCCTTTGAAGTTACCCTAACCCAAGGTTATGCTAAGACTCCCTAAAGTGAGATAAGAAGGGATTTTCATTACACCTCCCTTCAAAGCACACCAAAGCGACCCTTAAAACTACCAAATCTTAGGCTTACTTCGTTGGAAATCAAATCCACGCCCTTGGCTAACATATGCAAAACACTCATGGAAATATAGGTCATACCAAGTGCAATGTGAGAGTAGCATCCCATAATACCACTCCCACTTAGTACTCCTAATGGATTCCATTTACTCAAGTACTCCACAATAATCATCCATAACACTACACCATAGTACTCATTCACATGGATTTCATGAAGGTACTCTTCTCCCATTGTAGGTATAGGTCACACCAAGTGTGCAATGTGAGAATAGCATCCCATACTACTACTCCCACTCAATGCTCCTACTCGGTAACTAATGTGGATTGAGCACTTCACGACATATATACTTAAATTCAACAATATACAAGATAATTAGTTTCAAATCAATTCTTTTGTGGGAGTTAGCTTAACCGACAAAGACCATGAGAGCTAGACATGGAATTCCTATATTAACCCCTATCGGATGAGGGATCCTTACTTTCCTAGTGTAAGGTCATGCTTCTTAGCGTTTACATGGCTTTTCCAATAGCTACACCTATGCGGGCACATAGTTAAGGGACAAGAAGATTGCTACTAAGTAACTCACTCTCTATTAACGAGGAGTACTCATCTCAAGAGGTACTTTAAATTACAACATCTCAACTCACGAAGTGCAATCCACTTCCCCTTCATATCCTCTCGGTGCTAGGCATAACTCCCCACGGATTTCTCAACATAATAGTCTATCTTAGAAAGCTCACTAGGAATGGAGAGGTTGCTACTAGACACTATATCTCAACTCACGAAGTGTGTCCACCTCAAGATTCCCCTTTTTGCTCAACTTGGCATAATACAAATCTTAAAAGAGAGTGTGTGTGTACATGTGCACACCTTGCATAAAAGCATCGCTTCATGATCATCAAGTTCTACACATACTTTAACCTTAATTCATCAAGTTACACACTCTACATGCTTCTCATAATCATACACTTCATTTAGACATAAACTAGGTCAAACATGCAATTCAAGCTACATCAAACACAATACAAGACCCATTTCCCATATATCTTCATTTCACATATTTGACCTTCAAGATCACATACTCAAAACATACTAAGTAACATCAAGTTCATCAATTAGCACCGCCACCCATAAGGTGGACCATACCACTCAAATACCAATTCATAATAAGAAATATACAATGAGAGCAACTCATCAACAAATCAAACCATCATCACCCATAAGCAATTTATCAATATTTCACCATATTAAGGTCCTTAGGGCAGTAGCTACACCAACATGACAAATACAAGAAGACCCAAGTTCATACCCTACTCAAATCATGCTCACATAACCCATTTTTAAGTCAAAAGTTGCAGTATGCATATACAAGAGTTCCACGGAGTTTTTAACATCAAAATCATCAATTCAAACCAATATAAATACATTTAAACCATTAGAACTTAAATACAAGAAGACCCATACTAGAAATCAAAGTTAGAAGAAGTTTGAGCTTAGAAACCCTTTTGAAAACCATTTTGGAAATTGGCTTCTTGAATGAAAAGATATTCAAGAATGGATACCATACCTTTAAGAGAAGGAAACACACTAATTTTGATGAATAAACAATTCCAAAGAATCCCTCCTTTCCCTCCTTGAGCCTTGGATTCAATGGTGACTTTGAGAGAGTTTTCCTTTTAGAGAGAGAGTTTGAATATTGAAGTGAGGGGGTCTTGTCTAGGTCTAGGGTTTAAAACTAATTTAATATAACCTAAAAATCCCTTAACAAACCTTCCAAACTCTTATTTAGACGTGGGGTGAATTTACAAATTCACCACTGACTTCGCAGAAAAATCTGTGCACAGGGACAACACTTGCGACGTCCTGCTTGTGACGGGGCATCACGGGTGCAACGGCCCATCCTGACCATCCGTTGCAAACTTCAGAGGCTTGCCAAGGGTCCCCTCTGCACCCTTGAACAAGTCCCCCACGACGGAACCTTGTGACGGGGCGTCACAGCCATGACTGGTCGTCGACTGCTCCGTCGCCAAGGCTGCCTGGGACAGCCTGCTTACCAGGTTTTAGGTCCTTCCTCAAGGACCCTTCGATGGTACTTGGGGATAATTTCCCGGACGTTTTCAACACAAATATGATCATCTATAGGTTTAACACCTCTCACATGAATTTCATCCAAAACGAACACATAAAACTCGACGAAACTCGTCTAGACGTACAAGGTCGACTCAAGGCATATCTTTTGAATGCCTTGGACGTTCTTGGTCGTTTGACCTCCAAACTTCACGAAACTTTGCACACTGCCTAAGGACACTAAACTAACTCTGTGTCACTTAGAATCAACTCAAGAAACAATCGTGAGGCTCTAGTTCACCTTAGTTCATTTTGAGGCGTTATATTCTCCCCCACTTGGAATAACATTCGTCCTCGAATGACACTTCAATTTTTAAGAACAACAAGGACTCTCTTAGCATCATATAATTCACTTAGATCATGATCAAAACATCAACAATCAAAGCATCAATTATCAAGGAACATCATTTCACACTTTCAACACTTTTCAACATAGACAACTTTTGCCAAACTCACAAAGTCAAAACTCAACCTTAAACTTCTTTTATGGAGGAACTACCTTCTCCAACATTAACCATGCTCATAACCAATACCTTTACACACATTGAAACTAAAATTCAAGACAAAACAATTTTCTTCAAAATGCCAAAAAATTTACAGTGAAGTTCACTGCCAAGTTACCAAATTTTTTAAAAAATTCACTCTTTAAGAAATTCATCAAGATGACATGATCATATGGACTATAAAACCATATAAACTCATCTCATAACACAAAAGCAACAATAACAAAGAGTTGAGAATTACCGAAACCATCAATCCGGATTAATTATCCTTTCTAGTCCCCATCCCATAGGAAGGGTTCTTCTTGGGAGCATTAGGATCTAGGGAAGCTTGATTGACATCTCTCCCCCTTGATTTAAGGTTTGGGAAGTCCCTCATCTTTTGGCCTTTATTACCACATGCAAAACAACCATCCGTTCCGGCAAGACACTTACCCCCATGTTGCTTGCCACAAGTAGGGCACCTAGCCCTTTCATAGGAATGACCACCACCTTGAGAAAGTTGATTTGGAGCCCTATCCTTGTTTCCCATAGAAGAATCTTGGGGATAAAACCTCTTCTTAGGCCTTTGGTGACTAGAATCATCCGACCTAGGTCTCTTACTCTCTTGCCTTATCTCCCTAATTTTGGACTCCTCAATTTGTTGCGCATAAACCATGAGCCTAGAGATATCCATGTCATTAAGAAGCATAGCCGTACGACACTCTTTTTCCACCAAGCTAGACACGCCCATCACAAACTTGTTCATCCTAGCCCTAGGGTTGGCTACCATGGTTGGGGCATACTTAGAGAGTTGGGTGAATTTGAGAGAGTACTCTTGCACACTCATTCCCCCTTGACGGAGGTTCATGAATTCTACCATCTTCTTCTCCCTCCACTCTAAAGGAAAGAATCTATCTAGGAAAGCCTCTTTGAATTCCTCCCAATCAACCGGTCCTCTTTCTAAGGGTCTCTCACCCCTCCATTGCTCATACCACACTTGAGCAACATCCTTAAGTTGGTAAGCGGCCAATTCCGCTTTCTCCCTAGAGGTCACACCCATAGCATCTACCACCTTGAAAACCTCATCTATGAAGCCTTGTGGATCTTCATCCACCTTAGTGCCATGAAAAGTAGGAGGGTTCATCCTCATGGAATCCCGAATCCTAGAAGCGGGAGTACTAGCATTTGGTTGTGGCCTATCTCCTAGGTTAGCTTTGCCTACAAAGTGATTGTTGACAACTTGAGCTTGAGCCGTCATGAGTTGGGTCAAGTTCATTAGGGCAGCCCTCAACTCCGCATTAGTCATATCACCCTCAACAAAAGGAGCTTGAGGCATAGGAGGCACTTGAGGTCCTTGAGGTTCCAGAGGCACTTGAGGTTCTTGAAGAGGAACCTCCTCATTTTCCTTCCCTAAGCCAACAATAGGAACTTGGTCAACACGGGGAAGGACACTCTCATTTGGTACACCTCCCTCCACCCTTCTAGCGATCGATCTCCTCGTATTCATGTCCTAAAAACACAAAAAGAAGAGGTTGAGAAAAGACACCTTATATACTCAACTCTAAGGCACGATACTAGAATAGAGAAGAAAGTGAAACTTCTAGCATCCTATAGCCTCTTGTCCATGGATGTGTTGCGACTCACACCAATGACCAAGATACTACTAGATGTGGCTTGTGAGACTTTCAGACCTTAAACTATTTCCCAAAACCTTATGCTCTGATACCAAGTCTGTCACGACCCGAAAGCACCCCCTAAAAGTTAGGGAAACCTTCGAATCATGACCGGGCGTACTTGACCCCTTTGGGGTCTCGTACAAGCCCTCTAACTAGCATTCATAACATAAAGCATGAAAAGTAGTGCGGAATTAAAACTTTTCATGATAATAATAATAAAAGGAGTCTTTTCATAAATACTAGGAAATCTTATCGTCACAAGCCAACTTAAAGACACAACTTGGAATCTTAGGGACACGGCCCTTTACAATAAAAGTAAATATTCTAAGTCTTAATTAAGAAACTAAGAGACATAAAACTATGTCCTCGAATATATGAGGACATACCCAATTCTTGAGAGATAGAATTCCCAAGCTTCAACTCCGATCCTCCAAAAAGTCTTCCAACCTATACTCATAAGGTATATAAAAGTATGGGGTTAGTACAACAATGTACTAAGTATGGCATATGCAAAAACATACGAAAAGGGACATTTTAGTAAAAATAACTTTTAATGCAATCTAAAGCAATATTCATGAATCTAGAAACAAACCAACATAAGAATCGACAATCAACACTTTATGGCAACTTTACCAAAACATAGAGTAATCAAAAGGAACATTTCAATGAACTTACTAAACTTACAATGACAATTGAATAAAGCATCACAGTGATTATATTGGATTCTTACAATGAAGACCTTACAGTGAATAGCACGGTCCAAGTCATATGAACTCTTTTTACTTTGAAGTTACCCTAACCCAAGGTTATCCTAAGACTCCCAAAAGTGAGCTAAGAAGGGATTTTCATTACACCTCCCTTCAAAGCACACCAAAGCGACCCTTAAAACTACCAAATCTTAGGCTTATTTTGTTGGAAATCAAATCCACGCCCTTGGCTAACATATGCAAAACACTCATGGAAATATAGGTCATACCAAGTGCAATGTGAGAGTAGCATCCCATACTACCACTCCCACTTAGTACTCCTAATGGATTCCATTTACTCAAGTACTCCACAATAATCATCCATAACACTACACCATAGTACTCATTCACACGGATTTCATGAAGGTACTCTTCTCCCATAGTAGGTATAGGTCACACCAAGTGCAATGTGAGAATAGCATCCCATACTACTACTCCCACTCAATGCTCCTACTCGGTAACTAATGTGGATTGAGCACTTCACGACATACATACATAAATTCAACAATATACAAGATAATTAGTTTCAAATCAATTCTTTTGTGGGAGTTAGCTTAACCGACAAAGACCATGAGAGCTAGACATGGAATCCCGATATTAACCCCTATCGGATAAGGGATCCTTACTTGCCTAGTGTAAGGTCATGCTTCTTAGTGTTTACATGGCTTTTCCAATAGCTACACCTATGCGGGCACATAGTTAAGGGATAAGGAGATTGCTACGAAGTAACTCACTCTCTACTAACGAGGAGTACTCATCTCAAGAGGTACTTTAAATTACAACATCTCACTCACGAAGTGCAATCCACCTCCCCTTCATATCCTCTCGGTGCTAGGCATAACTCCCCACGGATTTCTCAACATAATAGTCTATCTTAGAAAGCTCACTAGGAATGGAGAGGTTGCTACTATACACTATATCTCAACTCACGAAGTGTGTCCACCTCAAGATTCCCCTTTTTGCTCAACTTGGCATAATACAAATCTTAAAAGAGAGTGTGTGTGTACATGTGCACACCTTGCATAAAAGCATCGCTTCATGATCATCAAGTTCTACACATACTTTAACCTTAATTCATCAAGTTACACACTCTACATGCTTCTCATAATCATACACTTCATTTAGACATAAACTAGGTCAAACATGCAATTCAAGCTACATCAAACACAATACAAGACCCATTTCCCATATATCTTCATTTCACATATTAGACCTTCAAGATCACATACTCAAAACATACTAAGTAACATCAAGTTCATCAATTAGCACCGCCACCCATAAGGTGGACCATACCACTCAAATAACAATTCATAATAAGAAATATACAATGAGAGCAACTCATCAACAAATCAAACCATCATCACCCATAAGAAATTTATCAATATTTCACCATATTAAGGTCCTTAGGGCAGTAGCTACACCAACATGACAAATATAAGAAGACCCAAGTTCATACCCTAATCAAATCATGCTCACATAACCCATTTTTAAGTCAAAAGTTGCAGTATGCATATACAAGAGTTCCACGGAGTTTTTAACATCGAAATCATCAATTCAAACCAATATAAATACATTTAAACCATTAGAACTTAAATACAAGAAGACCCATACTAGAAATCAAAGTTAGACGAAGTTTGAGTTTAGAAACCCTTTTGAAAACCATTTTGGAAATTGGCTTCTTGAATGAAAAGATATTCAAGAATGGATACCATACCTTTAAGAGAAGGAAATCCACTAATTTTGATGAAGAAGCAAGTCCAAAGCAGCCCTCCTTTCCCTCGTTGAGCCTTGGCTTCAATGGTGACTTTGAGAGAGTTTTCTTTTTAGAGAGAGAGTTTGAATGTTGAAGTGAGGGGGTCTTGTCTAGGTCTAGGGTTTAAAACTCATTTAATATAACCTAAAAATCCCTTAACAAACCTTCCAAACTCTTATTTAGACGTGGGGTGAATTTACAAATTCACCTCTGACTTGGCAGAAAAATCTGCGCACAGGGACAACACTTGCGACGACCTGCTTGTGACGGGGCATCACGGGTGCAACGGCCCGTCCTGACCATCCGTTGCAAACTTCAGAGGCTTGCCAAGGGTCCCCTCTTCACCCTTGAACAATTCCCCCACGATGGAACCTTGTGACGGGGCGTCACAGCCATGACTGGCCGTCGACTGCTCCGTCGCCAAGGCTGACTGGGACAGCCTGCTTACCAGGTTTTGGGTCCTTCCTCAAGGACCCTTCGATGGTCCTTGGGGATAATTTCCCGGACGTTTCCAACACAAATATGATCATCTATAAGTTTAACACCTCTCACATGAATTTCATCGAAAACGAACACATAAAACTCGACTAAACTCGTCTAGACATACAAGGTCGACTCAAGGCATATCTTTTGAATGCCTTGGACGTTCTTGGTCGTTTGACCTCCAAACTTCACGAAACTTTGCACACTGCCTAAGGACACTAAAATAACTCCGTTTAACTTAGAATCAACTCAAGAAACAATCATGAGGCTCTAGTTCACCTTAGTTTATTTTGGGGCGTTATAGTATGATCCCCGTTGTTGACATTCATATTCATCTTTCCTGTTTAAATATACAAACAATAAAAATAAATCTTAAAATTAGGTGAGTATCACTAGCACTGACAAGAGAAAAATTCAACTTAACAAAAAATTCTCAAATAACACCACTCCCTCATAGCGGCGCCAATTTTTATGTTTTCACAATTATCAATACACTATTCCGGTTCAAGTGCCAATGATTGCGAGTAGTAATTTAATCAAACCAAGGGTTGGTGTCAAGTCCAAAGGGAGTGGTTTAGAGAATTATAAGCCAAGTGTGAATTAGTTCTACGTAGTTATAGATAAATGAACTTTGTGAATAAAAACATCACAAATTAAAGGGTGACATAAGTTTCAATTATAAAAAAAGGGGGCGAGGGTTTGTAGTCAATTATCAACTAAAATAGAAAATACACAAAAATATGAGTACGGAGATGGGGTTCTTTGATGTGATAGGATTATAGGATAAGACAAACAACTAGGTAATTGCAATTAGTAGTAAACAACTGCATATTAGTGATTAATCTAGACTTTAGTAGGAGTAAACTCTCTCTCGAGCAATTTACCCCAAATCAAATTAGTATCTCTTGAACAACACTAAGTGGCAATTAAGAAAAGTCTTCGCCTTAGTCCATTCACTCTCTCAAGCTGAATATGTGGAAGAGGCTTTAGGATTCACTCTCTCGAGTTGAACCCATGACAACCCACTACCCACAAACCATTGATTCAGTTGTTTTGGTTTCAAAACCCCTCTCTCTCTCTCTCTCGCAAGCCCAAAACACTAACTTAAGATGTATTTTCAACTACAACCCATTAATTCAATTATAACTACTGAACGAAATCACTTTTACACAACAAATAAACTATCAATTAGCAATACCCAGCAGTTATATCAACCCATAATCATATAATCACACCAAAGAGTTGGTGTTTTAGATAGACATAGTAAAAAGCAAGAAATTGACCAACTAGTGTTTCCATCAACGGGCTTCGATTGATAATGTCTTTACGCATGTCTACAATAAAGAATATTCAATACCCACTTCAAATTTCTTGGAATTTTAAATCTTCTAAAACTAAGGAAAAATATCTTCAAACTTAAAAACATAAGACAATGTTTACAACTAGATTGATTAATCTCTATTTGATTACTCAATGCCTAGATAGTAAAATAACAATATAAAAATATATTTATAGTTTTTGAAAATTGTGTTGTGAAGGATTATTTGGTGCAATAAGTTGGGATCACCGATACACTCGGCGATCCGCCATTTGTTATTTGTATTGTCATTTTGCAATTGCCTTCAGCATCCTTAAAGTTTTTTTACTTTGGTCAATATAACATTGCATCACGGGACCGTTCGGCGACTTGTCGGCTGCTTCTTTCGATCGCCGACTTGATTTTATCCTTCAGGATTAGCAGATTAGCATACTGGAACAAAAGGTGGGGCCAAGTCCATTTGGTGACTTGCCTAATGGGTTAGGCAATCCTCAAGCCTTCTTTTCTTCGTTCTTTCAGGTGCCTTGTTCCTTTTTGCCCCTTTGTGTCCATGTTTTGTTCCTCAATTCAAATCCCTGAAAATTAAGGATTTATGTTAGTTATAGGGACAAAATATGCATTTGAGGACACTAGATCTACTAAAACAAAGCCCTAAATGAGTCCAAATATTGGACTCATCAGTAGGCTAATTGGTCATATAAAATAATAATATTATGGCTTTTAGTATAGTTTTATGTGTTATCTAATTTATCAGCATATGATTTGCAGTTGCAAGTTTTTACATGACAGATTAATTACTTATGAACCCAATAGGTGGTGTCATAGCACATAGTTCAATGATCAAACAGAACAAAGTTGAGGACATGTTCAAGGCGATTTTAGATCAATACGGAATTAACATGATAATAATGAAGATTTCGTGCTACTACATGTGGAAAAAAAATTCAGATATACTTTCATACTATCCTGTTGCTCCATCATTTAAAACAAAATAAATTTTCAACTCATGATTACTTTAACCTGAGAATTTCGACTCTTAACCCTTGTAAGCTTTTAATGCTCGATCTCCTCTTTTAACTCATGTATATTACTTTTACCACATGCTCTCCAGGTTAAAGTCATGCATCACTTTTAACGCATGTTGTCCACTTTCAACTCATACATATTACTTTTTAACGCACGAGCTCCACTATCAACCTTACTCATAACTTTTAACACATACTCTAATTTTTAACCCTTATCAATTCTTAAATCATGGTAAGAAGCAATGATACATGAAGATTATGTAGAGGAAGAAGAACAATATTATTTTGCCAAAAAATTCATGCCAATAGCGGAGGTCTGTTAGGGTTTTGCCCTGATTTTCCTATATTATTTGAACTTATTTTTTCTCAGAAAGGAAAGTCAAAGTATTATCGTAAATGCTTTCACTTTTCCTGAAAGGAATATATCATTTTCTTCCATATTTGATTTATTATTTTCTTAGAGGAAAATTCTGGAATCCTATAAATTCAATACCCATTTTTTCATACTAAAAGCACACAATAACATCGATAATGTGGTAAGTTAGAGAGACTTTTGTTTATAGGGATATTTTCTCTCTACATTTTTGATGGCTTTTAGTATAGTTTTATGTGTCGTCTAATTTACCGGCATATGATTTGTAGTTGTAAGCTGTCGTATGAGGCCTTACTCGCTTTCGAACACAGAAGTTTTGGGTTCGAATCAAAATTAATTTGAATTTATTTTTTTAAGAAAATGTAATCCATATGGGGTATATTTTTTTTTTTTCAACGACTAATTTAAATTTATTATTTTGATGGTCAAATTATTTATGTTTCACTAATTTTCTTTTAACATATATTATAGACGCCCCAAATTTTCTTATAAATACAAAAAAAACAATCCAATATGTCGAATGAAATTATAATACATCCACGCAAAAATAGTTTAAATTTTTTTCTTGACGCTAAAGTGTAACAGCCCCGAAATCTAATGAGCTAAACTAGAGCCTAACATGTAGTCTAGTATCCTAAATGCAGTTAAACATAAAAATTAGAGTCTTAAAATTACCTCCCTAAGTTAGTACTAGAGTGTTACGACCTAAACCTCAAGGCATCCCCCCCCCCCCAAAGGGTCCTTGACAGGGCCAAGGGACTTCCCCCAAAAGCTTTCAAAACAACATGATCCACAAAAGGGGCACCCACACCTTGTAGGTTGACTCACGCCTCATAGTTGGGTGTCATGAGTCAAGGCTTGACCTTTCCCAAACTCCCAAAAATCTTTGTCCAATCTACGAATGAGCAACACGCTTTGTGGACTCACTCACGCCTCGTGGGTGAGGTTTTCTGTGTGAGGAAAAAGGTGGACAAAAGAGGATCTGCAGACCCAAACCACGAGGTGACCAATACGTTCCGTGGAACCATCCACACCACATGGGTGGAGGTCGAGGATTGGGGTCTGCATTGTTGCCTCAACCTCGACCGAGGGTGAAATATTTTATCCTAATTAATTAATTAAATGTAGGGCGGTTCCTATTGGTTATTATAGACTTATATAAGTACTCCTAATTCATTAAACTCAATTTAAAACTTCATATCTCTCAAGACAAATTAGGAGCTACCTCCCCTCTCCAATATTTCTCTCTGTAGGACTCCATTGAAGAAGCAAGGTCAAGGTCAAGGTCAAGCTAGGGGTTCAAGAAACTACCGTTCTTCTTCAATTTCTTGTGGAATTCAACCTAAGGTATGGTTGATTTTCATATTCGGGAATATATCCCCTAAATATCCCCTTCAAACTATGTTTTCAATATCCTAATTTCCCCAAACCTCGGGTTTTTCAATCTATAACATGGGTATTCTTCCAAAATGATTTCAACTATTTAATAAAGGTTTAATATGATTGATGATTATTATTTATGGTTGGAATGATGGAGTATTGTTGATTTATGATTAACATCTCCTTTGGACCCATGATTTCCCAATCTTTCTAAATTGTGAATTGTGGTATGGCTTGATTGACTATGGAACCTTGACAATTGATTATGTTTACGTTGATTATGTTGTTAAATCATCATATCTCTATATATAGTGTGGTAATTCTATAATTTAGGGTTTATCTTGATTTATAGTCTTGAAGGGCAACTTTCTAGGGTTTATACATGATTGATGAAGGTTGCATATGAACTCATAATTCACCTAGATAGTGATGATCCTATGACAATTGTGAATTGGTGGTATTGATGAAAGATCCTCCTCCCCTATAACCTTACACTTAACTATGCATTAAAGGTTCATGATTATGATAACATGTTTGTGTTGATTGAAAGACTATTTGTCACGACTGGAATCTAGACCCCAGACGAGACGGCGTCGTTGACCTCTCAGAGGTCGCAGACAAGCCTACATACGTCATTGTTACTTTATCTAGGTTAATTTTAGCGGAAAATTTAAACTTTTTATTTCTTAACATGCATAAGGATCATTCTACTTACATTCCTAACGTTCACAATCAACCATCTAACATTATGATTATCAACTGAAAGAAATAGTTCAATGTTGAATTAAATGTATAATTGCCAAAATGGCACCAATACAATGTCTGAAATAAAAACGGAAAGAAACACTAGTGGAACATACTCCACTAGCTAAAGCCTACATCTAAGCTAGATAGTAACGGTAGACATCCTCGAAAGCATGAGGGCCTATCAAGTGTGGATGAAAGCTCCACGTCCGGATAGCTGCAACGTCATCCTGTAAGCTCTAGCGTCCACCTGTGCCTGCACCTAAAAATATAGAGTTGTATGGGATTAGTACACACTTTTACTAAGTATGGGTATATGCAAGCCCACACCAAGGACATACATGAGTAAGAACAACTCTTTCCTAACAACATGATTACGGAAAGTCAAGTCAGTGGACTTGCCAAATTGGGATTAGGAAAGTTAATGAGCTTTCCAAATTTGGAATAGGAAAGTCAGTGAACTTTCCAAATTTGGATTAGGAAAGTCAGTGAGCTTTCCAAATTTGGATTAGAAAATTCATGCCATGAGAGTAACATGCATCATCATACTTATCATATTGCACACAGCACATAACATCTTACACATAGCACATATCATATTGCATATAACACATAACATCTTTTATATCATTCATTCATATGCCATGAGACCTTGGAATCATAGACTTGACATTAAGACTTCCCAAAATGAGGGCTCAACATATGGGACCTCAACTAGGGAGCCTTCTTTAGCAAACACAGAGTCTGCTTCATTCATTCATACGTACTTCATTTCATTCATTCATAAGCTAGTGTAAACACCATCTATACCTAGGATGTAGTTTAAGACTCTCATCGGGTTTGCTGTGCAATGATCAAGAATAACCTAGTGTCATTATTTGAGTCTAGCTCACTTCTTGATTATCCTATCCTAACACCTTTGGTATCGTTCATTTCATTATGTGCATCATTTGAGGCTGGCCTCATTCATTCATTGGGAACTTTAACTTTAACCGACATAGATCATGTGAGCATCATGAAATCTAGTGTCTCCCCCACACCGAAAAGAGGTGGAATCACTGGCCAAAGTGACCCAAAACATGCTAGCGTACATGGGAATTGAACCCCGCCAGATCCCTATATTGGCAGTATAGGTTCGAAGACTAGGAGATATAAGGAGAACCATACCCGGCATGCCGGACAGTCTCATCTCATTAGAGTTACGTGAACCTCCGCCCTTCTCGAAAGAAGGCATCACCTCTCATAGCTAGTCTATCGGTGATCAGTATAAAGTTCCATTACATTCAACTCATACGTCATGGAAGTTGGCTTCTAGTATGAGGACATCATAGCTCAATAGATGATTTCTCATCTCATCATTAGTATTAAGTGTGTTAATCTTATACTTTCATTAGAGTGTTCATAGAGACTGGTCTCTTCATTAACTTTACACTCTCATAGGTAAGTACGTTTTGGTAACATTTACTTAGGCTCATTTGAGATTGTTCTCATCTTTTACATTAGCCTCATATCATGTTGTCACCACATTCATTAACATTAGCACATTTGCTCTTCATAATTACTAACCCATTTTTACGTGAATGTTCATTTAATCATATGCCAATACACTTGGCCATTTGTGTATTTCATACCCTTACTTAACCCTTCTAGAGTTTCATCATTTCATTGCATAATTTTCATTTCATCGTATACCAATACACTTGGCCATTTAGTGTGTTTTACACTCGTACTTAACCCTTCTAGGTTTACATCATTTCATTACATACATCTTAGGTTCACTATTTTTAAACGTATGTTAAACTTATGGGTCTACACATACAAGCCATGAGGCTTCATTCATAGTTCGTTTAAGTGATTCATATCTTCCTAAGATTATGTGGTACAAGACTTATGCATCTTGTATGTATGCCAAGATCTCAATTTTGATCTAAGTAGGCAGCATTATTCTTGAATATTTAATTCACGTATGACTTATGTATCAATACGGAATTTGGGTAAGGGAACCCATTTTCGAATCCCTTGGACAACACTTTACATTTTTCTTTTTATTTTGATTTCGATCCACATAACATTGGGACCCTAGATAGAGCCCCAACATCAACATTTCCTTTTTATTTCTATCCTTTGAAAATTCTCTTCCTTGGCCGAGGGGTTGTGGGATCGAACCCCCACAGCCCCTTATATTTTTTTTATTTCTTATTCCTTGACTTTTTCGGGTAGACCATGAGGTTGTGGGATCAAACCCCCACGGCCTCTCTTTATTTTTCTTTTAATTCGCCTCTACTGCCTAGAGGTCGTGGGTTCAATTCCCACGCCTCACATTTCTTTTATTTTCATTTTTAATTCTCTTTTACTGCCTAGAGGTCGTGGGTTCGATTCCCCCACCCCTCCCCCTTTATTTTTCTTTTAATTTCCTCCTTAAATCTGCCTAAGAGGTCGTGGGTTCGATTCCCACACCTCACATTTATTCTCTTTTCATTTTTCTTTAAGTTCTGATTGAGAGGTTGTGGGTTAGAATCCCACTACTCTCAATTCTTAATTTCATACATTATTTTCCAGCCAGGACTACCCAAGTTCGAACCACCACAACCCCATTTCTTTATTCACGTTTTCGTGCTTTTCACGGGTGAGGTCGCGGGTTCGATTCCTAATGACCTCACCTAATTTACACTCATTTAAAATTCCAGATTTGTTCATCTATGTTTCGCCGAAACCAAACTTGTAAGTTGCTGGAAATTTTGTCACGTTTTCAGCTCACTTCCTTCAATATTTACACGTGAATTCATAGGGTAATTCGTAGATCATTTAATATGTTTTTAGGTGCATTTTTCATGGATTCGTTTAGCCAAGAAATTATCATTCAAATCAGCCACATTTCAACTCATATGAACATCACGATTTAAATCAACATGTGTACATGAAATATAAAGAACTATCATGCCATTTCAAGTCCTAAACCATGAACAATACCCACGGCAACACACACAAACACACGTAGTTACATTTTCGGAAAACATCAACATAAGTCACATAATTCTGAACATATATATAAACACATAATCATCACGAAAACACGTTTCATCCCTAGTTTTCTACCAGGAAACATAACCAACCTATGATTCAATGGGAGCTAGTGACAGGGACATGCAACGGGGGACAATCCTAATTTTCGGAATAGATTCAACTGAACCTTAGGGGTCTCTTGGGAAAAGGACCAAGAGACAAGAGAACCCATACCTTTTATGACGTTCAAACCTCGACTTGCTGCCCAAAAACGTCTCCAAAGATCACGTCCAAATCCCCTCAATGTCAACACCAACTCGACGGACAAACTTCTCTTTGTCTATGTGATTGATTTCGTTTGTTTTCTTATATTTTCGTTGTTAGTTCTTCAAGTGTGAAGAACTTTGGTTTACCTACTGTTTTTGAAGTTATTTGGCAGAGAGAATCGTGAAAAAGAAGAGAGATTGAACATGAAAGTGAGATAGACGTGAGAGGATATAGTTAACTTAGGCTTAGGAGTCTAGTTTAGGACTTAGTCAAATAAGGTTTAGTTAATTATTATAAAATCTGATTTCCTTTTATTTTAAATCAGCTAATAAATAATAAATATAAATTAATTACATTAATTTACCAACTTAAATTAAAAACAAATTTAATTCATTGCTTCCACCTAGGTTCGAACCCGGGTGGAGCAAGATTTCTCTCTTAGAACCCATTTGTGGCCCTCTCTCCCTAAAATGCCCCTACACCTTATTAATTAAATAATTAAATATATATTTAGGGTAATTACGATACTACCCTTAGCCTAGAAAAAGACCATTTTACCCCTAGACCCTCCAAAACTATGATTTTCCCTTTTTAAGTCCGGTAAAGACTCATTCGAGTAAATCTTCGTATTCGAGAGCCCTACGTGGTTGGACCCAACCTTTCCAAGCTCAACTAACTCCCCAAGTTAGTTGGCTTGGCTGTAACAAGGGTTCAGAGGTCTGGTTCTACGCGCATCAATCAGTGTGAACCCGGTCTAATCGTAGGCATTCTAGATACGTTAGACATTACCTAGCATAGTCATTTGTAGGTATGTTACATTATCCCCCCCCCCTTAGGAACATTCGTCCCCGAATGACACTACACATCATTTTAAAATAAATAGGGTGATTTTTGAAGATATCTTAACATTCTTGAGACTTTACTCTTTGTGAATTTCTATTTCACACTTACTCTGGATAATGCATATTACTCAAGCTTATCTGAAGCTTCATATTTGAGATTGAGGAACTTCCTTCTCAATCGCACTTAACTTGATGTACCACACAACTCATGCAACACAAATCATGTCCACGCTATACAAAAACAGCAACATGACATGCAAACATGAATTCATTTTAACTCTAACTTATTCGGAAACTTAACCTTACTACCCTGTTTCGATAGTCTATGGTAGTCTAGCATTTATGAAGTAATCCATACCTAAGCCATCTCCTTGAGCTAGAAAGAAGCCAACTTAGCCTTCTCCTCTTCATCAATACTCATAGCAGGCTTTAGAACCTACCATGCACTCACCTCCATGCGAACAACCACTCTTACCAAACGTCTTTCGTTCACGCTAGGCATTTCTATCACTGCCCCTTCTTGGAAAGGCCAGATCTTGAGTCTGGAGCCTTAGACCAGTTGGCCATCCTAATTCTTGTGTGTTTTCTTCTACGCGCACACACAAGAAGAAAGTTAGATACTTAGAATGACACAAAGTGTCAAAGCTCTAGATAGCACGATAAAGAGTAAAAGAAGGGAAATTTTCCTACGCATCATGCAGTCTCTAATTTAGTATAGTGGTGCACTTCACTACCATGACTTAGAAACTACTCAATGTGGTTGATGTGAACTTATTATCTTCGGAATTTAACCTAGTGCTCTGATACCAACTTTGTCACGACTGGAATCTAGACCCCAGACGAGACCGGCGTCGTTGACCTCTCAAAGGTCGCAGACAAGCCTACATACGTCATCGTTACTTCATCTAGGTTAATTTTAGCAGAAAATTTGAACTTTTTGTTTCTTAACATGCATAAGGATCATTCTATTTACATCCCTAACGTTCACAATCAACCATCTAACATTAAGATTATCAATTGAAAGAAATAGTTCAATACTGCATTAAATGTATAATTGCCAAAATGGCACCAATACAATGTCTGAAATAAAAACGGAAAGAAACACTAGTGGAACATACTCCACTAGCTAAAGCCTACATCTAAGCTAGATAGTAACGGTAGACATCCTCGAAAGCATGAGGGCCTACCAAGTCCGGATGAAAGCTCCACGTCCGGATAGCTTCAATGTCAACCTGTAAGCTCTAGCGTCCACCTGTGCCTGCACCTACAAATATAGAGTTGTATGGGATTAGTACACACTTGTACTAAGTATGGGTATATGCAAGCACAAACCAAGGACATGCATGAGTAAGAACAACTCTTTCCTAACAACATGATTATGGAAAGTCAAGTTAGTGGACTTGCCAAATTGGGCTTAGGAAAGTTAATGAGCTTTCCAAATTTGGATTAGGAAAGTCAGTGAACTTTCCAAATTTGGATTAGAAAAGTCAGTGAGCTTTCCAAATTTGGATTAGGAAGGTCATGCCATGAGAGTAACATGCATCATCATACTTATCATATTGCACACAACACATAACATCTTTCACATAGCACATATCATATTGCATATAACACATAACATCTTTCATATCATTCATTCATATGCCATGAGACCATGGAATCATGGACTTGACATTAAGACTTCCCAAAATGAGGGCTCAACATATGGGACCTCAGCTAGGGAGCCTTCTTTAGCAAACACAGAGTCTGCTTCATTCATTCATACGTACTTCATTTCATTCATTCATAAGCTAGTGTAAACACCAACTATACCTAGGATGTAGTTTAAGACTCTCATCGGGTTTGCTGTGCAATGATCAAGAATAACCTAGTGTAATTACTTGAGTCTAGCTCACCTCTTGATTATCCTATCCTAACACCTTTGGTATCGTTCATTTCATTATGTGCATCATTTGAGGCTGGCCTCATTCATTCATTGGGAACTTTAACTTTAACCGACATAGATCATGTGAGCATCATGAAATCCAGTGTCTCCCCCACACCGAAAAGAGGTGGAATCACCGGCCAAAGTGACCCAAAACATGCTAGCGTACATGGGAATTGAACCCCGCCAGATCCCTATATTGGAAGTATAGGTTCGAAGACTAGGAGATATAAGGAGACCCATACCCGGCATGCCGGACAGTCTCATCTCATTAGAGTTACGTGAACCTCCGCCCTTCCCGAAAGAAGGCATCACCTCTCATAGCTAGTCTATCGGTGATCAGTATAAAGTTCCATTACATTCAACTCATACGTCATGGAAGCTGGCTTCTAGTATGAGGACATCATAGCTCAATAGATGATTTCTCATCTCATCATTAGTATTAAGTGTGTTAATCTTAATACTTTCATTAGAGTGTTCATAGAGACTGGTATCTTCATTAACTTTACACTCTCATAGGTAAGTACGTTTTGGTAACATTTACTTAGGCTCATTTGAGATTGTTCTCATCTTTTACATTAGCCTCATATCATGTTGTCACCACATTCATTAACATTAGCACATTTGCTCTTCGTAATTACTTACCCCTTTTTATGTGAATGTTCATTTCATCATATGCCAATGCACTTGGCCATTTGTGTATTTCATACCCTTACTTAACCCTTCTAGGGTTTCATTATTTCATTGCATAATATTCATTTCATCGTATACCAATACACTTGGCCATTTAGTGTGTTTTACACTCGTACTTAACCATTCTAGGTTTACATCATTTCATTACATACATCTTAGGTTTACTTATTTTTAAACGTATGTTAGACTTATGGGTCTACATATACAAGCCATGAGGCTTCATTCATAGTTCGTTTAAGTGATTCATATCTTCCTAAGATTATGTGGTACAAGACTTATGCATCTTGTATGTATGCCAAGATCTTGATTTCGATCTAAGTAGGCAGCATTATTCTTGAATATTTAATTCACGTATGACTTATGTATCAATACGGAATTTGGGCAACGGAACCCGGTTTCGAAACCCTTGGACAAAACTTTACATTTTTATTTTTATTTAATTTCGATCCACATGACATTGGGACCCTAGATCGAGCCCCAACATCAACATTTCCTTTTTATTTCTATCCTTTGAAAATTCTCTTCCTTGGCCGAGGGGTTGTGGATCGAACCCCCACAGCCCCTTATATTTTTTTTTATTTCTTATTCTTTGCCTTTTTCGGGTAGACCATGAGGTTGTGGGATCAAACCCCCACAGCCTCTCTTTATTTTTCTTTTAATTCGCCTCTACTGCCTAGAGGTCGTGGATTCAATTCCCACGCCTCACATGTCTTTTATTTTCATTTTTAATTCTCTTTTACTGCCTAGAGGTCGTGGGTTTGATTCCCCCACGCCTCCCCCTTTATTTTTCTTTTAATTTCCTCTTTAAATCTTCCTAAGAGTTCGTGGGTTCGATTCCCACACCTCACATTTATTCTCTTTTCATTTTTCTTTAAGTTCTGATTGAGAGGTTGCGGGTTCGAACCCCACTCCTCTCAATTCTTAATTTCATACATTATTTTCCATCCAGGACTACCCAAGTTCGAACCCCCTCAGCCCCATTTCTTTATTCACGTTTTAGTGCTTTTCATGGGTGAGGTCGCGGGTTCGATTCCTAATGACCTCACCTAATTTACACTCATTTAAAATTTCAGATTTGTTCATCTATGTTTCGCCGAAACCAAACTTCTAAGTTGCTAGAAATTTTGTCACGTTTTCAGATCACTTACTTCAACATTTACACGTGAATTCATAGGGTAATTCGTAGATCATTTAATACGTTTTTAGGTGCATTTTCATGGATTCGTTTAGCCAAGAAATTATCATTCAAATCAGCCACATTTCATCTCATATGAACATCACGATTTACATCAACATGTGTACATGAAATATAAAGAACTATCATGCCATTTCAAGTCCTAAACCATGAACAATAGACACGGCAACACACACAAACACACGTAGTTACATTTTTGGAAAACATCAACATAAGTCACATAATTCTGAACATACATATAAACACATAATCATCACGAAACATGTTTCATCCCTAGTTTTCTACCAGCAAACATAACCAACCTATGATTCAATGGGAGCTTGTGACAGGGACATGCAACGGGGGACAATCCTAGTTTTCGGAATAGATTCGTCTGAACCTTAGGGGTCTCTTGGGAAAGGGACCAAGAGAGAAGAGAACCCATACCTTTTATGACGTTCAAACCTCGACTTGCTGCCCAAAAACGTCTCCAAAGATCACGTCCAAATCCCCTCAATGTCAACACCAACTCGACGGACAAACTTCTCTTTGCCTATGTGATTGATTTCGTTTGTTTTCTTATATTTTCGTTGTGAGTTCTTCAAGTGTGAAGAACTTTGGTTTACCTACTATTTTTGAAGTTATTTGGCAGAGAGAATTGTGATAAAGAAGAGAGATTGAACGTGAAAGTGAGATAGACATGAGAGGAGAGAGTTACCTTAGGATTAGGAGTCTAGTTTAGGACTTAGTCAAATAAGGTTTAGTTAATTATTATAAAATCTGATTTCCTTTTATTTTAAATCAGCTAATAAATAATAAATATAAATTAATTACATTAATTTACCAACTTAAATTAAAAACAAATTTAATTCATTGCTTCCACCTAGGTTCGAACCCGGGTGGAGCAAGATTTCACTCTTAGAACCCATTTTTGGCCCTCTCTCCCCAAAATTCCCATCCACCTTATTAATTAAATAATTAAATACATATTTAGGGTAATTACGATACTACCCTTAGCCTAGAAAAAGACCATTTTACCCCTAGACCCTCTAAAACTATGATTTTCCCCTTTTAAGTCCGGTAAAGACTCATTCGAGTAAATCTTTGTATTCGAGAGCCCTACATGGTTGGACCCAACCTTTCCAAGCTCCACTAACTCCCCAAGTTAGTTCTCTTGGCTGTAACAAGGGTTTAGAGGTCTGGTTCTACGCGCATCAATTCGTGTGAATCCGGTCTAATCGTAGGCATTCTAGATACGTTAGACATTACTTAGCATAGTCATTTTTAGGGTTGTTACACTATCTCATGGAACACTATGAATATGATGTGAAAGGTTTACTCACATGTTGACAATTCAATGGTTGAAAGAACATACTCACCTAATGAATCCATGAGCTATTATGATACCATTCTTTTATGAACATGAACTCAATTAAAGACTTAACATAAACATTAAAGGGAATTAACCTTAGCACCGCGAGGATATGAAAATAAGATGGAAGCTTTTACGCCAGTTGGTTTCTATAAGCACTCTCCTTAACCCATAACTATGTACCCACATAGGAATTTAACTAGTGGATCCACCTAAATACTAAACATGTTAGTTCTACCTTAGGCAAGTAGGACACATCTTTTCCGTATGGGGCATGACACCGGATTCCATGTAGCTCACATGGTCTATGTTAGTTTAGGCTATATTTCCCTACATGACAAGAATAATATCCATAACATGATAAGAACAAGAATATGAACTATGAAAAATAACATATGTTATATACTATGATTACTTAAGGGGGTTACTTAGTGTGAGTGAGGGTATTGGATTTCACTTATGCATTGCACAAGTGAGCTTTGAGGGAGATTGTAGTATGTGCGTGGAAACATGATGCTTTATGAGTTAATACATGATTTACATGAATATTTGCCATAAATATGAACCTTGAGTATGATCATGAACATGAATATGAGCTATATCTATGACTTTTTGATGACCTCTGCTTAGTGTGAGTGAGGTATGAGACTTCATTTCTACATTGCACAAGTAGACTTATAAAGGGATTATGGTGTGGTTCCCTTATACTATGAATATATGTGAATCTATATATGCATGATATGAATTGTTGCCATGAATGATGCTACCTATTGTAAGATAGAAACACTAATATCTCCTTGGTTATGGTATGGTTTGACAATGTAATTACTCTAAATATGCATAATGGCTTTTAAACTTGAAAATACGTGATTTCAACTAAACGTCCATTTTATGCATCTTTTAAGAATTTTTTGTGCATGGCTTCCATACTTAGTATATTATTTTTGCTAACCCATATTCTTTACATTTTCTTATAAGTGTAGGTTATTGTCATTGAGATGTATTTCTTCTTTCAAGTGAAGCTTGGGTTGACTATTCCCTAAGCTTGTTTAGTCCTCCTGGTTCGAGGACAAGATGCTAATTATTTTTTAGCTTATATTTTACCTTTTATGTTTTGATACTTTATTGTAAAGGACTTTGACGCCAATTATACTCTCTATTGTACTTAGATGGGGATTAAGACAAGGTCTAGACTGTTATATTCGTTTATGAAAAGGAAGTTCATTTTGGTTGAAAAATTTCAAAATACTGCATCATTTCTATGTACTTATGTTCATGATTATACTAAGGGCTTGTATAAGACTCCTTTGGGGTCAGGTACGCCATGTTACTTCAAGAGGGTAACCCCGGGTCAGGAAAAACTTGGTAATCAAAGCACAAGGTTTAGAATAATTCTAGGACAATGTCTCATGAACCACATCTGGTAGAGTCTTGTTCATAGGTGTGAAGCGCGCTACATTTATGAATTAGAGTCTATAAGTTCCTTAGGAAATCTCACTTCTTTCCTTACTCTTTAGTCGTGACTTAGAGTTTTAAATATATGAAGTCCTTCTCATAACCCTTCTCTTGTGTATATAGGATATTACAACAAGAAGGGTGGCCGTAAGAAGGATGGAAGAGGAGATTTTGAATAAGGGAGTTACTCCACAAGATCCTGAAGAGCCTCAAGGTCCTCAATCTCCTAATGATGAGGGGGTTATGACTAATGTGGAAATAAGGTCTGGCCTCAAAAAAATTAACTCATGCTTAAATGACTCAAGTCACTAGGGATGCAAGAGCTCATGTGAAACCTAATTAGATCACCAAGTCTTTGAGGTTGAGGGATTTCACAAGAATGAACCCTCCTAAGTTCCTTGGTTCTAAAGTGGGTGAAGACCCTCAAGAGTTCGAGGAATAAATCTACAATGTATTGATGCTATGGGGGTGACTTCTAGAGAGAAAGCAGACCTAGATGCGTACCACTTGAAGGGTGTGGCTCAAGTAAGGAATACTCAATGGAAGACGAATAGGCCAGATGGAGGTTGTCCCATAGGTTTTGGTGTAATTACCCACAAGTACACCCCAAAAGAAGGGAGCACTCTTAGGTTGTCACAAGGCGTACTTGACCTCACAGAGGTCTTGTACAAGCCTCTTAGCTATCATTCATTACATAGGATATGAAAAGTAGTGCGGAATTATAGCTTTTCACAACAATAATAATAAAAACTCCTTTATAAAATACTAAGGAATAAGTCTCATCATCACAAGCCAGCTTAAAGACACATCTTAAATATCTTAGGGTCACGAACCTTTACATTTAAAAAAATACATATTAAGCCTTATACAAGTCTTAAAGAAGAAACTAAAGGAAACATAGACTATGTCCTCGAATATATGAGGACATACCAAGTCTTGAGAGAGTCAACTTCCCAAGCTTTTCCTTCTATGAACCTTCACTTGCCTTCAACATTTACTTATAGAGTATAGAAAAGTATGGGGTTAGTACAAACATTGTACTAAGTATGGCATTATGCGAAAACACATGTAAAAGAGGACATTTTAGTTGAAATAAAGCTTTCATGCTATTTAAGTAAAACCTTCATGAATATAGTCACACAATATAAAATAGATCATCGTTTAACACATAAATTAGAACTTACATAATTTCAACATAAACTTATACTTTACATTAAACCCATTCCCCACAAAGTTTTCCTATCTAAAGTTACCCTAAGACTCACTAAGGTAAGACATAAAGAAATCGCCTATACAATCTATTCAATACACACCTAAGTGATCATTAATACTACCAAGGATAAGCATACTTAACTACACTTAACAATCCAACATTCAATATCAAATACACTAGAAAAACATACTTGCATTTAATGACTACACATAAGAACCATCCTCAAAGACAACCATCTAGTTACACTTAGTGCAATGTGAAGGTAGCATCCCATACTACTACTTCCACTTTAGTGCTCCTTGAGGATTCCCATAGACTAGCCGCATCATATTCATCATTTACATAATCTTCATAAATCTTACACATAAATCATCATACTTCATAAATCTTAAACACAAAATTAACATACTTCACTTTCATTACACATTACTTCATTTACATCACATAATGACCCATTCATTCATTTTCACATAATGAGACACTAAGACTCCCTGTAACGTTCCGAAAATCATATGTCTAATGAAGATCCCAGTATGACCTTAAGAAAGCATATTAGGGGTACATAGGCACCTCAATGCCCAATATTGAGAAATATTGGGCATAGTGTAGAAAAATTGGCTAAGAGATATTAGCCAATTTTCTATATACGAATATGAGATATACTTTTTGGGTGGTCATACCCCAATCCAAGATTGATGTTTAAGAAATGTACCTGCAATGAAGACCCTAAGCTAATAAAATATATGTCGTCCAACTCACAAAAAAGGTATGAGGCATCCAACTGACAAGCCTAGATACCATTCCACATGACCATCTAAAATGATCATGTAAATTAAGCAGTGTCCAAGGACATGGTGAGGGTCCTTGCGACAATAAGTGAGCATTCCCAAATGAGCCATCAAGATAAATTAGTTAGGATAATGCAACAAACCCATGTGCCGGCCGAGAGGGGGACCACGTGACAGCCAACCACTTTTGGTTAGGCGGTTAGGGACATGCGTGCACGGGTCCGGCCGTGTGGGGTCCACTCTCCTAACCAAATTTACATCCTAACTAACCTAACCAACTAACTAGCTAACCTATGATAAATACAAAATAACCATCCAATGGACCCGACAACCTAAGACCTAGTCGGGTGACACCTAACTAACTTAACTAACTTAGGGACAACCTAGTACCTAACCTAGGATGGTCCAAAGTTGTTAGTTGTGGTCCTAGTGACTTAGGGGTGTTTTGGTAATTTCACTAGGTCCCTAAATTAATTAAATTAAGGATTTAAATAATTAATTAAAAGTCAAAATGTTGACCGAAACAAGGGTCAATGCCGATTTCCAGATTTTGGTCAAAGTCAACATCTTCCTATGTTTAGTCAACTTAGGAAGGGCATTTTGGTAATTTACTAATCAATTGGTTAATTTACTAAAATAGCCCTATTTGAATAAGTCAAAGTCAGTTCCTAAACCTAAAACTCTCGATTAAACACTCAGAGAAAGACAACGCTAAACGAAAGAAAGAAAGAGGCAGAAAGTTCATAGACGTTCTAGGCAATTTCAAGGTTTCTCCAAGCTTTCGTTCAAGGTGGTCTTCGTAGATTAAGTTCTACATAAGGTATGGGTTTCTCTCCTGGACTTCTTACTCCAAGAGAACTTTCTTTCCAACGATTCAAAGATCTTGAAAACTAGGGTTGTTCCCGTATCGTCGAACTCCTTGTCCCTAGTATCCTTTTCGATTCCATGTTGAATAGGTTAGAGATCATGTTGTTGGTATGTGGTGCTGGCTGTTCTTAACATGTATTGTTCTTGAATGATGAATATCGAATTAACCTATGAACTTGTAATCGCGTAAAGTTAATATTATCATGTAAATTAAGAATCGATGATATGTTAAGTTACGTCCGTGATGTGTTAAGTGATTTATGTGTTTTGGACGAATGTTGACTTGCTGTTGTTGTGACGTTATGAAGATTCTAAAGTCATCAAATGTTAATATGATGATGTCCAATATGTCTTAAAACGTTACTCTAAAGTCATGAAATAAGATTGGCTTAAAAGACAACTATGAAATCATATCTTGAATGAATTGCCTATCTGATGCCAATAAAGTTGGCTAACACTACTTGGTCAAAACGAATGCATGCTAATGGCTAGGAGCTTATGTAAATTATTGAAATATTGGATAAAGGTTCATACTATTCAATTTAAATATGAACATACGTAAAATTGGCTTATGCCAATAAAAATGATTAGCTAGTATAACATCCCAAATGTTGAGGCCAATACTAATCATATGCCAATCTTGTGTAGTTAGAATATCAAATGATATTATAAGCACTCCTAAAGTAAGTCAATGAATCCATAACCAAGGTCATGCCATTCATTGGGACAACTCCCAACATGCTCTAAAAGAATGAACTATGAACATATGTAACTCATTGAAAGAAGTGCTCATCGTCCATAAACGATGAAATGAATCTACTACACTAAAGTAAAGAAGTAACGTGAGGTATAACATAATTAAAGGGGTCTAAACTAAGTAAGTGACCAGAATGGGGTGTTAAAGAAAGTGAGACAAGTCTCACTTACACCTAAGCTGCTATGTTAAAAGATTACTCACGAATGAAGGTGTTAGAATTTGTGAGACTAGTCTCATTAACACCTAAGGATGATATGTAAGGATAATTCACATTTCATCAATGTAAAGTAAAGATGACATGTAAGGACAATTTGCATTTCATCAATGTAAAGTAAGGATGATATGTAAGGACAATTCACATTTCATCAATGTAAAGTAAGGATGACAAGTCATCAAAAGAGTAAGTGAATCTCAATCTAGAAGCAAGCTTCCATAATGCTTGAGTCAACTCTAAAAGATAAAGAATATAATAAAAGTGAGCACAACACCGATAGACTAGTTATGACTATGTTTTTGCACGTGTAAGTCTCATGTGACGAGGCTACCACCGAGGTGTATAAGTAGTCTCATTAAGTCCCTAGTCTTAGAACTATGTCTAGCCAACATAGGAACTAGCCAGTGGTTTCCACCTAAGCGAGCTAGGCATGTTCGGTTTCACTTTTGCCGGTGATTCCACCACTTTTCGATGTGGGGCAGACACTGGATTTCATGTTTAGCTCACATGATCTATGTCGGTTAATGCTCACGATATGTTCTTGGTTCACTATAGCCGTGAGCCACTCCTTTTCGGTGTGGAGTGAACACTTGAGATGGATTCACCTTAGCCAGGAATCACCCCTTTCCATGTGTGTGGCAGACACTGGATTCCATGAGTGGCTCACATGATCTAGATTTATTTTAACTGGTGAATCACCCCTTTTCGGTGTAAGAGAGACACTGGATTTCATGTTAAGCTCGCATGATCTTATTCCTAATGATGTCACTATGAAAGTGATAATGATGATGATGATGGAACGTATGTTCAAAGTGAGCAATGAAGAAGAGCTTAATAATGTCAATTGTCAATGTCACACTCATGAAGTTTCAGCAAATAGTGGGCAAAGCCAAATAAGGTTGGCTTATAATGACTTCTTATATGATGTCAATAAAGGGAAGTAGAAACTTAATGTTAACTAAATACCTCATAACTTTCCTAAGATGAAAGTAATGAAATAAATGGCATGACCATTATAGAATGGCTTATGATATGCAATGAATATATAGTGTAAAGAATGACTCACTATAAGGTAGGGAAATCATTCCTTAGTCCTTGGATTACTTACATCGATTCATTGTGGGTATGTGAATACAATGAATCATTGCACTTGTAAGTAAAACAAAGGACTAAAGGAATTATTGAACTACACAACAATAAGAAGAAGACTGAAAAATAAACGAAGTGTCAAAAAGGGAGCTCTCGGGTTGGGGTTGAGCAAATTTTCAAATCTTCGCCCGAGTGGTTCTAAAATTATGTTGATGATACTAATGGCTTGTAATAATATAGAAAATGAGTTGTGTGCTTTGAATGCATTAAAATACATCATATTCATACCACAATTCACAACTAACAAATTAGGAAAGTCTAATGACTAGACTTTCCAGAAATGGCATGTTGCTTAGGAAGAGCTTTCATTGATCATGCATAGCTTTATGTGTATGTGTGCATACACCCATACTTAGTACAAGTGGTATAATAACCCCCTACTATTTACTATTTTTATAGGTGCAGGTCAGAGGACAGATTGGCGACACTTGCAGCGGTTTGGATTTCAGCGTTTCTCCAGACCATTTGGTAGGTCCTCTTGATTTTGAGGATGCTACACGCATAAGTCTAGCCTTAGTTTTAGACATAGCTAGTGGATTTTGTCCCTAGCATTTCTTTTGTACTTTCATTTAGAAGCTTTGTAATAAGGCTATGTTTGGCAAACTATTTATGATATATTCATCTTCTATTTCGAATTGACTCTTATGATATATGGTTGTTTCTTTATGTTGAGCTTAGTATATGATGTAAATATGTAATGATTATATGAAGTCTAAGTAAGCTTCATACATATAAAAAGTTTTAAATTTTCCGCAAATTTAACTAGATGAATGTGATGAATGCAAGATGAGGCTTGTCTGCGAACTCTGAGAGGTCAACGACGCCGGTGGCGATTCGGATTCAAGAATCTGGTTACACTCCCTCTAAATGCCTATTTGTGCAATGGATAGATAGCGTCCCATTCTAACACCTACCCTAAGTAGTACACTCTTTAGCAGACTTAGTTCATTACATTCATTTGTAAAGTCTAGCTTTAACCGATATAGACCATGAGATCTAGACATGGAATCTTAGTATTAACCCCTACCGGATGAGGGATCCCTTCTTGCCTAAGGTAGTGTCATGCTTGAGCCTTCACATTGATTTTTTCTAATGGCTACTCCTATGCGGGAGTGTAGTTAAGGGATAAGGATATTGCTTCTAAGTAAATCATTCTCTACTAACGAGGAGTACTCATCTCAAGAGGTACGTATGATACAATATCTCAACTCATGAAGTGTATCCACCCCTTCTTCAAATCCTCTTGCTGCTAAGCATAACTCCCCCACAGAGTCATAAACATTCATTAACTACAGGTTAAGGGATATCTATTTAGCACCACATCTCAACTAACGAAGGGTACATATCCCTAGAGATTACTTTGGAACACCACATCTCAACTCACGGAGTGTATCCAACCTCCAACCTATCTTAGAAAGCCTTGGAAATAGTGAGGTTGCTACTAAACACTTCATATCAAACTCACGAATAGTGTTCACCCCAAAATCCCCCTTTTCATACTATAGGAATAGTAGGGATGGTCTAGACATTTCAATTGTACTCAGAAGATTGTCTACCCTACAAAATTCCCCATTTCATTCATAACTTCATTCATATATCGAAAGTGTGTGTGTGAGTACATGTGAGCACACCTTTGACATAATCACCATAATCCATAACATTGACTTCTAAACATGCTCATGCCTACATCCATCATAATTCCACACTAACATGCTTCACATATACATATACTTCATTAAGAAATGAAATCTTTAAACCATACATTAACAACTTCATAAGAGCACCACATGCATATAATTCAAAATCATCACTTCACTTCACATGCTATGCCTTCAAGGCCATAATAACAATACACACATTCATACATATATTCATACACTTCAAATAAACACCGCCACCAAAGGTGGACCATACCAATCAAGATCATTCCACAATGAGAACTAAATAATATAACCAACTTACCATTCATCCAAGAATTCACCACCTTTCCTCAATTTCATCAATAATTTTTCATAAAATAGCATTTAAGGCAGTAGGTAATCACAATATAACATAAAGAAATACAACTGTAACATTTTCTAACATTAAATAGGTATATACACTAAACCCACTTCATAAGCCAAAAGTTGGAAAGATGCATGAGCATGGGTTCATTGGGGTTTTGACCTTAAAATCATCACCTAACACAAAAAATAACATATTTCAATAATTAAAATGTTTTATACAAAGACCCATGCTTAGAGTCAAAAATAGAAGAAGTTGAAGGTAGAAAACCCTTTTTGAAATCTCTTTGGAATGGATCTTTGAATAAAAGAAGGTTAAATTATGAATTACCATACCTTAATATGAATAAAACCACGATATTTGATGAAGAAACTTGAAGGATTTGGTCTTCTTCCTTGGAGCTTGAAGCTTCTCCAATGGAGGATCAATTTATAGAGAGAATTTAGAGAGAAGGGAGAGCATGTAAAAAAATTTATTCTAATTGAAGGTTGGGGTTTCAGATTAGGGTAAAGGGTGTTTCATGACCTAAAATCAATATATAATAGACCCCAAAATACCCAAAACATCCCTACATAAATTGGAGCTTCTTAGACAAGTCAAACTTCACTTAAATATTTGGAATTATCGTCGGTAAACAAGTCCGCGACACAGAGCTATTCCTGCATGATTTTTGAAAATAAATTTTGTGACAGAAGAGTCCGCTCTGTGTCCGCGAAACGTACCAAGAATTTGTCCCAAAGTGCACTAAGTCCGCAACATGGACTCATTTCACTAAGGAACAATCTTGGCTGCCTTGGGCAGCTTGTTGGTTCAAGGGTTGAGTCCTCCTCAAGGACCCCTAGGGCGGTCCTTGGGTAGTCGTTAACGGATTTTTTTACCCTAAACATGTCCTTCTAGGTGTTAGGGTCATCCCCACTGATTATAGACTCCAAAAAACACATAAAAACACATACGGCATACAAAAACACACTAGCACACACAAGACTAGTTTCTGAACGTCTTGGTCGTCCCTTGATGTTTGACCTCCATACATACCAAAATGACTTCAGACACTAAAATTCACTATTTTAACAAATTATTAACTCATGAAACACTTGATAATCTCTAGTTCAACCTAGTTTATTATGAGGGTCGCTACATTCTCCCCCACTTAGAAAAACATTCATTGCGAATGACACTAAAAACTTTCAAGGACATCAATGACTCAAATAGCAGCATGTAACACATAACATAATGGACATAATAATTCATATTAAATATACCAACTTACAAGGAACACCAATTTCATGTCATTAAGCATTTTAAGCAACACAAGCAAATTTGAAACTATTTCCACAATTCAAAGTATACACCCACTTCTACGTTTTTCATTCCATTTATGGAGGAACTACCCTATCCAACATTAGACATGCTCATCATAACATTTCAAAAGTAAACATGCAATAACTTTCAAATAACACTTTGGCACATAAACATAACAATCTTGAAGCAATTATGCAAATATCATTAGCTACTCATTATCATGGAAAAAGGTAGATTAACTACCAATATACTCATATATCTATGATAACATTTATGAACATGCAAAACATCATATCATCAATGAAACTCATATCATAAGGAGAAATGCAACTCATACTCAAATGCGAGACTCCAAAACATAACCAAACTACTAACGATTTTGGTCTCAAGCTTGAGTAAGAATAGAAGGAAAAGATAAAGGTATCTAACACCTTACTACTCAACTCATTCTCCCACGCTTAGTTTAAACCCATATAAGAAAAAACAAATCAACCATAAGAAATTATGACTTACCGGCCTTCACTCCGGATTTGTTCCTTCTTTAGCTCCGAGTGCATAGAAACAATTACTCTTTGGAGCATTAGGATCCGGACCACCATAAGGAGCTTGGTTGACCACTTTCCCTTTTGTATTGAGGTTAGGTCAATCTCTCATCTTATGACCCCTATTACCACACCCAGATCAACCAGCCGTACTGGCAAGACATTTACCCAAGTGTTGCTTCTCACAAGTAGCACACTTAGACCTCTCAAAAGCATGGCCATCTCCTTGGGAATTTTTGTTGGAAACCCTATCCTTCTTTCCCATGGAAGAGTCTTGGTTATAGAACATCTTCTTAGATTTGGGTTGACTTGGTTCATCCGACCTAGGCCTCTTTCCATCCCTATTAATCTTGATAAGATTAGACTCCTTAATTTGTTGACCATACACCATGAGCCTAGAAATATCCATATCATTATGGAGCATTGTATACGCCACTCTTGTCCCACAAAGCTAGACACTCCCATCACAAACTTATTCATTTTAGCCCTAGAGTTGGCTACCACGGTGGGGCATACTTAGAGATTTGGGTGAATTTCAGAGAATACTCCTTCACACTCATACCCCCTGAAGAAGGTTCATGAATTCCACCAACTTTCTCTCCCTCTAATCTATGGGAAAGAACCTATCAAGAAAAGTTATCTTGAACACTTCCCAAGCTACCAGACATTCCCTCAAGGGTCTCTCATTCCTCCATTGCTCAAACCACACTTGAACCACTTCCTTTAGTTTATAAGAAGCTAGTTCCGCTTTCTCCCTTAGAGTAACACCCATAGCATCCACCACCTTGAACAACTCATCTATGAAGCCTTGTGGATCTTCATACACCTTAGTGCCATGGTGTCACGGCCGAGGATCACCCCCTAGAAGTAACATGGCGTACTTCTCTCGGAGGTATTATACAAGCCCATAGTTATCATTCATCGCATTCTCATAGGAAATTTAGCGGAAAATTTAAAACTTTCTTAGCACATCATATGCTAGAACATCACTTTCATATATAAGAAATATCATAATACATAGTTAAAAACTCTAATCTCTTTTTTCCATACTAGACTCAACATCATTAGAGTACATTAGGGACACGACCCTTATAACATAATTCATAAGTACAATATTAAAAGACTTTACAGTAAAGACACAATATAGGAAATCTTTGAACTTAAGGATTCCTTTCCTTGAGCTTGGGAATCACATATCAAGATCTTCACCATTAAAGACATCCCTTAAGAATACATCACCTAACTTTGTGTGAAAAGTAGAAAAGAATGGAGTTAGTACAAGAATGCACTAAGTATGGCAACCATGCAAAAACATGCATTTAAAAGGACATTTTTCTTGAAACCATGCTTCATGCCTTTTCGAGAAATCTTCATAAAACTTTGATACAATAGTGTCTATACAATTCACATACTTCATATAGGCATATTCAATGATCATCAATCATGTAAAATCATACATTGCATTTAAGGCATTTTAGAGTTACATTACATTAATCTATTTTCCCTTTACAGTAAGCTTCTTTTCTTTTAACATCTTAACCTCCCAAGTCCCTCTAGTGATACTTGGTGCAATGCATCACCTTAAGGCCACAAGAAATCATACATACATCCTACATAAGCCATCACATACCATCATAGAAGTATAGTACATCATAGACACATTTAAGTCGAGACTCTATTGACTTTACAGTAAGCTACATCAACTTGCACATATACTAACTTCACTTCACATATAGCATTGTAAGACCTTGCTCACACTCCCAATCTAAGTCTACTAGTGCAATGCACATGTGAAGCACCATAACCTCACACATACTTAGTAAACCTATCATAAGACCACAAGCCTTAACACTTTATTTCATACATCAACAAGGCAATATAGACAACTTCATTTATGCCAACAAGAACTTCATCATATAGTCCTTAAGACCAACATTACACATATACAATAAGACTACTTCATATAGACTCATACCATGCATTTCATGACAACAAGTAGACAACACTACAAAGTCATGCATAAGGAACATAAACATAGTCACATGCATTAGAACACCTTCCTAAGACTTCCCTCAAGAGCTACTTGCGCAATGCATAGGTGAAGTCCCATACCCCCACCTACACTAAGCAACTACCCTTAGGTTATTCTCGTTAGGGTCCTTACTTTACTTCCATTGTCCATTTTACTTAAAGGAAACTATAGCCTTTACCGACACTAAGACCATGGGTGCTACATGGAATTTGGTGTAGTAGAGCCTTACACCAATGGAAGGTGCTCTACTTAGCAAATGTAGAACATTAATAGATCCTAGAATACTAAGTGAAATCACTTGCTAGATCCTATGTGGCAAGCATAGTCATGGAACTTGGAGGTACATGTGGAAACCCTCTTTCTGCCAAAAGGGAATTGTAGTTATCCACATTTGGAAACACCACTCTATGCCATTTATGCTATGAGGCTAACCACCTCGTGAGGACTATGGTGACCTACCCTCTTACAATGGGAAGGGACACCCCTCATCTTCAAGTTCACTTGGTGCTAAGCTAAGTTCCCTTTATTGAAAAGCCTTTATGAACATTACTTTATAAAATATAGTCTTAGGAGATTGACTCCTCATATGCTTAGTTCATAGGTCATAGATGAGAGTTCATCAACCTAAATTATGTGAGAAACCCTTTCACATGGACATAGCATATTCAAGCACCTATGTAGTTTAGGGTACACTTGACACACCTATCAAGGCCCCTCCATTGACTAGATCCTCATTCATGTGTTTGTGTATATACATATACGTGAGAAGCCCTTTCACATACCACATTAAGACAACACATTTTCATACATTAACATAATCATGCATTCATATTCATGTACATAGGAAACCAAACCTAGGAACTATCCTATCAAGGCACACATGTGTAATGCATAGACAAGGTCTCATATCCTTGCCCATACTAGTACACCTATCAATTCATCCTAGTAAATAATACATCACATACTTCATGCATACATATACTTTACATGCATAGTAGTAGACATTAGTGCATATGAAAATAACCTTTCATTAGACACCATGAACCTATACTTCTTATAAGCATGAATAATGTGTAATTATGTGTACATTGGTAAACATGATCACATAATGTCTATCAACAACATATTGAGGCAGCTACCCTCTTAGGACCACTATGCACCTTAAAGCATAGACCATACATCATACAATATAATAGGAGACAAGACAACTTCTTATTACCTTCAAGACTCCTCACCTTAGCTATTCACACATTCATGTAGGGGTACATAGGTAAGGGATTATTAAACATCACAACTCATTAATGGAAGCACCTAAACCTATCCCTAACATAGTTATACACATACTTATACAATAGACATACAACCTAGATCACAACTAGAATAGGAGACTAGGCATAGACTTCACGTTGGGTGATCATCACCATCTCATATTCAAAATACAATTGCCTTCAATGCCATGATCACATCACATATAAATTGGCAATAAAGTAAACACCGCCACCATAAATGGACCATACCACACAATGCCATACAAGGCTTCATCAACTAACAATTCTATAGAAAAGTAGAGCCAGAGAGCCATTCTTACCAATCCATCCACCTTTGATCCCTATTGATCAATGCCCATATTTCATCAACAATTCAAGTATTGTACAGTACCTAAATAGACATTCACATAAACGAAATCATACATAAGCCACTATAAGATCATGCTACAAACATCTACCTTATATCATAAATTTAGTAGAAAATAGAGAAGCATAGATCACTTACCAATCTCCCTTGCTTTGATCATAAATTATACATACTCACAATTCATCAACAATACACATATAAGTCAGTAGTTAAAGAGACCATAACCTAAACGAAATCCTACTACAATTGCCAAAAATCGAGATTATAGTGAGCATGTAGAAGAAAATAGGCTAGTCTTATTCAAACCATCAAGCCTTGATCCACATGGATCAGTCATCAATAATTCACCATCAATATATAATATAAACATTAGATATAAGCAATTTGACATGTAGAATCATAATTCAATCAATACAAAGTCACGATCAAAATACCAATACATAGTCTAATTTGAGAGTTGAAGCGAACATGGGATCATCATGCAATTATATTTAAATTAACTTTAGATTCAGTACATTATCATCAATTTATCATGATTAAGCCTTTGAAAACGTTTTTAGAAAGAACCCATGGCTTGATTGAAGAAGATGAAGTTTGATCATGATTCTCTTTTGAAAGCATTGAAGGAACTCTCTAGGTGAAAGGTTATCTAGAGATGAAGTATCACCATACCTTTACCAGATGAAGAACCCACGAAAACTTGGTAAAGAACCCATGGAAATCTCATCTACAAGCTGACCTTGAGCTTCATCTCCAATGGAGGTTTCTAGAGAGAGTTTGGTTTGGGAGGGAAGTCAAATTTGTGAAGAATGAGTTGGGAATGGGGTGTTCACATTTTTTTATCATCATAATATACTTAAAAATAACCAAACAACACTCCTAGGGTCAGGTTAGCACGTTTAGATCATAATTAAAACAGCGTGCACGGCAATTGTTGCAAGCAGCATCGACGAGAGCAGTCGACGGGGCATCGTCTGGTCGACGAGCCGTCCTGCTGCTCCGTCGTTTGCGAATGCAACTCCTTCATGGAGGGATGATCTCACACTTGTAAGTGTTGAGCGATGCCTCCCATCGACGGAGCGTCTATTTAGACAAGGGGTGTCGATTGAGGGCTCGTCGATTGACACTGCCAAGGCAGTGTCTTAACAGCCTTTGGGTCCTCCTTAAGGGCCTTTTACGAGACCCTTGGGGAGTCGTACCCAAACGTTTCCAACGTAAATATAAGCCTTAACAATTCAAGGACATTCCACATCAGTTTCACCCAAAACAAACGTTCGAAACACATTCAAACATGCTTGTCACACTCAAGTCACACATGCACGTCTCAATAGCTAATTTTCGAACGTCTTGGACATTCTTTGACATTTGACATTTAAACTTCATGAAACTTAACATGCTGCATATAAACATCATTATTAATAATATAAGTACTTCATAAGCCAATGACACACATATAAGAACATAAAAACATCTAAGTCCTCTTGGTGACTAGTCATCGAACGTCTTGGTCGTCCCTTGACGTTTGACTTCGAAATGACTTCAAATAATTCATGCATACATTAAAAAATATAATTAACATGTTAACAAGCTTATAGTCACTGTGAGGCTTTAGACACCCTAACTCATTTTGGGGGTCTTACAATATCCCCCACTTGGGATCTTTCGTCCTCGAATGACACTTGGAGCACTTCAAGCACAACAAGGACCTCAATGAATCATAGAGCAGTTCACAAAATTTATAACATCATCACATAGAAGTCAATGCACCATATTACAAGGAACATAACTTCAACCCATTTAGCACTCAATGCAACACAAGCAAGCAAAAACTTTATTCACTCACTCCTTAATGAATCAAACTCATAGGCTCTTGTCATGTTCATAGGAGGAATATCCTTCTCTAAATCATAACATGGTCTTTACATTTCAATTCATTAAGAGATTATTATTCAACCACATTTAAGTCACACTATGCAGATTCAACAACACTCAAGAAACAATTAGGCACTCATACTTCAATGCACTTAGACTTGAGTTAGGCAAATCAACAAGGGTCTTTCTTAATTATACATTCTGCAATTAGGGACATACTCACAATACCATGCTTAGTTGTGTCCATGGAGGAATGTCCTTCTCCTCAACACACTTAAATGTTTCATGAATTCATAGGCAAGCAATGCACAAAGGTCAATTCACTGTAAAAATGAGAATTTCTCAACTTTTAACCAAAGCATGCTCATAATTTTCTTTCCAATGAAGCTAAAATGGTAATTCACACCACACACATCACAACTATAGGAAGCCATTTCACAAAATTTCAATTTCTAGCATAACACTAGCCTTCATAAGCAAGCATCAATTTGAGATAATCTCACAATTTATTGGCACAAACAATGACAATAGCTAAACATGCCTTCACTTTACAAGAGTGAGCCTATAATCATGCTTTCCAAATCATAAAAGTCACATTATTTTCAAGAGACTCACCATTTTCATTTCAAGGATACTCAACTTTTTTCATTATAAGGCTAACCCTTTCATATCAAAGGTGACTACAACCATGTTTCTTACCTTATCTCATGAAGTTAAATGCACAACTAACATAGCAAGATGCACAATCAACATGAGAAAACCATAGTTTGATCAAAATAATCTTTAATGCAATTTGGAGTCTTCATAACATGCATAACACACTGTCAACTACGACATAAAAAACATAGGGAGAACATGCAACTCATACTTTAATGCAAGACTCTTATCATGCACAAGCTTCTAGGAACTCGTTAGTTTCAAACTCAAGTAAGAATAGAAGGACAACATAAACATATCAACAACCTTACTACTCTCATCACCATCCCCCACTTAGGATAAACCCAATTAAGATCATCTTAACCCAACCATAAGAGTATCTTCGCTTACCAACCTTCATCATCATCACTTAAAAGTGATTACCAACCAAGAAGGACACCAAAGGCATTTTAAACCTTATCATCTATGCAAATTATCCCCAATCATCAAGTTAGGTCATACTATCCAACCACATAAAGTTTCAACTATACCATAGACACCAAGGGCCATACAACATTAGGAAAAAAGAATAGAAGAGACTTAGCCATAAGGCCTCTTTCTTTTCTTTCAAATTTAGAGCAAGGTAACTTATAGGTCATCCAACCCACATCATCACCCTACAAAATAAGCATACAACCTACACTTCTAAAATGAAGTCTATACTAAAGACTCCAATCCATACAAGGCAACTATGAATGCATCACACATGTATAGCAGCACATGATCCATTCCAACATATATAAAGAGCAACAATGAAACATTTAAACATTGATTTAGGGCAGCATGCTTCCATGGGTAGTACTTAAGCATTTCAAGCTCAAATCATAACATTAGGCTACCATCATGCAAAACCATATAGTAACATGCCAATCCAAAAGGAGACTCATTTAAACCATAAAAACTTGTAACATGCTATAACCATATCATGACATACATTTCTCTACATAACATGCTATTTCACATAGAGCTCATATATAGACACAAAGGGCATTACATCTTCAAATCATACCAAAATTCACCTTTTCTCCCTCAAGCATAGAGATACCATCTCATCCAATCAATCACATCTAAAAGACCACCGGACAAGAAAACATAAGAGAGAGATCTTATAGAGTTAATTTATATGACACGACATGAGAATGATGAAGAAGGGAAACCTATCGTCCTATATTCTCTCGTTCATAGATGTGTCATGACTCACCACCGATGATCGAGACTCTACTAGACTTAGCAATATGAGACTTTTGGAACCTAAAACCACTATCATAAATCTCATGCTCTGATACCAAATTTGTCACGACCGGGAATCACCCCCTAGAAGTAAATGGCGTACTTGACCTCTCGGAGGTCTTATACAAGCCCATAATTATCATTCATCGCATTCTCATAGGTAAGTTTAGCGGAAAATTTAGAACTTTCTTAGCACATCATATGCTAGAACATCACTTTCATATATAAGAAATATCATAATACATAGTTAAAGACTCTAGTCTATTTTCGCCATCCTAGACTTAACATAATTAGAGTACATTAGGGATACGACCCTTATAACATAATTCATAAGTACAATATTAAAAGACTTTATAGTAAAGACACAACATAGGAAATCCTTGAACTTAAGGATTCCTTTCCTTGAGCTTGGGAATCACATATCAAGCTCCTCACCATTAAAGACAACCCTTAAGCATCCATAACCTATACTTTGTGTAAAAGTTATAGAAGAATGGAGGTAGTACAAGAATGCACTAAGTATGACAACCATGCAAAAACATGCATTTAAAAGGGACATTTTTCTTGAAACCATGCTTCATGCCTTTCTGGGTAATCTTCATAAAACTTTGATACAATAGCATTTATAAAATTCACATACTTCATATAGGCATATTCAATGATCATCAATCATATAAAATCATACATTACATTTCAGGAATTTTAGAGTCACATTATAGTAACCTATTTTCCCTTTACAGTAAGCTTCTTTTCTATTAACATCTTAACCTCCCAAGTAACCCTCTAATGATACTTGGTGCAATGCATCACCTTAAGGCCACAAGGAATCATACATACATCCTACATAAGCCATCACATACCATCATAGAAGTATAGTACATCATAGACACATTTAAGTCGAGACTCTAATGACTTTACAGTAAGCTACATCAACTTGCACATATACTAACTGTCACGACCGAAGTCTAGACCCCAGACGAGACCAGCGTCGTTGACCTCTTAGAGGTCGAAAACAAGCCTACATACGTCTTCGTTACTTCATCTAGGTTAATTTTAGCGGAAAATTTGAACTTTTTGTTACTTAACATTCATGTAAGACATTCTACTTAAACTCATAAACGTTCACAACCAACCATCTAATATTAAGATCATCAAATGAAAGAAGCAGTTCATAATTGCATTAAACGTATCCTTGCCAAAACGGCACCAATACAAAGTCTGAAATGAAATGGGAAATGAAACACTAGTGGAACATGCTCCACTAGCTAAAGCCTACATCTAAGCTAGATAATAACAGTAGACATCCTCGAAAGCATGAGGGCCTACCGAATCCGGATGAAAGCTCCACGTTCGGATAGCTGCAACGCCGTACTGTAAGATCTAACGTCCACCTGTGCCTGCACCTAAAAGTAGATATTGTATGGGATTAGTACACACTTGTACAAAGTATGGGTATATGCAAGCACACACCAAGGACATGCATGAGTCAGAATAGCTCTTTCCTAACAACATGATTTATGGAAAGTCAAGTCAGTGGACTTGCCAAATTTGGATTAGGAAAGTCAGTGGACTTGCCAAATTTGGATTAGGAAAGTCATGCCATGAGAGTAACATGCATCATCATACTTATCATTTTGCAAGCAGCACATAACATATTGCACATATCATATCACGTAGTTCATATAATTCTTTCATATGCCATGAGACCTTGGAATCATGGACTTGACATTAGGACTTCCCAAAATGAGGGCTCAACATATGGGACCTCAACTAGGGAGCCTTCTTTAGCAAACACAGAGTCTGCTTCATTCATTCATACGTACTTCATTTCATTCATTCATATACTAGTGCAACCACTAGTCATACCTAGGATGTAGTTTTAAGACTCTCATCGGGTTTGCTGTGCAATGATCAAGAATAACCTAGTGTCATTACTTGAATCTAGCTCACCTCTTGATTATCCGATCCTAACACCTTTGGTATCGTTCATTTCATTATGTGCATCATTTGAGGCTGGCCTCATTCTTTCTTTGGGAACTTTAACCTTAACCGACATAGATCATGTAAGCATCATAAAATCCAGTGTGTAATGCCCACACCGAAAAGAGGTGGAATCACCGGCCAAAGTGAACCAAAACATGTTAGCGTATATAAGGAGTCGAACCCTGCTAGATCCCTATATTGGCAGTATAGGTTCAAAGACTAGGAGATATAAGGAGACCCATACCCGGTATGCCGGACAGTCTCATCTCATGAGAGTTACGTGAACCTCTGCCCTTCCCGAAAGAAGGCATCACCGCTCAGAGCTAGCCTATCGGTGCTCAGTATAAAGTTCCATTACATTCAACTCATACGTCATAGAAGCTGGCTTCTAGAATGAGGACATCATAGCTCAATAGATGATTTCTCATCTCATCATTAGTATTAAGTATACATTAATCTCAATACTTTTATTAGATATTCATAGAGACTGGTCTATTCATTAGCTTTACACTCTCATAGGTGAGTAAGTTTTGGTAACATTTACTTAGGCTCATTTGAGATTACTCTCATCTTTCACATTAGCCTCTTATCATGTTGTCACCATATTCATTAACTTTAGCACATTTGCTCTTCATATTTACTCACCCCTTTTTACGTGAATGTTCATTTCATCATATGCTAATAAATTTGGCCATTTAGTGTGTTTCACATTCTTACTTAACCCTTCTAGGGTTTCATCATTCATTACATACATCTTAGGTTCACTTACTTTAAACGTATGCTAGACTTATGGGTCTATACATACAGGCCATGAGGCTTCATTCGTAGTTCGTTTAAGTGATTCATATCTTTCTAAGATTATGTGGTACAAGACTTATGCATCTTGTAAGTATGCCAAGATCTCGATTTCGATCTACGTAGGCAATATTATTTTTGAACAATTATTCACGTATGACTTATGTATCAATACGTAATTTGGGCAAGGGAACCCGATTTCAAATCCATTGGACAACACTTACATTTTTGTTTATTTTGGTTTGATCCATACGGCTTGGGGACCCAAGATCGAGCCCCAACGCCTTCATTTCATTTTCCCTTGATTTCTCTCTTTATTTTCGTTCATTGGGACTGAGAGGATGTGGGATCGAACCCCCACAACCTCATTTCCTTTGATTTTCTTTTCTTTTAACTCTCTCCTTCTTGGCCGAGAGGGTGTGGGTTCGAACCCCCACAGCCCCACTTTAATTTTCTCCTTAAATTCCCTTTTATTCTGCCTAGAGGTCGTGGGTTCGATTCCCACACACCTCAACCTTTTATTTTCCTTTTAATTCCTTAAATCTGACTGAGAGGTGATGGGTTCGAACCCCACTCCTCCCATTTCTTTATTTCTATTTTTAACTTATGGAAAATCGGCTAAGGGCACTCGGGTTCGAATCCCGTGTGCCTCACTCATTTTTAAATTTTAATTAATTATAATAAGCCTTAGTGAAATTCACCAACTTTTCAGTCAAGGGTACCCAGGTTCGATCCCCCCTTAACCCTATTTTTTTATTTTTGTTTTTGGAGTTTTTCACGTGTGAGGTCTCGGGTTCAATCCCTAGTGACCTCACCTATTTTTCATTCATTTAAAATCTCAGGTTGTTATCCTTGTTTTGGCCGAAACTAAGCTAACACAATGCTGGAAATTTTGATCACATTTTTTTGCAGCCTATTTTCTCACATCTTTCACGTTAATTGTGTATACGTTTGGAGTAGTTTTTAGTGAGTTCTTTAGGTGCATTTTCAAGATCATATTCGATAAAGAGTTTGCACTCAAATTAGCATTTTTACATCACTTATGAACATCACGATTTAAACAAGTTTGTGCACGTGAAATACAACCATAAACATGTCATTTTCATGCTTCAATCCGTGTCCAAAAGTCACGACTTTACATTGCACACACATAAACACATATTTTCGGAAAACATAGGTTATCAGTCATACGATTCCAAACACACATTCATGAACATATTCATCACGAAAACACATTACATGCCTAATATCTACCAGTAGTCATACCAACCTACAACCATCGATAGGAGCTAGTGACAGGGACATGCAACGGGGAAACAATCCTAGTTTTTCGGATTAGAATCGACTGAATTCTAGAGGTCTCTTCGGAAAGGGACCAAGAGTAAGAAATCTCATACCTTATTTTGACGTTCAAACCTTGAACTTGCTGCCCAAAGCTTCTCCAAACACACGTCCAAATCCCCGCAACTTCAACACCACTCGACGGAAACCCCTCCCTTTTGCCTAACGTTTTTGGTTATGTTTTGATTATATTTTTCGTGTGAGTTCTTCAAGTGTGAAGAACTTTGGTTGTGTTTTCTGTTCTTATACTTTTTTTAGGCAGAGAAAACGTGAGAAGAGTGGATAAACGTGAGAGAGATGAGCGTGAGAGAGATGAGCGTGAGAGAGAGAGTTAAACGTGAAAGGTTATTTAGGCTTAGGTAAAGACTTAGTCAAACTAGGACTCTTTCAAACCTTTTAAAAAAATCTGATTTTCCTTTTTCTTAAATCAGCAAATGAATATTAATTAATTAAATTAATTTACCAATTTAAATAAAAACAATTTAAATCATTGCTTCCACCTAGGTTCGAACCCGGGTGGAGCAAGACTTCACTCAAAGGCCAATTTTTGGCCCTCTCTCCCCAAAATGCCCCTCCACCTTATTAATTAAATAATTAATTATATATTTAGGATAATTATGATACTACTCTTAGCCTGAAAAAGACCACTTTACCCCTAGACCCTCCAAACTTAAGATTTCCCCTTTTTAAGTCCGATAAAGACTCATCCGAGTAAATCTTCATATTTGAGAGTCCTACATGGCTGGACCCAACCTTCCCTAGCTCAAATAACTCCCCAAGTTAGTTGGCTTGGATGTCGCAAGGGTTCATAGGTCTGGTTCTACGCGCATCAATCCGTGTGAACCCGGTCTAATCGTAGGTATTCTAGACACATTAAGCATTACTTAGCATATCCATTTTTAGGGTTGTTACACTAACTTCACTTCACAGAAAGCAATGTAAGACCTTACTCACACTCCCAATCTAAGTCTACTAGTTCAATGTACATGTGAAACCCCATAACCTCACACATACTTAGTAAACCTATCATGAGACCACAAGCCTTAACACTTTATTTCATACATCAACAAGGCAATATAGACAACTTCATTTATGCCAACAAGAACTTAATCATATATTCCTTATGACCAACATTATGCATATACAATACGATCATTTCATATAGACTCATACCATGCATTTCATCACAACAAGTAGAAAATACTACAAAGTCATGCATAAGGAACATACACATAGTCACATGCATTTGAACACTTCCTAGGGCTTCCCTCAAGAGACACTTGTGAAATGCATAGGTGAAGTCCCATACCCCCACCTACACTAAGTAACTTCCCTTAGTTTATCATAGTTAGGGTTCTTACTTTACTTCTATTGTCCATTTTACTTTAGGGAAACTATAACTTTAACTTACACTAAGACCATGGATGCCACATGAAATTTGGTGTTGTAGAGACTTACACCAATGGAAGGTGCTCTACTTAGTCAAAGTAGAACATTAACACATGCTAGCATACTAAGTGAAATCAGTTGCTAGATCCAATGTGGCAAGCATAGTTATGGAACTTGGAGGTACATGTGGAAACCCTCTTTATGACAAATGGGGCATTGTAGTTATCCACTTTTAGAAACATCACTCTATGACCTTTGGGCTATGAGGCTAACCACCTCTTGAGGACTATGGTGACCTACCTTCCTACAATGGGTAGGGACACCCCTCATCCTCGAGTTCACTCTGTGCTAAACTAAGTTCCCTTTATTGAAAAGCCTTTATTAACATTACTTTATAAAATATAGGCTTAGGATATTGACTCCTCATATGCTTAGTTCATAGGTCATAGATGAGAGTTCATCAACCTTAATCATGTTAGAATCCCTTTCACATGGACATAGCATATTCAAGCACCTATCTAGTTTAGGGTACACTTAACACACCTATCAAGGCCCCTCCATTGCCTAGATCCTCATTCATGTGTGTGTGTATATACATATATTTGAGCATCCCTTTCACATAACACATTAAGACCACACATGTTCATACATTAACATAATCATGCATTCATATTCATGTACATAGAAAACTAAACGTAGGAACTATCCTATCAAGGTACACATGTGCAATGCATAAACAAGGTCCCATAACCTTGCCCATACTAGTACACCTATCAAATCATCCTATTAAATGATACATCACATACTTCGTAGATACATATACTTTACATGCATAGTAGTAGACATTAGTTCATATGAGAATAACATTTCATTAGACATTATGAACGTATACTACTTGTAAGCATGCATAATGTGTAAGTGTGTGTACATTGGTCAACATGATCACATAATGTCTATCAACAACATATTGAGGCAGACACCCTCTTAGGACCACAATGCACCTTCAAGCATAGACTATACATCACACAATAGAATAGGAGACAAGACTACATCTTATTACTTTCAAGACTCCTCACCTTAGCTATTCACACATTCATGTAGGGGTACATAGATAAAGGATTATTAACCATAAAAAATAATTAATGGCATCTCCTAAACCTATCCCTAACATTGTTATATACATACTTATACAATAGTCATACAACCTAGATCACAACTAGAATAGGAGACTAGGCATACACTTCACATTGGGTGATCATAACCATCACATATTCATAATACAATTGCCTTCAATGCCATGATCACATAACATATATATTGGAAATAAAGTAAACACCGCCACCATAATTGGACCATACCACACAATGCCATACAAGGCTTCATCAACTAACAATTCTATAAAAAGTAGAGACGGAGAGGCATTCTTACCTATCCATCCACCTTTGATCCTTATTGATCAATTTGCATATTTCATCAAAATTCAGGTATAGTACAGTAGATAAATAGACATTCACATAAACGAAATCATACATTAGCCACTATAAGATCATGCTACAAATATCTACATTATATCATAAATTCAGTAGAAAATAGAGAAGCATAGATCACTTACCAACATCCCTTGCTTTGATCACCAATTATCCATACTCATAATTAATAAAAAATACATATATAAGGCAGCAGTTAAAGAGACCATAACCTAAACAAAATCCTAGTACAATTGCCATAAAATTGAGATTACAGTGAGCATGTAGAAGAACATAGGCTAGTCTTATTCAAACCATCAAGCCTTGATCCACATGGATCACTCATCAACAATTCACCATCAATATACAATATAAACCTTAGATATAATCAATTCGACATGCTAGAATCATAATTCAATCAATACAAAGTCACAATCACAATGCCCATACATAGGCTAACTTGAGAGATGAAGCGAACATGGGTTCATCATTCAATTAGATTGAAATTCACTTTAGATTCAGTACATTATCATCAATTTATCATGATTAAGCCTTTGAAAATGTTTTTAGAAAGAACCCATGGCTAGATTGAAGAAGATGAAGTTTGATCATGAATTCTCTTTTGAAAGCATTGAAGGAACTCTCTAGGTGAAAGGTTATCTAGAGATGAAGTATCACCATACCTTTACTAGATAAAGAACCCACGAAAAATTGGTGAAGAACCCATGGAAATCCCATCTACAAGCTGACCTTGATCTTCATCTCCAATGGAGGTTTCTAGAGAGAGTTTGGTTTGGGAGGGAAGTCTAATTTGTGAAGAATGAGTTGGGAATGGGGTGTTCACGTTTTTGGTCATCCTAATATACTTAAAAATAACCAAATAAACCGCCTAGGGTAAGGTTAGCACGTGGGGTGAATTTCTCATTCACCCCAACATTAAAACAGTGTGGATGGCAATTGTTGCAGGCAGCATCGATGAGAGCAGTTGACGGGGCATCATCTGGTCGACGAGCCGTTCTGCTGCTCTATCGTTTGAGACTTTAACTCCATCATAGAGGGATGAGCTCACACTTCTAAGTGTTGAGAGACGCCTCCCATTGACGGAGAGTCTATTGAGACATGGGGCGTCGATTGAGGGCTCGTCGATTGATACTGCCAAGGTAGTGTCTTGACAGCATTTGCGTCCTCCTTGAGGGCCTTTTCTGGGGCCCTTGGGGAGTTGTACCTGGACGTTTCCAACATAAATGTAAAACTTAACAAGTCAAGGACCTTCCACATTAGTTTTACCCAAAACAAACATTCGAAACATATTCAAACATGCTTGGCACACTCAAGTCACACATGCACGTCTCAAGGGCTAACTTTCTAACGTCTTGGACGTTCTTGGACGTTTGACCTCTAAACTTCATGAAACTTAACATACTGCTTTAAAATATAATAATTAATTATATAAAGACTTCATAAGCCTATGACACATATATAAGCACTTAAAAACATCTAAGGCCTCTTGGTGACTAGTCATCGAATGTCTTGGTCGTCCCTTGACGTTTGACTTCCAAATGACTTCAAATCACTCACGCATAGTTTAAAACATCTAATTAAGATGTTAACAAGCTTATAGAAACATGTTAGGCTCTAGACACCCTAACTCATTTTGGGAGTCTTATAGATGGAAAGTAGGAGGGTTCATCCTCATGAAATCCCAGTTTCAGCGGGAGTACTTGCATTGGGTTGAGGTACAACTCATAGGTTAGATTGGGCAACCATATGATTATTGACGACATGAGCTTTAGTCGGGTCAAATCCCTAAGGCAGCCCTTATCTCTGCATTAGTCATATCCCCTTCGACATGGGGAGCTTGAGGACCCTCTGACATTAGAGGCATTTGGGGCACTTGAGGTCCTTGAGGTTCTTGAGGGTAAATGTCTCATTCACATCCTCTTGGTCACGTATAGGTACTTGCTAATCACGAGGCGGAATTCTCTCATTAGTCACTCCTCCCTCCAACCTTGTAGCGGGTGTACTCCCCGTATTCATGTCCTATAAACACAAAAGAAGAGGTTGAGAAAAGACATCTTATAGGACTCAACTCTATGGCACGACACTAGAGTAATGAATAAAGTAAAACTTCTATCATCTTATAGCCTCTCGCTCATGTATGTGTCACTACTCACACCGATGAGCAAGACTCTACTAGATTTGGCTTGTGAGACTTTGGACCCTAAACTATTTCCCAAAACCTTATGCTCCGATACCAAGTTTGTAATGAGCCACAAGTACACCTTAGACAAAGGGAGCACTCTTGGGTTGTCACAAGGCATACTTGACTTCACGGAGGTTTTGTACAAGCCTCTTAGCTATCATTCATTAAAGATATGAAAAGTAGTGCAAAATTAAAACTTTTCACACCAATAATAATAAAACTCTTTTATAAAATACTAAGGAATAAGTCTCATCATCACAAGCCAACTTAAAGACACATCTTAAATATCTTAGGGTCACGACCCTTTACATTGAAAGAAATACATAATAAGCCTTATACAAGTCTTAAAGAAGAAACTAAAGGAAAAATAGACTATGTCCTCGAATATATGAGTACATACCAAGCCTTGAGAGAGTCAACGTCCCAAGCTTTGCCTTCTAGGAACCTTCACTTGACTTCAACCTATACTTATAGAGTATAGAAAAGTATGGGTTAGTACAAGCATTGTACTAAGTATGGCATTATGCGAAAACACATGTAAAAGAGGACATTTTAGTTAAAATAAAGCTTTCATGCTATTTAAGTAAAACCTTCATGAATATAGTCACACAACATCAAATAGATCATCATGTAACACATAAAGTAAAACTTCCATAATTTCAACATAAACTTATACTTTACATTAAACCCATTTCCCATAAAGTTTCCCTATCTAAAGTTATTCTATGAATCACTAAGGTAATACATGAAGAAACCTCCAATACAATAACTTAAATACACACCTAAGTGATCATAAATACTACCAAGGATAATCATTGTTCACCACACTTAACAAGACAACATTCAATATCAAAGACACTAGAGGAACATACTTGCATTTTAGGACTACACATAAGAACCATCCTCCAAGACAACCCTCAAGTTACACTTAGTGCAATGTGAAGGTAGCATCACATACTAACACTTCCACCTTAGTGCTCCTTGAGGATTCCCTTATACTAGCCACATCATATTCATCATTTACATAATATTCATAAATCTTACACATAAATCATCATACTTCATAAATCTTAAACTCAAAATTAACATACTTCACTTTCATTAGACATAAAGTCACATTACTTCATTTACATCACATAATGACCTATTCATTCATTTTCACATAAGGACACACCAAGACTCCCTCTAAATGCCTACTTTTATAATGGATAGATTCCGTCCCATTCCACCACCTACCCTGTACACTCTTTAAAAGACATAGTTCATTAAATTCATTTGTGGGGGCTAGCTTTAACCGACATAGACCATGAGAGCTAGAAATGGAATCCCGGTATTAACCCCTACCGGATGAGGGATCCCTTCTTGCATAAGGTAGGGTCATTATTGAGCTTTTACATGGAATTTTTCCAATAGCTAATCCTATGTGGGCGCATAGTTAAGGAATAAGGAGATTTCTTCTAAGTAACTCATTCTCTACTAAAGAGGAGTACTCATCTCAAGAGGTACGTTTGATACAACATCTCAACTCGCGAAGTGTATCCATACCTTTCACATAATCACCATAATCCATAACATTGACATCTAAACATGCTCATACCTATATCCATCATAATTCAAAACACTATCATTCTTCACATATACATATACTTCATTTAGACATGATATCTTCAAGTCACACATTAACAACTTCATAAGAGCACCACATACATATCATTCAAAATCATCACTTCACTTCACATACTATGCCTTCAACGCCATAATCACAATACACACACTCATACATATATTAATATACTTAAAATAAACACCACCACCAAAGGTGGACCATACCGATCAAGATCATTTCACAATAATAACTAAATAATATAACCAACTTACCATTCATCCAAGCTTTCACCACCTTTCCTCAATTTTCTCAAATAATTCATCATAAAATAGCATTTAAGGCAGTAGCTAATCACAATATAACATAAAGAAATACCACTGTAACATTTTCTAACATTATATAGGCATATACACTAAACCCAATTCATAAGCCAAAAGTTGGAAATATGCATGAGTGTGGGTTCATTGGGGCTTTGACATTAAAATCATCAACTAACACTAAAACTAACATATTTCAATCATTAAAACATTTTTATGTGAAGACCCATGCTTACAATCAAAATAGATGAACACACTTTTTGGAATCTCTTTGGAATGAATCCTTGAATGAAAGAAGCTTCAATGATGAACTACCATACCTTAATATGAAGAAACCCACGAGATTTGGTGAAGAAAATTCAAGGATTTGGTCTTCTTCTTTGGAGCTTGAAGCTTTTCCAATGGAGGATTCAATTTAGAGAGAGAATTTAGAGAGAAGGGAGACCATGTAAAAAAATTGTTCTAATTGAGGGTTGAGGTTTTTTATTAGAGTAAAGGGTGTTTCATGACCTAAAATCAATATAAAATACACCCCCAAATACCCAAAACAGCCCTACATCAATTGGCCTTTTTAAACAAGTCAAACTTCACTTAAATTTTCAGAATTATCGTCGGGAAACAAGTCTACGACGCGGAGCTGTTCCCGCAAGATTTTTGAAAATAAATTTTGAGACAGAAAAATCCGCGTTGTATACGCGACGCGGATCAAGAATTTGTACCAAAGTGCACCATGTCCGCAACGTGGACTCATTTCACTAAGGAACAATCTTGGCTTCCTTGGGCAGCTTGTTGATTCAAGGGTTGCGTCCTCCTTAAGGACCCCGAGGGCGGTCTTTGGGAAGTCGTAATCGGATATTTTGACCCTAAACATGTCCTTCTAGGTTTTAGGGTTATCCCCACTGATTTTAGACTCCAAACAACACATAAAAACACATACGACATACAAGGACGCACTAGCACATACACAAGGCTAGTTTCCGAACGTCTTGGTCGTCCCTTGACGTTTGACCTCCAAACTTACCAAACTGACTTCAAGCAGTAAAATTCACTATTTTAACACAATATTAACTCATGAATCAGTTGAGAAGCTCTAGTTCAACCTAGTCGATTATGAGGGTTGCTACATTTGAGAAGTTATCAAGGAATCATTCCTTGATAGGTTCTTTCTAAGGGAGAAAAAGGAAGCAAAGGTACAAGAATTTATCAACCTTCTTAAAGAGGCATGGGTGTTGAGTAACCAAGTATGCATCATCTATAGTGGCGGATCCTAAGGATGAGATGAGTAGGTTTATGACGGGGGAGTCTAACTTGGTGAGAAAAGAATGTAGTTTCACTATGCTTCATGATATGGTGTATGCTAAACAAATGGAGGATGAGAAACTCCACTAGAAGAATAGGGAAGTGAAGAGGCCTAGGGATGATGATGGAAATTCTTCAAAGGGTAAGTTTGAGGGTCAAGGGTGACCGAGATTCAAGAGAAGGTTCTCCAACCAAGATTACTCTAGTTCTCCAAGGGTCAAAAAGGATAGGGTGTCTAATACTAATCCTCGAGAAGGTAATAGTGGTGGATCATGCATGACAAGGCCTACTTGTGCCAAGTGTGGCAAGATACATGAGGGAAAGTGCCTTGTTGGGACAGATGGTTTCTTTCAGTGTGGGAAAAGTGGTCATATGGTGAGAGATTGTCTCATGCTAAAGGTTCAAGAGAGAGAGGGAAAGCAGTTTGGGAATTACTGACCCTTTGCTGCATAATTTTTGACAACTACAAATACATTTTTAAATTCTTAGTTTATCTATCTTGACATAAACTATCAAGACATTAAGCAATCAGCTTGGGAATTATTATTCTAGCTTTGAACATTGTCTTAGACATTATTTTACCTTAGCTTTGAAGATCTCCAATTCCAAGAAATTAGAAGTGAGTATTAAAGATTATTCATTGTAGATGGTGAAAAGACAATATCAATCATACCTAGTTGATGGAAACACCAGTTGGTATCGATTTCTTGCTTTTTACTATGTCTAGCAAAAACCCCAATTATAGGGGTGTGATTATGTGATTATGGGTTATTATAACTATCGTGTATTGCTAATCGATAATTAATTTGTTGTGTAAAGGTGATTTTGTTCAGTAGTAATGATTGAATTTAATGTGTTGTAGTTGCAAATACAATCTTAGCTTAGTGTTTTCGTCTTGTGTGAGAGAGAGGTTTTGAAAACAAAACTACTGAATCGATAGTCTGTGGGTATTGAATTGTCATGGGTTCATCTCGAGAGAGTGACTCCTAAACCCTCTACCACACACTCAGCTCAAGAGAGTGACTGGGAAAAGGCGAAGGTTGTGCTTAATTGTCGCTTATTGGTGTTCGAGAGAAACTAATTTGATTCGTGGTAAGTTGCTCGAGATAGTTTACCCCCTGCCTAATAATAATATATAACTATATACTATTATTTGCGATTACTCGGTTGTTTGTCTTATCCCATAATCCTATCATATCCCAAGAATCCGTATCCATACTTGAATCGTCATTTATTTTATGTTTTAGTTGATGATTAACTGAAAACCTCTCTTTTTGATAATTGAAACTTGTGTCACCCCTTTAATTTGTGATGTTATTACTCGTAAATGTCTTTAGCTATAACTAATTTGAATTGATTCACACTTGACTATCAATTCTCAAAACCACTCACTGTGGGATTCACTCCCAACGCACTTAGTTGGGTCATATTAATGTCTAACGCCTGCCGACACTTATTATTGGATGAAGTGTTGTGATACGTCAAGTCAAAATAGCGTTGTTGCTGGGAGTGGTGTTATTTGAGAATTTTTGGTTAAGTTGAATTTTGATATTGCTAGTTCTAGTGATACTTCATTAATTTTTAGTTTTGTTTTGATTGGTTGAGTGTTGAAATAGGATGTATTAGTATGAACAACAACATTGGCAGCCAAGTGGGCTATCAAATGGGTAGTGCTCTTCATCAGGACGGCATCAATAATATTAATAGTGTTATTAACCCTACTCAAATGGGTGAGATGGGTGCCATTTGCATTCCACAAGCTAGCGGGAATGGAATATTTGAGGTTACTAGCACGACTCTTCATCTCTTTTAATCTAGAGGCTTCTATGGAGGACTGGAACAGGAAGTTTTGCATGAGCATATAAGGATCTTTGCAAAGGTGTGCATTCTTTTGTTATTCAATAATGTGTCACATGAATACATCAGGCTTTGGTTATTTCCATTATCATTGATGGGGAATCTAAATAAGTGGTTGGCCGAGTTATAAGACAAATCCATCAGGTCATGAGAGGAATTGGTTATTGCATTCAATACGAGATTCTTTCCTCCATCAATGATGATGAAGCTTAGAGATGACATTCAAGGTTTTAAGCGAAGGGAGGGGGGGAGCCAATCCATGAAATATGGATAAGGTTTAAGAAACTCTTGCTTAAATGCCCTACTTATAGGTTTCCAAGTGATTTACTAGTGTAATACTTCTACCATATTTCTGATTCGGTTAATAAAGGGTTGGATGATCAATTGGTCTGAAGAGAAATAATGTCACAATCATTGGAGGTGGCCTTATTTCTTCTTGACGACATGAACAAAATAAATCAGCATGGCACCCAAGAGGACCAAGTCTCTCCATTCTATTTTCGAATGACACAATAGCAAATTGCGAAGAAAGAGAGAGAGATGAAAACATTAAGAAAATGCTAACTCAAATAGATTCATTACAAAAGCATATGAAGGAGACATGTAGAGTGTTTAGAGTTGAGGAGGGTTCTTCCCCCGATGACTCAAAGCCGAACGAGAATCAAGGTTGGAACTTTAGGAGATACAAGGAGGGTTCTACCCACGCTATTAACAGCACGGTGGAAATCAATGTTGGAACTATCAAAAAGGAGAAGAGTGAAGTGCATATTGGCGAAGAGGAAAACTATGAAGAGAATCACACTCATTCAACTGGAAGCACAAGATCGAGAACAAGTGAGAGTAGCCCTCGAGTTAATGACCTACTATCACACATCCCTGATAAAGTAGAGGGTTCAAACGACCTGTTAAAAGGAATGAAAACTAATTTCTCATCATTGAACAATAAAGTAAAATCAACCGCGGATGTAATCAAAACACTTGAAGGACAATTGAGTCTACTTGCAGCACAGTTAGAACTAAGAATGGCCACAAAATATGATGGTAGACAATTATTTGTGGTTACACATAACGGAAAAATAGAAATAAGGAATTTGTCGGGAATGTAACGACCCACAAGTACACCCTAGAAGAAAGGAGTACTACTGAGTCGGAACACGGCGTACTCGACCTCATGGAGGTCTTTCACAAGACTCTTAGCTATCAGTCATTACATAAGATATGAAAAGTAGTGCGGAATTTAAAACATTTTACAAAATAATAATAATCATAATAATAATATTTTATAACATACTAAGGAATAAGTCTCACCGTCACAAGGAAATCTTAAAGACGCACCTTAAACATCTTAGGGACACGACCCTTTACATTGAAATAAATACATATATATTCTTATACAAGTATCAAAGAAGAATTAAAGAAACATAGACTATGCCCTCGAATATATGAGGCCATACTTAGTCTTGAGAGAGTCGATTCCCAAGCTTGCCTTCTAACCTTCAACTTGCCTCCAACCTATACTTATAGAGTATAGAAAAGTATGAGGTTAGTACAAACATTGTACTAAGTATGGAATTATGCAAAATCATGAAAAAGGGACAACTTAGAAGAAACATACAAGTCATGCTATTTTGATAAAAACCTTCATGCATTAAGTTACAAAACATCATATAGTATCATCATTTAGCACATAAGGTAAAACTTCAATTTTTCTTAACAAAGGAGCATACTTACAGTAAACCCAAAATCACACATGAACTACTCATATCCGAAATTATCCTAAGGCTCCCCTAGGTAAGACATAAGGATATTGCCCATACAATCTCCTCAAAACCTACCTAAGAGATCCTTAAGTCCTTTAGACTACTAAGGATAATCATATTTCATTTCATTTATAAAAGTCACCAGTCAATACCAAAGACACTATAGAAACATACATGTACTTAGGAACTTCACATAAGAACCATCCTCCAAGACCACTCCCAAGTCACACTTAGTGCAATGTGAAAGTAAAATCCTATGCTACCACTTCCACTCAGTGCTCCTTAGGAATCACCTTAGAATAGGCACATCACATGCATCATGTACTAAGATTTCATCATACAAGTCATAACATCAACATGCTCCTTTAACATTAGACATAGAGTCACATTACTTTTATTTGCATCTCATAATGACCCATTCATACATTTCATATAAGGACACACCAAGACTCCCTCCAAATGTCTACTTGTGTAATGGGTATGTAGCGTCCCATTCCACTACCACCCTATGTAGTACACCTTTAAGAATACTTAGTTCATTTACATACATTTGTGGGGTCTAGGTTTAACCGACATAGACCATGAGAGCTAGACATGGGATCCCGGTATTAACCCCTACCGGATGAGGGATCCTGACTTGCCTAAGGTAGGGTCATATTCTTTATCCTTTACATGGGTTCTCCATTAGCTACACCTATGCGGGTGCATAGTTAAGGGATAAGGAGAATTATACTAAGTAACTCATTCTCTACTACCGAAGAGCACTCATCTCAAGAGGTCCATTGAATACAACATCTCTATTCCTGGAGTGTACCCACCCCTTCTTCAAATCTTCTCGGTGCTAATCATAACTCCCCCATGGAGTCTTAAACATTCATTCACTATAGGTTAAGAGATAACTATTGAACACCACATCTCAACTCACGAAGGGTATTCAACCTCCAACCTATCTTTGGAAAGCTCATCGGGAATAGTGAGATTACTACTAAACACTTCATCTCAACTCATGAAAAGTGTTCACCCCAAAATCTCCCTTTTTTAAACTTATGAATAGTAGGGATGGTCTAAGCACTTCATCTCTAATCATGAAGAGTGTCTACCCTACAATCCCCGATTTTCATTCATTGACTTCATTCATGCGTTCAAGTGTGTGTGTGAGTACATGTGAGCACACCTTTCACATAATAACCATTATTCATATCATTGACTTCTAGACATGCTCATACCCACATTTATCACAATTCACACATTGTCATACTTCACATATCAAATATATACTTCATTTAAACATAAACCCTTCAAGATAGTCATTTCAACCTTTTAACACATAACATGCATATACATATCAAAATCATCACTTCACTTCACATATCATGCCTTCAAGGACATTCTCACAATACACATATAACTTCATATACTTCAAGTAAACACCGCCACCAATGGTGGACCATACCACTCAAGATTTACTTCAATAGAACTTAACCAAAATAGAAAAATGTACCCTTCATCCAAGCCTTTACCACTTTTCCTCAATATTTCATCAAAAATTTCGTAAATAAGGCAGTAGCTAATCACATCACAATATAGAGAAAACCGTAGTTCTAACATTATCAAACCATGCAGCTTAAAACCACTTCATAAGCCAAAAGTTGAGAAATTGGGTTGAGCATGGGGTCATTGGGTTTTTAACCCAAAAATCATCAAATAACATTAAAAATATCATATTACATTCACTAATACGTTTTCATGCAAGACCCATGCTTAGAGTTCAAAATAGAAGAATTTGGAGTTTGAAAAGTGTTGAAATGGGCTCCTTGAATGAAAGAAGATTCAAGGATGAACTACCATACCTCAATATGAAGAAACCCACGAAATGTGGTGAAGAAACTTGAAGAATTTGGTTTTCTTCCATGGAGCTTGAAGCTTCTTGAAAATAGAGGTTCTTGGAAAAGGTTTTGGGAGATTTTGATTTTGAATTTGGGGGTTTGATTTGACGGGTGAAATGGGGTTTAAAGTGACCTAAAACCGTCCACAAATGATCCCTAAAGTTCCCAAAAGACTCCTACACCAATTGGACCCTTTTCCAAAATCTAATTTGACTTAAAAATAACGCGACCAAATCTAGGAGTCTACGGAGTGTTACGGAGGTATTTTTTTATTCTTGGTTCTTTAAAATTTTGGGACACAATGGTTCGTGACGGCCCCGCATCACAGGGCAAGATTTTTTCCCTTCAAGTGTTGGCTGCGCGTCGCGAAGAAGCCTCCACGTCTAGGCTGCCCGGCAGCTTTGATGGTCCATGTTTGGGTCCTCCTCGGGGACCCTTAGGCTGGTCCCCGGGGCGTCTTTATCTGACATTTCAACCCTTTACATGTCAGTCTACGTATAGGAACTATCTATTGTAAATTTCACCCTTAAACCACCCTCCAAAACTCCACTTCAAAACACTACGACACACTAGTTCAACTTCGAGTAGTTTCCGAACGTCTTGGACGTTCTTGGACGTTTGACTTCCAAACTTCACAAACTGACTTCTAATGCTAAAATACATCATTTTAAATCATTATTAACTCATGGAACACATGCTAAGCTCTAGTTTTACCTATTTCATTTTTAGGGTCGTTACAATCTCCCCCATTTAGAACAACATTCGTCCTCGAATGACACTAAACACTTTCAAGGACATCAAGGACTCAACTAGCGGCATACCAAACATATCATAAAGGTCAAAACATTCATAGTTAATTTCACCAAACTTACAAGGAACACTAACTTCATATCATCAAGCATTTTAAGCAACACAAGCAATTTGGAACAAATTCCATAATTCAAAGAACACACTCACTTCATCATTTTCATTTCCATTATGGAGGAACTACCTTCTCCAATATTAGACATGTTTATCACACCATCATGAAAGTCAACATGCAATAACCTTCAAATCACACATTGGCACATAGCATAGGAACTTTGAAGCAATTAAGCAATATCATTAGCTACACATTATAAAGGAAAGATAGATTTACTACCAATCTACTCATATAGCTATAAAAGCATTAAGAGCATGCAAAACATTACATTATCAATGAAACTCATAACATAAGGAGATATGCAACTTATACTAATGCAAGATTCCAAAACAAAACAAAACTACAAAGGATTTTTGGCCTCAAGCTTGAGTAGAAATAGAAGGAAAGATGAGGATATCAACTACCTTCCTACTCAACTCATTCTCCCCCACTTAGGGTAAACTCATCTAACACAAAACATAAAAACCATAAGAAATTATGACTAACCCGGGCCTTCACTCCGGATTAGTCGCTTCTTTAGCTCTGAGTGCATAGAAATGATTCCTCTTTGGAACATTGGGATCCAGACCACCATGAGGATCTTGGTTGACCTCTTTCCCTTTTTCCTTGAGGTTAGGGTAATCTCTTATCTTATGACCCCTATTACCACATCCAAAGCAACCATCCGTGCCGGCAAGATACTATCACGACCCGAAAGCACCCCCTAAAAGTTAGGGAAACCTTCGAATCATGATCGGGCGTACTTGAGCCCTTTGGGGTCTCGTACAATCCCTCTAACTAGCATTCATAACATAAAGCATGAAAAGTTGTGCGGAATTAAAACTTTTCACGATAATAATAAATAAAGGAGTCTTTTCATAAATACTAGGAAAATCTTATCGTCAGAAGCCAACTTAAACTCACAACTTGGAATCTTAGGGACACGGCCCTTTACAATAAAAGTAAATACATTTTTAAGTCTTAATTAAGAAACTAAGAAACATAAACTATGTCCTCGAATATATGAGGACATACCCCATTCTTGAGAGATAGAATTCCCATGCTTCAACTTCGATCCTCCAAAAAGTCTCCCAACCTATACTCATAAGGTATATAAAAGTATGGGGTTAGTACAATAATGTACTAAGCATGGCATATGCAAAAACATACAAAAAGGGACATTTTAGTAAAAATGACTTGTCATGCAATTAAAGCAATATTCATGAATCTGGAAACAAACCAACATAAGAATCGACAATCAACATTTTATGGCAACTTTACCAAAACTTAGAGTAATCAAAAGGAACATTTCAATGAACTTACTAAACTTACAATGACAATTGAATAAAGCATCACAGTGAATATATTGGATTCTTACAATGAAGACCTTACAGTGAATGGCACGGTCCAAGTCATATGAACTCTTTTTCCTTTGAAGTTGCCCTAACCCAAGGTTATCCTAAGACTCCCTAAAGTGAGCTAAGAAGGGATTTTCATTACACCTCCCTTCAAAGCACACCAAAGCGACCCTTAAAACTACCAAATCTTAGGCTTACTTCGTTGGAAATCAAATCCACGCCCTTGGCTAACATATGCAAGACACTCACGGAAAATATAGGTCATACCAAGTGCAATGTGAGAGTAGCATCCCATACTACCACTCCCACTTAGTACTCCTAATGAATTCCATTTACTCAAGTACTCCACAATAATCATCCATAACACTACACCATAGTACTCATTCACACGGATTTCATGAAGGTACTCTTCTCCCATAGTAGGTATAGGTCACACCAAGTGCAATGTGAGAATAACATCCCATACTACTACTCCCACTCAATGCTCCTACTCGGTAAATAATGCGGATTGAGAACTTCACGACATACATACACAAATTCAACAATATACAAGATAATTATTTTCAAATTAATTCTTTGTGGGAGTTAGCTTAACCGACAAAGACCATGAGAGCTAGACATGGAATCCCGATATTAACCCCTATCGGATGAGGGATCCTTACTTGCCTAGTGTAAGGTCATGCTTCTTAGCGTTTACATGGCTTTTCCAATAGCTACACCTATGCGGGCACATAGTTAAGGGATAATGAGATTTCTACTAAGTAACTCACTCTCTACTAACGAGGAGTACTCATCTCAAGAGGTACTTTGGATTACAACATCTCAACTCACGAAGTGCAATCCACCTCCCCTTCATATCCTCTCGGTGCTAGGCATAACTCCCCACGGATTTCTCAATATAATAGTCTATCTTAGAAAGCTCACTAGGAATGGAGAGGTTGCTACTAGACACTACATCTCAACTCACGAAGTATGTCCACCTCAAGATTCCCCTTTTTGCTCAACTTGGCATAATACAAATCTTAAAAGAGTGTGTGTGTGTACATGTGCACACCTTGCATATAAGCATTGCTTCATTATCATCAAGTTCTACACATACTTTAACCTTAATTCATCAAGTTACACACGCTACATGCTTCTCATAATCATACACTTCATTTAGACATAAACTAGGTCAAACATGCAATTCAAGCTACGTCAAACACAATACAAGACCCATTTCCCATATATCTTCATTTCACATATTAGACCTTCAAGATGACATACTCAAAACATACTAAGTAACATCAAGTTCATAAATTAGCACCGCCACCCATAAGGTGGACCATACCACTCAAACAGAATTTCATAATAAGAAATATACACTGAGAGCAACTCGTCAACAAATCAAACCATCATCACCCATAAGCAATTTATCAATATTTCACCATATTAAAGCCCTTAGGGTAGTAGCTACACCAACATGACAAACACAAGAAGACCCAAGTTCATACCTTACTCAAATCATGCTCACATAACCCATTTCCAAGCCAAAAGTTGGAGTATGCATATACAAGTGTTTCATGGAGTTTTAACATCAAAATCATCAATTCAAACCATTATAAATACATTTAAACCATTAGAACTTAAATACAAGAAGACCCATACTAGAAATCAAAGTTAGAAGAAGTTTGAGTTTAGAAACCCTTTTGAAAACCATTTTGGAAATTGGCTTCTTGAATGAAAAGATATTCAAGAATGGATACCATACCTCACTAAGCAAGCCAAATCCAAGAGTTTTTGATGAAGAGACACGTCCAACCAGCCCTCCTATCCTTCCTTGACTTGTAGCTTCCAATGGAGTCTTGGAGAGAGTTTCTTTAGAGAGAGAGAGTTGAATTTAGAAGTGAGGGGGTCCTGTCTAGGTCTAGGGTTTAAAACTCATTTAATATACCCAAAAATACCTTAACAAACCATCCAAACTCTTATTTAGACGTGGGGTGAATTTACAAGTTCACCCCTAACTTAGCAGAAAAATCTGCGCACAGGGACAGACTTGCGATGACTTGCTTGTGACGGGGCGTCACGGGTGCAACGGCCCGTCCTGACCGTCCGTTGCAAACTTCAGAGGCTTGCCAAGGGTCACCTATACACCCTTGAACAAGTCCCCCACGATGTAACCTTGTGACGGGGCGTTACAGCCATGACTGGCCGTCGACTGCTCCGTCGCCAAGGCTGCCTGGGACAGCCTGCTTACCAGGTTTTGGGTCCTTCCTCAAGGACCCTTCGATGGTCCTTGGGGATAATTTCCCGGATGTTTCCAACACAAATATGATCATCTATAAGTTTAACACCTCTCACATGAATTTCATCCAAAACGAACACATAATACTCGACAAAACTCGTCTAGACGTACAAGGTCGACTCAAGGCATATCTTTCGAATGCCTTGGACGTTCTTGGTCGTTTGACCTCCAAACTTCACGAAACTTTGTGCACTGCCTAAGGACACTAAACTAACTCCGTATAACTTAAAGTCAACTCAAGAAACAATCATGAGGCTCTAGTTCACCTTATTTCATTTCGGGGCGTTATATTCTCCCCCACTTGATATAACATTCGTCCTCGAATGACACTTAAATTTTTTTAAGAACAACAAGGACTCTCTTAGCATCATATAATTCACTTAGATCATGATCAAAACATCAACAATAAAAGCATCAATTAGCAAGGAACATCATTTCACACTTTCAACACTTATCAACATAGACAACCTTTGCCAAACTTCACAAAGTCAAAACTCAACCTTAAACTTCTTTTATGGAGGAACTACCTTCTCCAACATTAAACATGCTCATATACAACAATTTTGCACATATTTAAACTTCAATTAAGGCAAGGCAAATTTTTCTCAAATTGCAAATTTTTCACAGTGAACATTCACTGTAACACTGTCAAACATACAAAACTTTCAAAATTCCACTCTTTGGGCAATATATCAAGATGACATGATCATATGAACTATACAACCATATAAACTCATCTCATAACACAAAAGTAACAATAACAAAGAGTTGAGACTTACCAAAATCATCAACCCGGATTAATTATCCTTTCTAGCCCCCATCCCATAGGAAGGGTTCTTCTTGGGAACATTAGGATCTAGGGAAGCTTGATTGACATCTCTCCCCCTTGATTTAAGGTTTGGGCAGTCCCTCATCTTGTGGCCTTTATTACCACATGCAAAACAACCATCCGATCCGTCAACACACTTACCCCCATGTTGCTTGCCACAAGTAGGGCACCTAGCCCTTTCATAGGAATGACCACCACCTTGAGAAGATTGATTTGTAGCCCTATCCTTGTTTCCCATAGAAGAATCTTGGGGATAAAACCTCTTCTTAGGCCTTTGGTGACTAGAATCATCCGACCTAGGTCTCTTACCCTCTTGCCTTATCTCCCTAATTTTGGACTCCTCAATTTGTTGCGCATAAACCATGAGCCTAGAGATATCCATATCATTAAGAAGCATAGCCGTACGACACTCTTTTTCCACCAAGCTAGACACGCCCATCACAAACTTGTTCATCCTAGCCCTAGGGTTGGCTACCATGGTTGGGGCATACTTAGAGAGTAGGGTGTATTTGAGAGAGTACTCTTGCACCCTCATTCCCCCTTGATGGAGGTTCATGAATTCTACCATCTTCTTCTCCCTCCACTCTAAAGGAAAGAATCTATCTAGGAAAACCTCTATGAATTCCTCCCAATCAACCTGTCCTCTTTCTAAGGGTCTCTCACCCCTCTATTGCTCATACCTCACTTGAGCAACATCCTTAAGTTGGTAAGCGGCCAATTCCATTTATCCCTAGGGGTCACACCCATAGCATCTACCACCTTGAAAACCTCATCTATGAAGCCTTGTGGATCTTCATCCACCTTAGTGCCATGAAAAGTAGGAGGGTTCATCCTCATAAAATCCCGAATCCTAGAAGCGGGAGTACTAGCATTTGGTTGGGGCCTATATCCTAGGTTAGCTTGGCCCACAAAGTGACTGTTGACAACTTGAGCTTGAGCCGTCATGAGTTGGGTCAAGTTCATTAGGGCAGCCCTCAACACCGCATTAGTCATATCACCCTCAACAAATAGAGCTTGAGGCATAGAAGGCACTTGAGGTTCTTGAAGAGGAACCTCCTCATTTTCCTCCCCTAAGCCAACAATAGGAACTTGGTCAACACGGGGAAGGACTCTCTCATTTGGTACACCTCCCTCCTCCCTTCTAGCGGTCGATCTCCTCGTATTCATGTCCTAGAAACACAAAAAGAAGAGGTTGAGAATAGACACCTTATATACTCAACTCTAAGGCACGATACTAGAATAGAGAAGAAAGTGCAACTTCTAGCATCCTATAGCCTCTTGTCCATGGATGTGTCGCGACTCACACCAATGACCAAGATACTACTAGATGTGGCTTGTGAGACTTTTAGACCTTAAACTATTTCCCAAAACCTTATGCTCTGATACCAAGTCTGTCACGATCCGAAAGCACCCCCTAAAAGTTAGGGAAACCTTCGAATCATGACCGGGTGTACTTGACCCCTTTGGGGTCTCGTACAAGCCCTCTAACTAGCATTCATAACATAAAGCATGAAAAGTAGTGCGGAATTAAAACTTTTCACGATAATAATAAATAAAGGAGTCTTTTCATAAATACTAGGAAAATCTTATCGTCACAAGCCAACTTAAACTCACAACTTGGAATCTTAGGGACACGGCCCTTTACAATAAAAGTAAATACATTTTTAAGTCTTAATTAAGAAACTAAGAAACATAAAACTATGTCCTCGAATATATGAGGACATACCCCATTCTTGAGAGATAGAATTTCCAAGCTTCAACTTCGATCCTCCAAAAAGTCTCCCAACCTATACTCATAAGGTATATAAACGTATGGGGTTAGTACAACAATGTACTAAGCATGGCATATGCAAAAACATACAAAAAGGGACATTTTAGTAAAAATGACTTGTCATGCAATTAAAGCAATATTCATGAATCTAGAAACAAACCAACATAAGAATCGACAATCAACACTTTATGGCAACTTTACCAAAACTTAGAGTAATCAAAAGGAACATTTCAATGAACTTACTAAACTTGCAATGACAATTGAATAAAGCATCACAGTGAATATATTGGATTCTTACAATGAAGACCTTACAGTGAATGGCACGGTCCAAGTCATATGAACTCTTTTTCCTTTGAAGTTGCCCTAACCCAAGGTTATCCTAAGACTCCCTAAAGTGAGCTAAGAAGGGATTTTCATTACACCTCCTTTCAAAGCACACCAAAGCGACCCTTAAAACTACCAAATCTTAGGCTTACTTCATTGGAAATCAAATCCACGCCCTTGGCTAACATATGCAAGACACTCACGGAAAATATAGGTCATACCAAGTGCAATGTGAGAGTAGCATCCCATACTACCACTCCCACTTAGTACTCCTAATGGATTCCATTTACTCAAGTACTCCACAATAATCATCCATAACACTACACCATAGTACTCATTCACACGGATTTCATGAAGGTACTCTTCTCCCTTAGTAGGTATAGGTCACACCAAGTGCAATGTGAGAATAGCATCCCATACTACTACTCCCACTCAATACTCCTACTCGGTAACTAATGTGGATTGAGCACTTCACGACATACATACACAAATTCAACAATATACAAGATAATTAGTTTCAAATTAATTCTTTGTGGGAGTTAGCTTAACCGACAAAGACCATGAGAGCTAGACATGGAATCCCGATATTAACCCCTATCGGATGAGGGATCCTTACTTGCCTAGTGTAAGGTCATGCTTCTTAGCGTTTACATGGCTTTTCCAATAGATACACCTATGCGGGCACATAGTTAAGGGATAAGGATATTTCTACTAAGTAACTCACTCTCTACTACCGAGGAGTACTCATCTCAAGAGGTACTTTGGATTACAACATCTCAACTCACGAAGTGCAATCCACCTCCCCTTCATATCCTCTCGGTGCTAGGCATAACTCCCCACGGATTTCTCAACATAATAGTCTATCTTAGAAAGCTCACTAGGAATGGAGAGGTTGCTACTAGACACTACATCTCAACTCACGAAGTATGTCCACCTCAAGATTCCCCTTTTTGCTCAACTTGGCATAATACAAATCTTAAAAGAGTGTGTGTGTGTACATGTGCACACCTTACATATAAGCATCGCTTCATTATCACCAAGTTCTACACATACTTTAACCTTAATTCATCAAGTTACACACTCTACATGCTTCTCATAATCATACACTTCATTTAGACATAAACTAGGTCAAACATGCAATTCAAGCTACGTCAAACACAATACAAGACCCATTTCCCATATCTTCATTTCACATATTAGACCTTCAAGATCACATACTCAAAACATACTAAGTAACATCAAGTTCATCAATTAGCACCGCCACCCATAAGGTGGACCATACCACTCAAATAGCAATTCATAATAAGAAATATACAATGAGAGCAACTTGTCAACAAATCAAACCATCATCACCCATAAGAAATTTATCAATATTTCACCATATTAAAGCCCTTAGGGCAGTAGCTACACCAATATGACATACACAAGAAGACCCAAGTTCATACCTTACTCAAATCATGCTCCCATAACCCATTTCCAAGCCAAAAGTTGGAGTATGCATATACAAGAGTTTCATGGTGTTTTAACATCAAAATCATTAATTCAAACCATTATAAATACATTTATACCATTAGAACTTAAATACAAGAAGACCCATGCTAGAAATCAAAGTTAGAAGAAGTTTGAGTTTAGAAACCCTTTTGAAAACCATTTTGGAAATTGGCTTCTTGAATGAAAAGATATTCAAGAATGGATACCATACCTCACTAAGCAAGCCAAATCCAAGAGATTTTGATGAAGAGACACGTCCAACCATCCCTCCTATCCTTCCTTGACTTCTAGCTTCCAATGGAGTCTTGGAGAGAGTTTCTTTAGAGAGAGAGAGTTGAATTTAGAAGTGAGGGGAGGTCTAGGGTTTAAAACTCATTTAATATACCCAAAAATCCCTTAAAAAACCGTCCAAACTCTTATTTAGACGTGGGGTGAATTTACAAGTTCACCCCTAACTTGGCAGAAAAATCTGCGCACAGGGACAGACTTGCGACGACTTGCTTGTGACGGAGCGTCACGGGTGAAACGGCCCATCCTGACCGTCCGTTGCAAACTTCAGAGGCTTGACAAGGGTCCCCTCTACACCCTTGAACAAGTCCCCCACGACGAAAACCTTGTGACGGGGCATCACAGCCATGACTGGCCGTCGACTGCTCCGTCGCCAAGGCTGCCTGGGACAGCCTGCTTACCAGGTTTTGGGTCCTTCCTCAAGGACCCTTCGATGGTCCTTGGGGATAATTTACCGGACGTTTCCAACACAAATATTATCATCTATAAGTTTAACACCTCTCACATGAATTTCATCCAAAACGAACACATAATACTCGACGAAACTCGTCTAGACGTACAAGGTCGACTCAAGGCATATCTTTCGAATGCCTTGGACGTTCTTGGTCGTTTGACCTCCAAACTTCACGAAACTTTGTGCACTGCCTAAGGACACTAAACTAACTCCGTATAACTTAAAGTCAACTCAAGAAACAATCATGAGGCTCTAGTTCACCTTATTTCATTTCGGGGCGTTATATTCTCCCCCACTTGATATAACATTCGTCCTCGAATGACATTTAAATTTTTTTAAGAACAACAAGGACTCTCTTAGCATCATATAATTCACTTAGATCATGATCAAAACATCAACAATAAAAGCATCAATTAGCAAGGAACATCATTTCACACTTTCAACACTTATCAACATAGACAACCTTTGCCAAACTTCACAAAGTCAAAACTCAACCTTAAACTTCTTTTATGGAGGAACTACCTTCTCCAACATTAAACATGCTCATATACAACAATTTTGCACATATTTAAACTTCAATTAAGGTAAGGCAAATTTTTCTCAAATTGCAAATTTTTCACAGTGAACATTCACTGTAACACTGTCAAACATACAAAACTTTCAAAATTCCACTCTTTGGGCAATATATCAAGATGACATGATCATATGAACTATACAACCATATAAACTCATCTCATAACACAAAAGTAACAATAACAAAGAGTTGAGACTTACCAAAATCATCAACCCGGATTAATTATCCTTTCTAGCCCCCATCCCATAGGAAGGGTTCTTCTTGGGAACATTAGGATCTAGGGAAGCTTGATTGACATCTCTCCCCCTTGATTTAAGGTTTGGGCAGTCCCTCATCTTGTGGCCTTTATTACCACATGCAAAACAACCATCCGATCCGTCAACACACTTACCCCCATGTTGCTTGCCACAAGTAGGGCACCTAGCCCTTTCATAGGAATGACCACCACCTTGAGAAGATTGATTTGTAGCCCTATCCTTGTTTCCCATAGAAGAATCTTGGGGATAAAACCTCTTCTTAGGCCTTTGGTGACTAGAATCATCCGACCTAGGTCTCTTACCCTCTTGCCTTATCTCCCTAATTTTGGACTCCTCAATTTGTTGCGCATAAACCATGAGCCTAGAGATATCCATATCATTAAGAAGCATAGCCGTACGACACTCTTTTTCCACCAAGCTAGACACGCCCATCACAAACTTGTTCATCCTAGCCCTAGGGTTGGCTACCATGGTTGGGGCATACTTAGAGAGTAGGGTGTATTTGAGAGAGTACTCTTGCACCCTCATTCCCCCTTGATGGAGGTTCATGAATTCTACCATCTTCTTCTCCCTCCACTCTAAAGGAAAGAATCTATCTAGGAAAACCTCTATGAATTCCTCCCAATCAACCTGTCCTCTTTCTAAGGGTCTCTCACCCCTCTATTGCTCATACCTCACTTGAGCAACATCCTTAAGTTGGTAAGCGGCCAATTCCACTTTATCCCTAGGGGTCACACCCATAGCATCTACCACCTTGAAAACCTCATCTATGAAGCCTTGTGGATCTTCATCCACCTTAGTGCCATGAAAAGTAGGAGGGTTCATCCTCATGAAATCCCGAATCCTAGAAGTGGGAGTACTAGCATTTGGTTGGGGCCTATCTCCTAGGTTAGCTTGGCCCACAAAGTGATTGTTGACAACTTGAGCTTGAGCCGTTATGAGTTGGGTCAAGTTCATTAGGGCAGCCCTCAACTCCGCATTAGTCATATCACCCTCAACAAAAGGAGCTTGAGGCATAGGAGGCACTTGAGGTCCTTGAGGTTCCGGAGGCACTTGAGGTTCTTGAAGAGGAACCTCCTCATTTCCTCCCCTAAGCCAACAATAGGAACTTGGTCAACATGGGGAAGGACTATCTCATTTTGTACACCTCCCTCCTCCCTTCTAGCGGTCGATCTCCTCGTATTCATGTCCTAAAAACACAAAAAGAAGAGGTTGAGAATAGACACCTTATATACTCAACTCTAAGGCACGATACTAGAATAGAGAAGAAAGTGAAACTTCTAGCATCATACAGCCTATTGTCCATGGATATGTCGCGACTCACACCAATGACAAAGATACTACTAGATGTGGCTTGTGAGACTTTCAGACCTTAAGCTATTTCCCAAAACCTTATGCTCTGATACCAAGTCTGTCACGACCCGAAAGCACCCCCTAAAAGTTAGGGAAAACCTTCGAATCATGACCGGGCGTACATGACCCCTTTGGGATCTCGTACAAGCCCTCTAACTAGCATTCATAACATAAAGCATGAAAAGTAGTGCGGAATTAAAACTTTTCACGATAATAATAATAAAACGAGTCTTTCATAAATACTAAGAAATCTTATCGTCACAAGCCAACTTAAAGACACAACTTAGAATCTTAGGGACACCGCCCTTTACAATAAAATTAAATACATTTTTAAGTCTTAATTAAGAAACTAAGAAACATAAAACTATGTCCTCGAATATATGAGGACATACCCAATTCTTGAGAGATAGAATTCCCAAGCTTCAACTCCGATCCTCCAAAAGAGTCTTCCAACCTATACTCATAAGGTATATAAAAGTATGGGGTTAGTACAACAATGTACTAAGTATGGCATATGCAAAAACATACTAAAAGGGGCATTTTAGTAAAAATAACTTTTCATGCAATTAAAGCAATATTCATGAATCTAGAAACAAACCAACATAAGAATCGACAATTAACACTTTATGGCAACTTTACCAAAACTTACAGTAATCAAAAGGAACATTTTAATGAACTTACTAAACTTAAAATGAAAATTGAATAAAGCATCACAATGAACATAATGGATTCTTACAATGGAGACCTTACAGTGAATGGCACGGTCTAAGTCATATGAACTCTTTTCCTTTGAAGTTGCCCTAACCCAAGGTTATCCTAAGACTCCCTAAGGTGAGCTAAGAAGGGATTTTCATTACACCTCCCTTCAAAGCACACCAAAGCGACCCTTAAAACTATCAAATCTTAGGCTTACTTCGTTGGAAATCAAATCCACGCCCTTGGCTAACATATGCAAAAGAGTAGCCTCCCATACTACCACTCCCACTTAGTACTCCTAAGGATTCCCATACTACCACTCCCACTTAGTACTCCTAATGGATTCCATTTACTCAAGTACTCCACAATAATCATCCATAACACTACACCATAGTACTCATTCACACGGATTTCATGAAGGTACTCTTCTCCCTTAGTAGGTATAGGTCACACCAAGTGCAATGTGAGAATAGCATCCCATACTACTACTCCCACTCAATACTCCTACTCGGTAACTAATGTGGATTGAGCACTTCACGACATACATACACAAATTCAACAATATACAAGATAATTAGTTTCAAATTAATTCTTTGTGGGAGTTAGCTTAACCGACAAAGACCATGAGAGCTAGACATGGAATCCCGATATTAACCCCTATCGGATGAGGGATCCTTACTTGCCTAGTGTAAGGTCATGCTTCTTAGCGTTTACATGGCTTTTCCAATAGATACACCTATGCGGGCACATAGTTAAGGGATAAGGATATTTCTACTAAGTAACTCACTCTCTACTACCGAGGAGTACTCATCTCAAGAGGTACTTTGGATTACAACATCTCAACTCACGAAGTGCAATCCACCTCCCCTTCATATCCTCTCGGTGCTAGGCATAACTCCCCACGGATTTCTCAACATAATAGTCTATCTTAGAAAGCTCACTAGGAATGGAGAGGTTGCTACTAGACACTACATCTCAACTCACGAAGTATGTCCACCTCAAGATTCCCCTTTTTGCTCAACTTGGCATAATACAAATCTTAAAAGAGTGTGTGTGTGTACATGTGCACACCTTACATATAAGCATCGCTTCATTATCACCAAGTTCTACACATACTTTAACCTTAATTCATCAAGTTACACACTCTACATGCTTCTCATAATCATACACTTCATTTAGACATAAACTAGGTCAAACATGCAATTCAAGCTACGTCAAACACAATACAAGACCCATTTCCCATATCTTCATTTCACATATTAGACCTTCAAGATCACATACTCAAAACATACTAAGTAACATCAAGTTCATCAATTAGCACCGCCACCCATAAGGTGGACCATACCACTCAAATAGCAATTCATAATAAGAAATATACAATGAGAGCAACTTGTCAACAAATCAAACCATCATCACCCATAAGAAATTTATCAATATTTCACCATATTAAAGCCCTTAGGGCAGTAGCTACACCAATATGACATACACAAGAAGACCCAAGTTCATACCTTACTCAAATCATGCTCACATAACCCATTTCCAAGCCAAAAGTTGGAGTATGCATATACAAGAGTTTCATGGTGTTTTAACATCAAAATCATTAATTCAAACCATTATAAATACATTTAAACCATTAGAACTTAAATACAAGAAGACCCATGCTAGAAATCAAAGTTAGAAGAAGTTTGAGTTTAGAAACCCTTTTGAAAACCATTTTGGAAATTGGCTTCTTGAATGAAACGATATTCAAGAATGGATACCATACCTCACTAAGCAAGCCAAATCCAAGAGATTTTGATGAAGAGACACGTCCAACCATCCCTCCTATCCTTCCTTGACTTCTAGCTTCCAATGGAGTCTTGGAGAGAGTTTCTTTAGAGAGAGAGAGAGTTGAATTTAGAAGTGAGGGGAGGTCTAGGGTTTAAAACTCATTTAATATACCCAAAAATCCCTTAAAAAACCGTCCAAACTCTTATTTAGACGTGGGGTGAATTTACAAGTTCACCCCTAACTTGGCAGAAAAATCTGCGCACAGGGACAGACTTGCGACGACTTGCTTGTGACGGAGCGTCACGGGTGAAACGGCCCATCCTGACCGTCCGTTGCAAACTTCAGAGGCTTGACAAGGGTCCCCTCTACACCCTTGAACAAGTCCCCCACGACGAAAACCTTGTGACGGGGCATCACAGCCATGACTGGCCGTCGACTGCTCCGTCGCCAAGGCTGCCTGGGACAGCCTGCTTACCAGGTTTTGGGTCCTTCCTCAAGGACCCTTCGATGGTCCTTGGGGATAATTTACCGGACGTTTCCAACACAAATATTATCATCTATAAGTTTAACACCTCTCACATGAATTTCATCCAAAACGAACACATAATACTCGACGAAACTCGTCTAGACGTACAAGGTCGACTCAAGGCATATCTTTCGAATGCCTTGGACGTTCTTGGTCGTTTGACCTCCAAACTTCACGAAACTTTGTGCACTGCCTAAGGACACTAAACTAACTCCGTATAACTTAAAGTCAACTCAAGAAACAATCATGAGGCTCTAGTTCACCTTATTTCATTTCGGGGCGTTATATTCTCCCCCACTTGATATAACATTCGTCCTCGAATGACACTTAAATTTTTTTAAGAACAACAAGGACTCTCTTAGCATCATATAATTCACTTAGATCATGATCAAAACATCAACAATAAAAGCATCAATTAGCAAGGAACATCATTTCACACTTTCAACACTTATCAACATAGACAACCTTTGCCAAACTTCACAAAGTCAAAACTCAACCTTAAACTTCTTTTATGGAGGAACTACCTTCTCCAACATTAAACATGCTCATATACAACAATTTTGCACATATTTAAACTTCAATTAAGGCAAGGCAAATTTTTCTCAAATTGCAAATTTTTCACAGTGAACATTCACTGTAACACTGTCAAACATACAAAACTTTCAAAATTCCACTCTTTGGGCAATATATCAAGATGACATGATCATATGAACTATACAACCATATAAACTCATCTCATAACACAAAAGTAACAATAACAAAGAGTTGAGACTTACCAAAATCATCAACCCGGATTAATTATCCTTTCTAGCCCCCATCCCATAGGAAGGGTTCTTCTTGGGAACATTAGGATCTAGGGAAGCTTGATTGACATCTCTCCCCCTTGATTTAAGGTTTGGGCAGTCCCTCATCTTGTGGCCTTTATTACCACATGCAAAACAACCATCCGATCCGGCAAGACACTTACCCCCATGTTGCTTGCCACAAGTAGGGCACCTAGCCCTTTCATAGGAATGACCACCACCTTGAGAAGATTGATTTGGAGCCCTATCCTTGTTTCCCATAGAAGAATCTTGGGGATAAAACCTCTTCTTAGGCCTTTGGTGACTAGAATCATCCGACCTAGGTCTCTTACCCTCTTGCCTTATCTCCCTAATTTTGGACTCCTCAATTTGTTGCGCATAAACCATGAGCCTAGAGATATCCATATCATTAAGAAGCATAGCCGTACGACACTCTTTTTCCACCAAGCTAGACACGCCCATCACAAACTTGTTCATCCTAGCCCTAGGGTTGGCTACCATGGTTGGGGCATACTTAGAGAGTAGGGTGTATTTGAGAGAGTACTCTTGCACCCTCATTCCCCCTTGATGGAGGTTCATGAATTCTACCATCTTCTTCTCCCTCCACTCTAAAGGAAAGAATCTATCTAGGAAAACCTCTATGAATTCCTCCCAATCAACCTGTCCTCTTTCTAAGGGTCTCTCACCCCTCTATTGCTCATACCTCACTTGAGCAACATCCTTAAGTTGGTAAGCGGCCAATTCCACTTTATCCCTAGGGGTCACACCCATAGCATCTACCACCTTGAAAACCTCATCTATGAAGCCTTGTGGATCTTCATCCACCTTAATGCCATGAAAAGTAGGAGGGTTCATCCTCATAAAATCCCGAATCCTAGAAGCGGGAGTACTAGCATTTGGTTGGGGCCTATATCCTAGGTTAGCTTGGCCCACAAAGTGACTGTTGACAACTTGAGCTTGAGCCGTCATGAGTTGGGTCAAGTTCATTAGGGCAGCCCTCAACACCGCATTAGTCATATCACCCTCAACAAATAGAGCTTGAGGCATAGAAGGCACTTGAGGTTCTTGAAGAGGAACCTCCTCATTTTCCTCCCCTAAGCCAACAATAGGAACTTGGTCAACACGGGGAAGGACTCTCTCATTTGGTACACCTCCCTCCTCCCTTCTAGCGGTCGATCTCCTCGTATTCATGTCCTAGAAACACAAAAAGAAGAGGTTGAGAATAGACACCTTATATACTCAACTCTAGGGCACGATACTAGAATAGAGAAGAAAGTGCAACTTCTAGCATCCTATAGCCTCTTGTCCATGGATGTGTCGCGACTCACACCAATGACCAAGATACTACTAGATGTGGCTTGTGAGACTTTTAGACCTTAAACTATTTCCCAAAACCTTATGCTCTGATACCAAGTCTGTCACGATCCGAAAGCACCCCCTAAAAGTTAGGGAAACCTTCGAATCATGACCGGGTGTACTTGACCCCTTTGGGGTCTCGTACAAGCCCTCTAACTAGCATTCATAACATAAAGCATGAAAAGTAGTGCGGAATTAAAACTTTTCACGATAATAATAAATAAAGGAGTCTTTTCATAAATACTAGGAAAATCTTATCGTCACAAGCCAACTTAAACTCACAACTTGGAATCTTAGGGACACGGCCCTTTACAATAAAAGTAAATACATTTTTAAGTCTTAATTAAGAAACTAAGAAACATAAAACTATGTCCTCGAATATATGAGGACATACCCCATTCTTGAGAGATAGAATTTCCAAGCTTCAACTCCGATCCTCCAAAAAGTCTCCCAACCTATACTCATAAGGTATATAAACGTATGGGGTTAGTACAACAATGTACTAAGCATGGCATATGCAAAAACATACAAAAAGGGACATTTTAGTAAAAATGACTTGTCATGCAATTAAAGCAATATTCATGAATCTAGAAACAAACCAACATAAGAATCGACAATCAACACTTTATGGCAACTTTACCAAAACTTAGAGTAATCAAAAGGAACATTTCAATGAACTTACTAAACTTACAATGACAATTGAATAAAGCATCACAGTGAATATATTGGATTCTTACAATGAAGACCTTACAGTGAATGGCACGGTCCAAGTCATATGAACTCTTTTTCCTTTGAAGTTGCCCTAACCCAAGGTTATCCTAAGACTCCCTAAAGTGAGATAAGAAGGGATTTTCATTACACCTCCCTTCAAAGCACATCAAAGCGACCCTTAAAACTACTAAATCTTAGGCTTACTTTGTTGGAAATCAAATCAACGCCCTTGGCTAACATATGCAAGACACTCACGGAAAATATAGGTCATACCAAGTGCAATGTGAGAGTAGCATCCCATACTACCACTCCCACTTATTACTCCTAATGGATTCCATTTACTCAAGTACTCCACAATAATCATCCATAACACTACACCATAGTACTCATTCACACGGATTTCATGAAGGTACTTTTCTCCCATAGTAGGTATAGGTCACACCAAGTGCAATGTGAGAATAGCATCCCATACTACTACTCCCACTCAATGCTCCTACTCGGTAACTAATGTGGATTGAGCACTTCACGACAAACATACACAAATTCAACAATATACAAGATAATTAGTTTCAAATCAATTCTTTGTGGGAGTTAGCTTAACCGACAAAGACCATGAGAGCTAGACATGGAATCCCGATATTAACCCCTATCGGATGAGGGATCCTTACTTGCCTAGTGTAAGGTCATGCTTCTTAGCGTTTACATGGCTTTTCCAATAGATACACCTATGCGGGCACATAGTTAAGGGATAAGGATATTTCTACTAAGTAACTCACTCTCTACTACCGAGGAGTACTCATCTCAAGAGGTACTTTGGATTACAACATCTCAACTCACGAAGTGCAATCCACCTCCCCTTCATATCCTCTCGGTGCTAGGCATAACTCCCCACGGATTTCTCAACATAATAGTCTATCTTAGAAAGCTCACTAGGAATGGAGAGGTTGCTACTAGACACTACATCTCAACTCACGAAGTATGTCCACCTCAAGATTCCCCTTTTTGCTCAACTTGGCATAATACAAATCTTAAAAGAGTGTGTGTGTGTACATGTGCACACCTTACATATAAGCATCGCTTCATTATCACCAAGTTCTACACATACTTTAACAATCATGAGGCTCTAGTTCACCATAGTTCATTTCGGGGCGTTATAGACACCTACCCAAGTGTTGCTTCCCATAACTAGTACACCTAGGCCTATCAAAAGCATAACCACCTCCTTGAGAATTTGGGATGGAAACCCTATCCTTGTTCCCCATGGAAGATTCTTGATTGTAGAAGCTGTTATTAGCCATAGGTTGACTTCACTCATCTGATCTAGACCTCTTTCCATCTCTAGTCATCTCCCTAAGCTTTGAATCTTCAATTTTTTGAGCATACACCATGAGCCTAGAGATATCCATATAATTATAGAGCATATCCAAACGACATTCTTTCTCAACCATACAAGACACCCCCATCAAAAACTTATTCATTCTAGCCCTATAGTTGGACACCAAAGTTGGGGCATACTTAGAGACTTGGGTGGACTTGAAAAAATACTCCTCACACTCATATTCCTTGACGAAGGTTCATGAATTCTACTAACTTCCTCTCCCTTAATTCTATGGGAAAGAACCTATCACAAAAGGTCGTTTTGAACACTTCCCAATCTACCGGACCTTCCCTTAAGGGTCTCTCATCCCTCTATTTCTCAAACCACACTTGTGCCACATCTTTTAGTTGATAAGAGACTAATTCTGCATTCTCTCTAAGAATCACACCCATAGAATCCACCACCTTAAACACCTCATCTATGAAGCCTTGTGGATTTTCATCAACTTTAGTGCCATGGAAAGTAGGAGGGTTCATCCTCATAAAATCCCAGATTCTAGAAGCGAGAGTACTTGCATTAGGTAGAGGTCCAACTCCTAGGTTAGCTTGGGCAACCACATGATTAGTGACGACATGAGCTTGAGTTTTCATGAGTTGAGTCAAATCCCTAATAGAATCCCTTATCTACGTATTAGTCATATCCCCTTCAACATTGGGAGCTTCAGGACCTTGGGGCATTGGAGGAATTTGGGGCACTTGAGGTCCTTGAGGTTCAGGAGGGGTAACCGCCTCATTCATATCCTCTTGGTCAATAATAGAAACTTGCTCACCGCGGAGAAAAATTCTCTCGTTAGCTACTTCTCCTTCCTCCCTTCTAGCGGGTATCCTCCTCGTATTCATGTCCTATAACACAAGACAAGAGGCTGACAAAAGAAGCTTATAGAACTCAACTATATGGCACTACACTAGAACAAGACTCTACTAGACGTGGCTTGTGAGACTTTGGACCCTAAACTATTTCGCAAAACCTTATGTTCTGATACTAAGTTTGTGACGACCCGCAAGTACACCCTAGAAGAAAGGAGTACTCTTTAGTCGGAAAACGGCGTACTCGACCTCATAGAGGTCTTGCACAATCCTCTTAGCTATCATTCATTGCATAAGATATGAAAAGTAGTGCAGAATTTAAAAGTTTTCACACAATAATAATAATGATAAACATCTTTTATAAAATACTAAGGAATAAGTCTCATCGTCACAAGACAATCTTAAACACACACCTTCAACATCTTAGGGACACGACCCTTTACATTGAAAGAAATACATAAATAGTCTTATAAAAATCTCAAAGAAGAATTAAAGAAACATAGACTATGCCCTCGAATATATGAGGCCATACTTAGTCTTGAGAGAGTCGATTCCCAAGCTTGCCTTCTAACCTTCAACTTTCCTCCAACCTATACTTATAGAGTATAGAAAAGTATGAGGTTAGTACAAACATTGTACTAAGTATGGAATTATGCAAAATCATGAAAAAAGGGACAACTTAGAAGAAACATACAAGTTATGCTATTTTGATAAAAACCTTCATGCATTAAGTTACAAAACATCATATAGTATCATCATTTAGCACATAAGGTAAAACTTCAATTTTTCTTAACAAAGGATCATACTTACAGTAAACCCAAAATCACACATGAACTAGTCATATCCGAAATTATCCTAAGGCTCCCCTAGGTAAGACATAAGGAAATTGCCCATACGATCTCCTCAATACCTACCTAAGAGATCCTTAAGTCCTTAAGACTACTAAGGATAATCATATTTCATTTCATTTATAAAAGTCACCAGTCAATACCAAAGACACTATAGAAACATACATATACTTAGGAACTTCACATAAGAACCATCCTCCAAGACCACTCCCAAGTCACAGTTAGTGCAATGTGAAAGTAAAATCCTATGCTACCACTTCCACTTAGTGCTCCTTAGGAATCACCTTAGAATAGGCACATCACATTCATCATGTACTAAGATTTCATCATGCAAGTCATAACATCAACATGCTCCTTTAACATTAGACATAGAGTCACATTACTTTTATTTGCATATTATAATGACCCATTCATACATTTCATATAAGGACACACCAAGACTCCCTCCAAATGTCTACTTGTGTAATGGGTATGTAGCGTCCCATTCCACTACCACCCTAATGTAGTACACCTTTAAGAATACTTAGTTCATTTACATACATTTGTGGGGTCTAGCTTTAACCGACATAGACCATGAGAGCTAGACGTGGAATCCCGATATTAACCCCCACCGGAAGAGGGATCCCTACTTGCCTAAGGTAGGATCATATTCTTTATCCTTTACATGGATTCTCCATTAGCTGCACTTACACGGGGCGCATAGTTAAGGGATAAGGAGATTCATACGAAGTAACTCATTCTCTACTACCGAAGAGCACTCACCTCATGAGGTCCATTGGATACAACATCTCTATTCATGGAGTGTACCCACCCCTTCTTAAAATCTTCTCGGTGCTAAGCATAACTTCCCCATGGAGTCTTAAACATTCATTGCCTATAGGTTAAGAGATAACTGTTGAACACCACATCTCAACTCACGAAGAGAACCTCCAACCTATCTTTGGAAAGCTCATCGGGAATAGTGAGGTTGCTACTAAATACTTCATCTCAACTTACGAAGAGTGTTCATCCGCAAAATCCCCCTTTTTCATACTTAGGAATAGTAGGGATGGTCTAAACACTTCATCTCTACTCACGAAGAGTGTCCACCCTACAATCCCCCATTTTCATTCATTGACTTCATTCATGCATTCATGTGTGTGTGTATGAGTACATGTGAGCACACCTTTCACATGATAACCATTATTCATAACATTGATTTCAAGACATGCTCATACCCACATTTATCACAATTCACACATTGTCAAAATTCACATATCAAATATATACTCCATTTAGACATAAATGCTTCAAGATACTTATTTCAACCTTGTAACACATAACATGCATATACTTCACTTCACATATCATGCCTTCAAGTCCATTCTCACAATACACATATAACTTCATATACTTCAAGTAAACACCGCCACCAAAGGTGTACCATACCACTCAAGAGTTACTTACATATAACTTAACCAAGATAGAATGACTTACCCTTCATCCAAGCCTTTACCACCTTTACTCCATAGTTCATCAGAAATATCATAATAAATCATAATATGGCAGTAGCTAATCACATCACACTATAGAGAAAACCGTACTTCTAACATTATCAAACCATGCACCTTAAACCCACTTCATAAGGTAAAAGTTGAGGAATTGGGTTGAGCATGGGGTCATTGGGTTTTTAACCCAAAAATCATCAAATAACATTGAAAAATATCATATTACATTCACTAATACGTTTTCATGTAAGACCCATGCTTAGAGTTCAAAATAGAAGAATTTGGAGTTTGAAAAGTGTTGAAATGGGCTCCTTGAATGAAAGAAGATTCAAGGATGAACTACCATACCTCAATATGAAGAAACCCACGAAATGTGGTGAAGAAACTTGAAGAATTTGGTTTTCTTCCTTGGAGTTTGAAGCTTCTTGAAAATGGAGGTTCTTGGAGAAAGGTTTAGGGAGATTTTGATTATGAATTTGAGGGTTTGATTTGACGGGTGAAATGGGGTTTAAAGTGACCTAAAACCGTCCAAAAATGATTCCCAAAGTTCCCAAAAGACCCCTACACCAATTGGACCCTTTTCAAAAATCTAATTTGACTTAAAAACGACGTGACCAAATCAGGGAGTTTACTGCGCGTCGTGGAGGCTTTTTTGTTTCTTTGTTCTGGAAAATTTTGGGACAGAATGGTTTGTGACGGCCGCGTGTCATAGGGCAAGATTTGTTTCCCTTCAAGTGTTGGCTGCGCGTCGCGCAGCAGCCTCCACATCTAGGCTGCCCAGCAGCTTCGATGGCCCATGTTTGGTCCTCCTCGGGGACCCTTAGGCTGGTCCCCGGGGCGTCTTTCTTGGACGTCTCAACCCTTTACATGTCAGACTAAGTATAGGAACCATTGATACTCAATATATTCCTCAAACGACCCTCCAAAACTCCACTACAAAACACTACGCCATATTATTTCAACTTCAACTTGTTTCCAACGTCTTGGACGTTCATGGACGTTTGACTTCCAAACTTCACAAACTGACTTCTACTGCTAAAATACATCATTTTAAATCATTATTAACTCATGGAACACATGTGAATCTCTAGTTTGACCTATTTAATTTGTAGGGTCGTTACAGGGAAATGAAGGAAATCAAGAGCAAGAATAAAACAAATGTGTAGAGGAAGAGGCGACACAAAAAGAAATTGAGAAACATATTTACACCCCAAAATCTATGCAGCCTTTGCCCAAAGTATCACCTTCATTCCCTCAAATACTTAAGAAGACTAACGACAATGAGAAGTTCAAGAAATTTCTACTGGTGTCCAAGTCTCTATCGATCAATCTTCCTCTTATTGAAGCATTATTTGAAATGCCAGGTTATGTTAAGTTCATGAAGGAGTTGGTCACTAAGAAAAGGAGCTTGGATTTTGAGACTATTGAGGTTTCTCATAATTATAGTGCAATCATGACAAATGAGCTGATCAAGATCAGAGATGATCCCATAGCATTCATCATTGCTGGCACCATTGGCATGCCTTAATTCTCTAAAGCCCTCTGAGATTTAGGAGCAAGTGTCAACTTGATATATGCAATTTATAAGCAACTCAGGTTGAGGGAAACAAAAGACACAACACTGAGACTTTTGATGGCTGACCAATCAATCAAACACCTTGTGTCATCCTGTACGACATCTTGGTAAAGGTTGGTCGCTTTATCTTCTCGAATGGATTTGTCATTTTAGATTGTGAAATAGATATCGAGATTCCAATTATTTAGGGAACACTTTCTTGACTACTGGAAGATCTTTGGTAGATGTCGAGAGCGGAGAATTGAAACTTTGGGTAAATAAAGATAAAATGACCGTCAACATATGTAAATCTATGAAACACTCTAGTGATATAAATGTCATCTCTACTATTCATGTTATTGATGAGGTGGTGGCTAGTGAGAGCCACTTGATATGTATGAGTGAGCCACTTGAAGTTGTATTTGGTAACTGTGATGAGAATGACATTCAAGATTACGAAGAGGTGGTGGTAGCTCTATCAGAATTAGGGGGGTATTCTAAAACTCCATTGAAGCTAGATATTGACTTTAAAACATGAGATAATCCCCCTGCAATGCCGTCAACTAAAGAGCCACCAAAATTGGAGCTAAAAGTGATTCCTTCCCATCTTTGTTATGCCTTCTTAGGGGCAAATAGCACCTTGTCTGTGATTATTGGAGCAGATTTTCTTGATTGGAAGGTCAAGTTACTCCTTGAAGTGTTGAAAAGGTATAACAAAGCTATAGAGTGGACCATCAATGACATAGTGGGTACGCCTCCCGATATTTGCACTCATAAAATTTAGCTCGATAGTGATTGCAAGCCAAGTGTTGAACACCAAACGATATTGAACCCACCAATGCAAGAGGTTGTGACAAAGGAAATCATCAAGTGGTTAGACGTAGGCGTGATCTACCCTATCATGGATAGCAAGTGGGTAAGCCTAGTACAATATGTACCTAAAAAGCTGTAAAAAGAGACCTAAAAAACAAGTCGGTAAAAAGAGACCTCACGAGGTCTCTATTCTCCTCAATATTTTTTAAACATTCTTTTTTAATAAAAGAGACCTCATGAGGTCAGTAAAATGAAAAAAAATCTCTATCAAATAATAATGTGTTCTCGTGAAATTGCCACTAATTATGGCGACCTCATGACGTCTCTATGAAAATTTAAAAAATAAAAATAAAGTTCAACAAGCGACCTCACGAGGTCGCTACTTCAAAATTATTTATTAATTATTTTGACTATAGAAAATTACTTTACGAGACGTTATTGTATATAAAATATAATATATAATATTAGCAACCTTGTGAAGTGACAGAAGTCTCTTATTTTAATCAAAATGGTCATAGAATAATTGATGTATATCAAAAAAAAGGGACCTCACCAGGTCTCTATTTTTAATTTTAGAAAATACTTAATTCAAATTGTAGAATCACTTTATGGAGCTCTTTCTCATAAAATAAGCCCTATTCCTTTTTCCTGCTCTCAAACCGCCCCTGTGCCGCTAATCACAGCTCTCGACGAAACCTGCATCGCAAGTCACAACTCCTCCACCGTCATCCCTTCTCAACCAAGGTAAGTATTTCACAATTTTCTGCACACTCAAATCCTCCATTGGTACAAAATAGTTGGCATATAGTGGAATCTCCTTTGTGTTTACTGGTATATATATAGTTGCCCTATATTTTTTTCATTCTTTTAATGGATGCTAAAAGTACAAATTCTTAAGAAAAGGATGATAAATACAATGACTGGCAATGTGAGCTTCTATACAAAGCAACTTCTCAAAGAGTTCAGGTGCAGAGAAGATGAACCAACGAAATTCATCTGCGACAATCAGTTGCATTGCACATTGCTTCAAATTTTTGTGTTTCATTAAAGAACGAGTTTTTTAGAAATAGATTATAATTTTACTCAACAAAAGATTGAGGTTTCTTCCACTCAAATGATTGTATGGAAAAAATTCTTAGAAAATTATTATGTGGCTCCAAATTGTCAAAAGAAATATTTCTTCAACTTGAGAGATGGAGTTAAAATGTTCTAAATTTATAGTCAAGACCTTGGGAATGTATGAATATAGAATCTTCAAATTGTACATTTGGTTAAAGTGCAATTAGTTGACAAGAGACTCAAATTGTTATTTCTAACGTTGTAGAACTTAGAGCTATTCATGTTTCTTTGTTAAAGGGTATTAATAATAATCAGAATGTTTTGTTTGAGAACTTCCATACATTTACGTTTCTAATCATATATAAATCAGAATTTATTTATACAAGAGCTTTGTACGTTGCTTATCATGTATAGATAATGATCAGAATCCCTAAAATAACATTATGTTTAGTACTCTTAAGCCACTGTGTAGTTGCTTTATACAAGATCTTAAAGTGTTATGGAATGAAAGAAGAGGGCACATCAGTATTTATACAAGAGCTATTTTCATACCAACATTAGTTATAGACAACATCAAAACTGGAGCAAGCTTCAAGGATAAAATTCTAGGTGAGCAGCCTTGCCCCCTTAGAAGTTAGTTGTACCATTGGCCAAGCTTTGTGAGAATGCCATAATAAGTTTAATGTCTTAGAATCATTTGGTAGAATGTATAAAATAGTATTAAATGTGATATATTACTAATAATGAAATTAGTTATGCTTAATACGTAATGTATTTGCTGGTGGGGACTTGTAAACGTACTTATGTGAGGGAGATGGTGGAGACTTGTACACGTATTTAGGTAATGGAGGAGGTAGTGACTTGTATATGTACTTTAGTGATGGAGGTGGTAGGGACTTGTAGACGTATTTAGATGATGAAGAAGGTGGTGACACATACACGTAATTAGGTGTTGGAGGAGGTGGTGACTTGTACACGTACTTTGGTGATGGAGGTGGAAGTTATTTGGGCGAGTATGTGAGATGATTTGGCCGAGTTTGAGAGTTGTCTAAGTAAAGAAAATCGATTAGGCGTAAATTGATTATGTTGATTTTTAGATCTAATTAGTAAACCCACACTAAAGAAAGATAGAGTAAATTGATTTTCTTACTTGTAGTTTAGTTTAAGAGAAAATGAAATTAAGGAAAAAAGATTAATTTAAGGAAAAAAGATTTGTTGATAATAAATTCCGGTATGTTTAAAATTTAATATTTTATGGGGAAGATAATTGTCAACTTTCTAAATCTATCAGTAAAGGTAGATGTGAAAAGTCACGGCAATGGAGGGGGTGAAAAAGTCGTGACGAGTATTGCTAATAATAATAGCGTCTTGTATGAGAACTGCCATAAATTTATGTTGCTAATCCCGTAAAATAACATTTTGTTTTAGAATTTATTTGCTTATGTACGTCACCAACGAATATCTATTTACCAGTTACAGAAAAAGAAACAGGGGAGGGGGAGAGAAATCTTATAGACAAAAAAAAATTATCTTGCTAAGTTGAGAATATAAAAAATAATTACATACCAATACTGCCAACTATTAAATATTTATGCATTAAACTCTTCTTATGCTAAAGCATATCTATAAAACTAATAAATTTGATATCAGTATGCAACTTACAGTACTTAAAGCAACTACACAGTGGCTTAAGTAAAGAAACTCTCATCCATAAACCATAACATGTGTAAGATCTTTTCCAAAATTGGAAACATTAGAATCAAAGCTTTCCTACAAAGAAAGACAAATTACAATTAAGATTACAAAACTAACTTGAAATAGGAAAAGATTATCACATTATACAAGGATTAGTTATAGATATTCAACTAATGAATATAGTGAAAAAGTTTTATATATTCAATTGATGAATGAAGTTTTTGTGTTAGACCAAATGTGGCTTGTACTATTAACTTTGGTGCTTCTCTTTTGTGATAATACATATTTGTTCACTTATACTTGTTCATATTAGACGTTGCATATCCTTTTATCATAAATACTTGCCAACTCACCATTAAAAATGATAATCGGTTTACTCAGAGGTCCGCTGATATCATCATTCAATCTGTGTTCCAAAATTAAAATAAAACACACTGAGAAAAGCCTAAGCATTTGAATTTTGCTCCTTAACTGGTGCAACTACAACTTACCCAGATTCAATGTACAGTTAAGTGAATTATTCTTTAGGATTGTGAATTACTACTTATTTTAGTATTTATAAAATTTGAATTTTTATTATCTTTGTGTAGATGGATCGTAGTTGGACGTATAATATGACCAATTTTGGTGGAATGGAGCTAAGACCTGAATTTGTAGAAAGTGTCACTAGTTTTGTGGATCATGCAAAGACACTATAATCTTATCAACTTAATGGTGTGATTAAGTGTCCTTGTAATAAATGTAAATGTTTGACTTATGAAAAAACAGATATTGTTGAGCTTCATCTTTTTCAAAATGTGTTTAAAAAAGAATACACAGTGTGGACTAGTCATGGAAAATTGATAATAGTTTTGATGTATTTCAACATTATGTTCCTGGTGAAAGTAGTAGCGAAAATTATAGAATGCATGACATGGTTCAGGATGCGTTTGGGGTGCATTCTTATTTTGAATCTGGTAATCAAGGTGAAGAAGCTCCTAATGTTTAACATAAAATTTTCTTTGAACAATTGGAAGCTGCTAGTCGGCCTTTACACGAGGGGTTTCCACAATCACAATTTTCTATTGTTATTAGATTATTAAGTATAAAATTAGATTGGAATGTTCCTCAAGGGGAAATGGACTCTATGGTTGACCTTATGCATGATGTAATTGACCAAAATCTAGAGATACCTGATAATTCTTATAAGGCAAAGAGGTTTATATCAAAGTTAGGATTACCATCGATGAGAATTCACTGATGTGAAAATGGTTGCATGTTATACTATAAGGATGATATTGATCTAGACTCGTGTAAGTTTTGTGGAAAATACCGTTATAAGGGGACTCTTAGTGGGAAGAAAGTTACTATTAAGGTGATGCATTACTTACCTCTTATACCAAGGTTAAAGAGGTTGCATGCATCTAATAGCTCTGCTCCTCAAATGACATGACACCATGAAAATAGAAGACCACTTGGTGTTATGTGTCATTCTTTCGATGGAAAGGCCTGGAAGCATTTTGATAGAACATATTCACATTTTGCGGCCGAACCATGGAACACTAGATTGGGTTTATGTTCAAATGGACTCACGCCACATTCTGTTTCTGTTGCACCATATTCTTGTTGGCTAGTATTTGTAACACCATATAATCTTCCAACTGAGATGTGTATGACCAGTCCATATATATTTTTGAATTGTATCATTCCAGGCCCACGGAATCCAAAAGTCTTGATTGATGTATACTTGCAATCTTTGTTTGATCAGCCAGAAGAAAATCGAGTTGTTTTGTGAATGCATGATATGATTGAAATCCTATTATATAACTTATGGATATTATAATTTTTTGTCCAATTTTTAATTACGTTGAAGGTGAGTTGCATTGAGTTGACAAGAGAATATTTAGTAAATGTATTGTATTAGTTGATTTTTAGAAGCACTTTGAGCTTAATTTAGATAATTAGAGAGGTATTGAATTAATATGATAGGTGATGAGCAGCTGCAAAAATAGGAACAAGCTGCCAGTTTTTTTCGAGGAAAAGAGACCTCATAAGGTCTCTTTTCTACATTTTACTTTCAAGATATTCATAAAAGACACCTCATGAGGTCTTATTCTGTATTTTATTTATTAGAAATGCAGTACAGAGACCTCATGAAGTCTCTTTTCTGCAGTTTATTTTTTAGAAATGTAGTAAAGAGATTTCACAAGATCTCTTTTTGGCAATTTCATAGACCTCATGAGGTCGTTGTTTACTTTTTTTCTTAAGTTAAAGCAACCTCATAAGGTCTCTATTCAGAAATACACTATGGAACTCACGATGTCTACTTTTTAAAAATATAAAATACAAATAAATAATATAATAGTGACCTCGTGAGGCCACTTTTATTGAAAATAAAATAAAAGTAAATTATGACATTGTGACCTAATGAGGTGTCTTTTTTAAAAAATTGGAAAATTTATTTGTGACCTCATGAGGTCTCTGTTCGGCGACCTCATGAGGTCTCTACCAAAAAGTCACCTACATTATAGTGACCTACCATTGAGGTCTCTTTTTCGGTCTCTTTTTTAAGAAAAAAGACATCATGAGGTCTCTTTTTTAAGTCTATTTTTACCATTGAGGTCTCTTTTTTGGTCACACCGAATGAAAAAATAGAGCTTGTATCTATGATACCAATGACCGGGTGGAGACTTTGCATGAAATACCAAAAGTTAAATTTCACTTTTCTATGCCCTTTATTTATCAAATGCTTGATCGACTTTCCGAGAAAGGGTGGTATTGTTTCCTGAATGGGTATTCAGGATATAACCAAATCACTATTGCCTTGGAAGATCAAGAGAAAACACCATTTACGTGCACATACAGTAATTTTGCCTTCAAGCGAATGACATTTGAGTTATGTAATGCCCCTGTCACATTTCAGTGTTGCATGTTATCCATTTTCGCCGACAGTTTTAAAGCGTTCTTAAAACACTTAAGCCAAGAACTCCAAAGCTGCGTGGAAACGAATTTGATCCTCAATTGGGAAAAATGTCACTTCATGGTTAAAGAAGGTATAGGGCTTGGACATAAAGTTTCGCAAAAAGGGCTCGAGGTTGAAAAAGCAAAGATCGAAGTGATTGGGAAACTGCCACCTCTAATTTCTGTGAAAGATGTTCGTAGTTTCTTAGGGCATGCTGGTTTCCACCGGAGGTTCATCGAAGACTTAGCCAAGATTGCACATCTCTTGTGCAAACTCCTAGAGAAAGAGGTGAAGTTCCCCTTTTATGGTGCTTGCATAATAGCTTTCAAGTTCTTGAAAGATAAATTGGTGTCTACCCCGATCTTCATCAGCCCTGATTGGTCCATATCTTTTGAAGTTATGTGTGATGCAAGCGGTATGCCATTAGGTGTTGTGTTGGGGAAAAATTCAATAAGCTCTTTCGTTCCATTTACTATGTAAGCAAAACAATGAACAGTGTTCAACGTTACAATACAGTTACCGAACAAGAGTAACTTGTGGTAGTGTATGCTTTCAAAAGAAATTCTTACATACTTGATTGGTATTAAAATGATTGTTCACACTGATCATGCTGCCTTGCGCTACATGATGGAAACGTAGAATGTCAAGCCGCAATTGATAAGATGGGTGTTGTTATTGCAAGATTTTGACTTTGAGGTCAAATATACAAGAGGTTGTGAAAATCAAGTAGCAGACCACTTATCAAGATTATAAGGCAAGGATAATGATGAACAAGAAATTGACATCAATGATGTTTTTCCCGAAGAACAGGTCTTCATGGTAAATCTTAAACAACATCCTTGGTACGCTGCTTTTTCAAATTATATAGTATGCGGGATAATGTCAGATGAACTAAACTTCTACCAATAAAAGAGGTTCTTGTTCGATGTTAAAAAGTACCTTTGGATGAACCATATTTGTTTCAGGAGTGTGAAGACCATATCATTGAACAGTGTGTTCCAAAAGAAGAAGTGATGTGTCATGACCGGGGTCTAGACCCTAGTCGAAACTAGTGTCGTTGACCTCTCAGAGGTCGCAGACAAGCCTACATACGTCATCATTACATCGTATAGGTTAATTTTAGCGGAAAATTTAAAGCTATTGTATGCTTTGAAGTATACATAGACTTCATAGTAAGAAATACAATATATCACATCAGTTCACAACAACCATCTAATAATGAGATAATCAAATGAAGGAAATAGTTCATAACTGCATCAATATAAAGTTGCCAAAATGGCACCAATACAAAGTCTGAAATAAGTAAGAAATAAACGCTAGTGGAACACTCTCCACTAGCTCATACCTACGTCTAAGCTAGAATATAAAAGATAAGCATCCTCGAAAGCATGAGCGCCTACCAAGTCCAGATGAATGCTCCACGTCCGGATGGCTCCAACGTAGTCTCGTAAGCTCTAGCGTCCACCTGCACCTGCACCTAAAAGTAGAGTATTGTATGGGATTAGTACACACTTGTACTAAGTATGGGTGTATGCAAGCACACACCAAGGACATGCATGATTAATAAGAGCTCTCTCCTAACGACATGAGTTGTGGAAAGTCAAGTCAGTGAACTTGCCAAATCGGATTAGGAAAGTCATGCTATGAGAGTAACATGCATCATCATTCTTTTCATATTGCACACAGCACATAACATATTTCATATAGCACGTACATATACCACATATCATTTGTTCATATGCCATGAGACCTTGGAATCATGGACTTATCATTAGGACATTCCAAAATGAGGGCTCAACATATGGGACCTCAACTAGGGAGCCTCTTTTAGCAAACACAGAGTCTGCTTCATTCATTCATGCATACTTCATTTTCATTCGCTTCATTCATTCATAGACTGGTGCAATACCAGCTATACCTAGGATGCAGTTTAAGACTCTCATTGGGTTCACTGTGCAATGACTAAGTACGACGTAGTGTCATTACTTGTGTCTAGTTCACCTCTTGATTATCCTAGCCAAACACATTTGGTATCATTCATTTCATATTGTGCATTACTGAAGCTGGCCTCATTCTTTCTTTGGGAACTTTAAATTTAACCGACATAGATCATGTGAGCTCCATGAAATCCTGTGTCTACCCCACACCGAAAAGAGGTGGAATCACCGGCCAAAGTGAAACCAAAACATGCAAGCGTATATAGGGAATTGAACCCTGCTACATCCCTATGTTGGCTGCAAAGGTTCAAAGACTAGGAGATATAAGGAGACCCATACCCGCCTAAACTGACAGTCTCATCTCATGAGATTTACACAAACCTCTGCCTTCCCGAAAGAAGGAATCACGACTCATAGCTAGTCTATCGGTGCTCCGTATAAAGTTCCATTACATTCATCTCACACATCATAGAAGTTGGCTTCTAGCATGAGGGCATCATTGCTCATTAGATGATTTCTCATATCATTATTAGAATTAAGTGTGTATTAATCTCAATACTTTCATTAGAGTGTTTCTTAGAGACTGGTCTCTTCATTAACTTTACACTCTCATAGGTGAGTACGTTATTGGTAACTCTTACTTAGGCTCATCTGAGATTTAACTCATCTTTCACATTAGCCCCTTATCATATTGTCACCATATTCATTAACTTTAGCATGTTAGCTCATCATAATTACTCACCCCTTTTTACTTGAATGTTCATTTCATTATGCCAATGCATTTGGCTTTTAGTGTGTTTCACACCCTTACTTATCCCTCCTAGGGTCACATCAATTCATCACATACATCTTAGGTTCACTTACTTTTAACGTACGCTGGACTTATGATCCATACGTACAAGCCATGAGGCTTCACTCATAATTCATCTAAGTGACTTATACTTACCCAAGATTATGTGGTACAAGACTTATGCATCTTGTAAGTATGCTAAGGTCTCAATTTTGATTCCTATAGGCAGCATTCATTAATTAATTAATCACGTAAGACTTATGTGTCAATACAGAATTGGGCAAGGGAACCCTATTTCAAATCCCTTGTATAACACTTAGTTAGTTTTCTTTATAATTTTTGTTGATATAGAATGCTTGGCTAGGGAACCCGAGATCAATTCCCACACCTACACTTCCTTTCTTTATTTTCTTGATTTTGTCTTAAATATTTCGGCCTGGGACCCAAGATCGAATCCCCACGCCCACATTCCTTTTATTTTCTTTCTTTACTTAATTCTTAGACCAAGAGGGTATGGGATCGATTCCCCACAACCTTATATTTCCTTTATTTAAATTTTTCCTTAACTTCCTTGTTTATCCTAGAGGTTGTGGGTTCGATCCCCACATACCTCTTCTTTTTTTTTTATTTCATTTTTTTCTCCTCTCTCCCTCACCTATCCCATAGGTTGTGGGTTCGAACCCCACACGCCTCATTTCATTTTTCTTTCATTTTTCTCCTAACTCTTCACTTGAGCCTTACCCCATTTCGAAATCCCCCTTACCTCATTTTTATTATTGAATTTTTTTATAACTTGTATATGGTGAGGTCTTGGGTTCAATCCCCAATGACCTCATGCATTTTAAAAAAATTTAAAACTCAATTTTTTTCAAGTACGCTGGCCGAACTAAATTTCCAGAATGCTGGAAATTTGGTCACGTTTTTCTAGTCCCTTTTTACAGCATTTACACGTTAGTTCTTAGGACATTTCGTGGATCATTTAGTACATCTTTAGGTGCATTTTCATGGTTACATTTGATCAAGAGTTAGCACTCAATTAGGCAACATTACACCACTTATGAATATCATAATTTACACAAGCAATTGCACGTAAAATACAAGAAATTAAACATGTGATTTCATGCTCCAATCCGTGACTACCTATTTTCGGAAAAACATCTTCCATTTCTCACATAATTCTGAACATACATACATACACATAATTATCACAAAAACACGTTACACGCCTAATATCTACCAGCAGACATACCAACCTACAACCATCAATAGGAGCTAGTGACAGGGACATGCAACGGGGAAACAATCCTAGTTTTCGGATTAGAATCGACTGAATCCTAGGGGTCTCTTGGGAACGGGACCAAGAGTAAGAAAACCCATACCTTTTGTCGATCAACACCGTCCAAATCTTCACCAATGGCAGCCAACTCCACAACACCAAAGCCTCACCACCAAACTCCAAGCATAACCCGTCAAGAACAATGTTTTTGCTTTTTCCTTTTTAGCTTAGTTTTTCGTTTGAGTTTTTGTATGTAAGTTCTTCAAGAGTTGAACTTTGGTTTTTCTCTGTTCTTTTACTGATGGTCTGACGTGAGAGAGATGGTTGAGATATGTGAGAATTGAGAGTAAATAAGCGTGAGAAAGAGAGTGGATAGGTAGCTTAGGATTAGGAGTTTTAGTTTAGGAATTAGTCAAACTATGACTCCTCATTAATTAATTAAAATCTGATTTTTTAAAGGATTAGGTGACATTACTAATTATGCCCTTACTTAAATCATATAATTAATATAAATTAATTAATTTAACATTGCTTCCCCCAAGGATCAAACTCGGGTGAAGCTTAACTTGCGAAAAAGGGTCATATTCGGCCAACCCTACCCGAATTGCCCTCCTCTTTAAATTAATTAATTAGTTAATTAAATACTTAGGGTAATAACAATAATACCCCTAGCCAGGAAAAGACCATTTTACCCCTAGACCCTCCAAACCTAAGATTACCCCTTTCAAGTCCGGTAAAAACTCATTCGGGTGAATCTCTTCAATTCGGATGCTCTAGATGGTTGGTTCCAACCTTGCCTAGCTCAACTAACTCACGAAGTTGGTTGGCTAGGCTAGTGCATAGGTTCTGAGGTCTGGTTCCACGCGCAACAAGCCGTGTGAACCCTGTCTAATCTAGGCATTCTAGGTACGTTTAGGCATTACTTAGTATAGTCATTTCGGGTTGTTACACGATGGACATTCTCCATGGCTATCATACATCATAGGTAGGGGGTCATCATAGCGGTGTATGCATAGCAAATGAAGTTCTCCAAAGTGATTATTACTAGCCATACCTTTACAATGATGTGCACGAATTTGTGAAGAGATATGCTCAGTATCAAAAGCAGGGATGGGTGTAAAGAGACACAAATTTCCCCTCACTCTCGTTTTAGAAGCTGAACTATTTGATGTTTAGGGTATAGATTGTATGGGCCCATTTGTGAGTTCGTTTGGTAATAAGTACATCTTTGTGACCGTAGATTATGTGTCTAAGTGGGTGAAATTTGTTGCACTGTCAAATAATGACGGGAAAAGTGTAGTTCAATTTATGAAACACTATATTTTTGCTAGATTCGGCCTAGGGCTATCATTAGTGATGGTGGATCCCATTTTTGCAATAGATGGGTCTCAGCTGTATTAAGTAAGTATGGGGTAAAACAAAAAGTGGCAACTTCATATCACCCCAAAACAAGCAGTCAAGTGGAATTGTCCAACCGGGAGATCAAGAGCATCCTAGCCAAGACAGTGAACACTAATAGGACAAATTGATCTCGAAAGCTTGATGATACCCTATGGGCATATCATACCGCATACAAAACTCCAATTGGTATGTCTCCATATAAGTTAGTCTTTGAAAATTCCTTCCATCTACAAGTCGAATTGGAACACAAAGTTATGTGGGCATTGAAATCCCTAAATTTGGATAGGACAAAAAACTCCAAAGAGAGAGTGGAGCAGCTAAACGAGTAGGACGAATACAGGTTTAAAGCTTATGAAAGTTCAGCACTCTACAAGGAAAATATGAAGAGATGTCATGATGCTAAAATACTCAAGTGAGAGTTCAAAGTGGGAGATGGAGTGCTACTATATAACTCCCGACATAGACTTTTTCCAAGAAATCTCAAGTCCAAATGGTAAGGACCATTTAAAGTGACACAAGTGTTCACTAATAGGGCCATCGAAATTGAGGGACAAGAAAGGTATGCTTTTAAGGTGAATGGGCAGCGTTTGAAACATACTTTGGCGAGTGCCAACAGATATCCCTGATTGAGGTGGTGTACTTGGAAGAGGCTTGAGGTCACTCCCACGTCGTGCTACGACTGTTGCCATCCAATTTTTGCCCTCCACAATTTAGTTAATTTTCAAGTTTCTCAAATTTTAAACAATTCGAAATAGTTATTTTCATGAATCAAATACTTCAAAAATTATTTTCAAGGCACTTTTTTCCATCTTTCATATAGATTACATAATACTTAAAATATGAAGATTTTTATAATTTTCAATTTGAATAAATATTTAGAAGGTCATTTTTGGAAAAATGGAGTTCTAATTAAATATGCATTTTATTTCCTTAAAATGACTAATTCATATATTGGTTTTTTGTGTCACAATAATTGTTTTATGTTGCAAGAGTTGAGAAGCTTAATATTTAATTAAATACATAATTTATTTTTGCTTTCAATTTATTTAAGATATGGTAAAAGGATCAGGTCCTTCAACCAAGGCCTGTTTGGATTAAAGGAACGAACCCATTCCTAAATTTTTGCCTCTTAAATTCTCATTGTACCCTCTAATTTGTACATTCAAGCATGCTAGGCACGAGCTTGATCTGCTAGAAGATTCTTTGAGGGTTCCATAATGGTATTATCTTCCGATTTCAGATTTTTCTTTTCCAATTTCTCTCAAAATGGTACGAATTCGTATACTAGCTAGTGGGTAATCCTTATCCGCTCAAGGATTTTGAAAATTTCCCAATTCCAACATCATCCATTTTGGGATTTTTGGGTTTCTATATAAACCCACCCCATTCACTATTCAACGGGGAGCATTATTTTAGAATGGAGAGCACCAATGTTTTGGGAGCTTTTAGTTCATAGTTAAAGTTTTGATCTTCTCTCGACTGTCCTAGTCGCATTTTGGTGCTGAAATTCGTTGCATTAAAGCTCAAATCCTCGTCGCTACCCACAACCAGTCTCTTAGACTCCTCTTCCCTTGCATTCGATCCTCTTTGAGTCAACCTCTTTTAAGACGACTGAAATGAAAGCTAATTTTATTGGGTTAAAGCCCAAGAAATCAACAATAGCATTAGTTCAAAATATCTAGAATGAGAAGCAGCCTCAAATTACATGTGCAGTAGCATTGCAACAAAAGGAGCTCCCGTAAGAGAGAAAATCTATTACGGCCAAAGTACCCCTTAGTCGTAACCGACATCCTTGTCCTCGAGAGGACTTAGACAAGCTTCTTAGCATTTGTCATAACATATCATAGGTCAAAAAGGCGGATAAATTTAAAACTTCGTATATATACGTAGTGAGGTTTACATAGAACTTTCACATAGGAAACTTACTTAGGTTTCTCGGTTAGACAACATAATAATACATAAGAATTTAGTCTAAATCCTTGTCTCACATTAAAACCATCTAAATTAAGTAAAACATCCAAGCATAGCTCTTATACAAATTCATAATTGCCACTTAGGGCTTACATCAATAACTTCAACAATAGGAGAGAAAAGAATATCTTTAGACAATACAAGTACGACTAAGGTAGAGTAGGTGGTGTCATCCTCGAACTAGAGGACCTCCCAAATTTGGAGAGTCTAGTCCAAGCCTTCTTTATTTAGCCTCAAGATACCTCAATGGCCCGAACCTACAATGTTTGGGAAAAAGGGAAGAAATATGGGTTAGTACAAAACACATGTACTAAGTATGGTCCCTATGCATAAAAATCATTAATGCATGATAAACGACACAATTTAGTAAAAACCATGCATAACATCCAATAACTCAATATACACATATTTGGAACATCATAAGTCAACCCAACATATAAGCGACTCAAGCAACACTTATGCAATACCAAGAATAAAGCCCCATAACCCTATCCAAAGCTAAGAATCACAATAAGCAACCCACTTCATACTTACAACACATTTTTATAACATGTTTCATACATCAATACTTACTCATAGCTTATCAACATAATAATAATCATAAAAGAACACTACTAGAACTGTCCCTTAGGATCCCACATGTGCAATGTGTAAGTGAAGTCACATACCCTCCCTAACACCATGTAGTAACCTTTAAGACAACCCTAATAAGAGTTCACATACATAAATTGTTCATTTACTTTTACATTAGGGAAAGAAGTGCAATAACCGACATGAGACCATGTAAGCTACATGGAATCCGGTGTTCTACTCCCACACCGAAAAGAGAGGGTTAAAACTTGCCTAAGGTGTAACCATTTGTACATAGCTATCTAGGTGGATCCACTAAGCTAGAGTCCTATGTGGGCACATAGTTAAGGGTCAAGGAGATTGTAACTAGAAACCTTGACTTGCTAGATGTGGAGGTTTCCATCTCATGAGACAACACATATTTTAGAAATCCGGACTCACTAAACCCATGTGGGAGGCCGGACTTACTAAACGTGAGACCTCCATCTCATTTACATTCCCTTTCGGTGCTAAGCAATTATTCCCTTTAGTAACCATATTATTTCATTATACAAGTTCAAATTAGTCACTTCTAGACCCCTATGTAAACATCTTACCGTATTAGCTCATTGGTCATCATAAGTGAGAACAATCCTTTCACTTTAGACACCACTTCACAAGTGAGTAAGCCTTTCACTTGAAACTTTATTATAATCATAAGAAACTACTTTCAATCATATAATATTTGAATCATAACATACATACATAATTCATGTCTAATTCAATGTCTTAGGGTTCAGAATGAGGAATACCTAGCATCAACATTACAAAGAATTACATAACCAATTTCATAAAAAGGTAAATTCAGAAGCAATTACATGATTAACAACAACGTAGTCAATCTACTTGTTCATCATCTTCACAATTCACCCTAATAATTTAATTTTTCATGAAATTGGGGGAAAGACATGGTTCTAGGGAAATCTCATAGGAAATTATCAATTAACCATCAATATATACTTAAACAACATTAATTCATCACAATTCATAACAATTGATTCATAATTTCATTTTTCAAAGAAGACCCATGTGAGAAGAAAAACCCTTGTTTTGGGTGATTTAGAAATCATCTTTTGGAAGGACATCTTGGGTAAAGGGATCCCAAGAGTGAAAGAAACCATACCTTAGAGATGATAAAGCCACGAAATTGGGTTGGAAACTTCAATACTTGACCTTCTTTTGGAGCTCTAATGGTCTTCAATGGAAGTTTGGATGAAGAGAGAATTTGAGAGACATGAGAGTGATTTTTTATTTCAACTTTGGGATTTGATTTGTGTGTTGAAAGTGACTTAAAACTGACCCTAAAACATTATATAGTCACCCTTTAAATTACTCAAAATACATCTCACTTAATTGGGTCTTATTGTGATGTCAAATTGTCTTAAAAACAACACGAATGGATCTGTGACTTTGTTGCGCGTCGCGGGATCAATTCAACATTTTGTTTCAAAAATACGGGTCGAGGCAGTGGACCTAATGTAGGCCCTACGTCGTGAGGCAAATTTTTTTGCCTCCTTGTGCTAGCTACGCAACGCGCAATGACCTCCCATTCTTGGCTGGTCGCAGGCTGCTTGTGCAGCCTCCTCTCCCAAGTTCGGGTCCTCCTCAAGGACCCTTCCGGTGGTCCTTGGGGAGTTGTGACTGTACGTTTTGACCCTATATTCTACATTGTACCTATTTAAAGTCTTTCCACAAGTTTTAGACTTAGTATGACACTCCAAAACCTTCACCAAACATAGTTATGTCTACTAGTTCAATTTCGCTAGTTTTCTGACGTTAACACCTTTCTTTGATGTGTTGGATCTACGATTTCTCAAACAATTTAATTACACTTATTTATGTCTAAAATCATCATTATTCAACATATGAGTCTCTAGTATAGGTCATGGGATTTCCGGGGTGTGTCAATACCCCCCCCCTAGGAACATTTGTCCCCGAATGACACCTTATACCTTTATAGGAAAAAGAGACTCAAGACTAGAAGCCCAACCAACAAACAAAAAATATATATAAAATGAGTCACAGCTCATTGGAGGGATTCTCCACTCTTTCAACATATAATCATAGAATTAACACATAGGAACTTAATCCACAACTTATCACATACATAAGCTCAACTTTTCATAGCATATAAGGAGGAACTACCTTTTCCATCTCAATTTGAGCTCAATATGAACATCAAGAGTTGTCATGCTGATTTCTTGTCAATACAACACCAATTAGGTTCAATATAACTTCCATGAATACTTATAGCACACCACATACTTAAGTGAAAACCAACCATAAGAAACACTTTTCATGGAAAAGAAAAGAACTCAACTTAAGCATGAATTTCTGCATCAATATGCACACATTAGAAAAACATGATATGTTCAACATTATTCAAATTAATCATATAAGAAATTACTAACCTCAGCATTGGCTAGGAGTTAGGGGAAAAAGGTGAAGATAGTGGGACTTCATATTGGCCTCGGCCTCCCATGTTGCTCCCTCAACTAGGTGATTCATCCATAAAACTTTTACGGAGGCAACCTCTTTATTCCTCAACTTCTTAACTTTACGATCCAAGATTTCAACCGGGACCTCTTCATAAGAAAGGTCCTCTTTTACCCCTAAACCTTCTAGATAAAGAATGGAAACCGGGTCCCCTATGCACTTCTTAAGCATAGAAGCATGGAATACCGGATGAATCATGGTCAACTCATTGCGCAATTTCAACTCATATGCCACACTCCCGACTCACTTCAAAATTTCATATGGACCCACATACCAGGGACTGAGTTTTCCCTTCTTTCCAAACCTCATCACCCCTTTCATGGGTGAAATTTTCAAATATACCCAATCTTCTACTTCAAATTCAAGGTCCCTCTTTCTATAGTGGGCATAAGATTTTTGCCGACTTTGAGACGTTTTTTGTATATCCCTTATAATTTGAACCTTCTCGAGCACTTCATAAACTAAGTCGGGACCAAGTAGAGCATACTCACCTACCTCATACCACCAAACTGGGGATCTACACCTCCTCCCATAGAGTGCCTTGAAAGGTGCCATGGAGATACTCGAATGGTAACTATTGTTGTAGGAGAACTCTATCAAAGGTAGGTGGTCATCCCAATTACCTTTGGAGTCGATGAAGCACGCCCTAAACATATCTTCTAGGGTTTGGATAGTTTATTTTGCTTGACCATCCGTCTTGGGATGAAAGGCGGTATTAAGCTTCACTTTCGTACCAATCCCACTTTGGAAAGCCTTCCAAAAATGGGAGGTAAGTTTAGTGCCTCTATTCGAAATGATGGATAAAGGGGCTTAATGTAGCTTCACTATTTCTTTGAGGTACAATTTGGCATAATCTTATGCCGAATAAGTGACTTTGATGGTAAGAAAATGTGCCGACTTAGTTAATCTATCCACAATGACCCATATCGAGTCGTGTTGTCTTCGTGTACGAGACAACCCAACTATGAAGTCCACGTTAATATCCTCCCACTTCCATGTGCCTTTGATTTTCCACTTTGACTTGTTGGAAATTCGAACATTTAGCAACAAAATCCGCTATATCACTTTTCATACTATTCCACCAATAAGTTTCCCGTAAGTCACGGTACATCTTTGTGGCACCCGGGTGAATAGAATATCGGAAACCATGAGCCTCTTCCATGATCGATTCCCTCAAACCACCACATCCGGTACACACAATCTTTCTTGGTGCCTAAGCACCCCAGCTTCTCTTAGAGAGAAAGACTCATTAGATTTACTAAGGACCGTTTCCTTCAACTCCATCAATAGAGGATCAAGGTGTTGCTTGGATTTCAGTCCAACCACTAAAGACGACTCGGAGTTATGGCGAACCATGAAACCACCCTTTGGAGAGTCTTCTAGTCGAACACCCAATCGAGCCAACCTATGAACCTCTTTAACTAGCTCTTTCTTATCATAAACCACATGAGTCACACTACCCATGGACACTCTATTCAATGAATCCGCCACAACATTAGCTTTCCCGGGATGGTAAAGGACACTCATGTCATAGTCCTTTAAAAGTTCTAAACATCTTTTTTGGCGTAGATTCAAGTATTTTTGAGTAAATACATATTGTAGACTCTTGTGATCGGTGAACATGCTGACATATACCCCATAGAGATAGTCCCTCCAAATTTTCAAGGCAAATACCACGGCCGCAAGCTCAAGGTCATGAGTTGGCTAATTTTTCTAATGTGGCTTGAGTTGCCTAGAGGCATACGCTATTACCTTTCTATGTTGCATAAGAACACATCCTAGACCCACTCGGGAGGTATCACAATAAACCACAAACCCTTCGGTACCCTCCGGTAAAGTCAACACCGTAGCGGAGGTGAGTCTATCTTTCAATAATTGGAAGCTCTTTTCACAAGATTCCGACCATTTGAACTTGGACTTCTTTTGGGTTAAGGTCATTGATGGAGATGCGATAGATGAAAAGCCCTCAAGAAACCTCCTATAGTAACCGGCCAAACCAAGGAAACTTCGGATATCGGTGGGATTCAAAGGTCTAGGCTAACTTTTGACCACTTCCATCTTCCTCGGATCGACCTCAACCCCTTCACAAGAGACAATGTGCCCAAGAAAAGCAACTGACCTCAACCAAAATTCACATTTACAAAATTTAGTGAAAACTTGGTTATCCTTGAGAACCTGCAAAACTATTCTCAAATGACTCATATGATCATCCTCACTCCTCGAGTATATTAAAATATCATCAATGAAGACAATCACAAACAAATCAAGATACTTTCTAAAAACTCAATTCATAAGGTCCATGAAAGCCGCTGGGGCATTAGTTAGACCAAATGACATAACTAGGAATTCAAAGTGACCATATCTTTTTCTAAATGCTGTTTCGGAATATCAACCTCCTTCACTCTAAGTTGGTGATAACCCGACCTCAAGTCAATCTTTGAAAAGTAACTCGCTCCTTAGAGTTGATCAAATAGGTCATCAATCCAAGGGAGGGGGACTTATATTTTATGGTAACTTTGTTCAATTGACGATAGTCTATACACATTCTCAACAACCCATCCTTCTTCTTTACAAACAAAACTGGGCCACCCCATGGAGATATGTTTGGTTGAATAAAACCCTTATCTAGAACATCCTTGAGTTGATACTTTAGTTCTTTCAAGTCGGCCGGGGCCATCCGATAAGGAGGGATTGAAATAGGTTGTGTATTCGTCAATAAATCTATGTCGAAGTCAATTTCCCATTCGGGAGGAATTCCGGGTAGGTCATCTGGAAAGACCTCCGGAAATTCATTCAATACGGGTACCGACTCTAAGAGAGGGACCTCGGATTCAAGATCCCTAACTCTAACTATGTGGTAGAGACAATCCTTTGCAATCAACTTGTAAGATTTTAGACACGAAATGATCTTACCCCTAGGATTTGAGTTTCCTCCCTTCCACTCAAAAATGGTTTCATTTGGAAATTGAAATTTGACTACCCTTGTCCTACAATCAATAGAGGCAAAGCAAGCATGCAACCAATCCATTCCCAATATGACATCAAAATCTAGCATATCAAGTTCTATTAAGTCAACTAATGTAACTCTATTAGGCAAGGAATAGGACAACCTTAATAGACTCTTTTAGAAACCACGAAATCACCCACCGGGGTAGAAACCAAAAAAGGTTCATCTAATATGTCGGGTAGTATATCGAATTTCATGGCTACAAGAGGGGTCACAAATGACAATGTAGCTCTCGGATCCAACAAAGCATATATATCAAAGGAAAATAATTGTAACATATCGGTAACCATGTCCGGTGAGCTCTCTTGATCACCTCGAGATTGGAGAGCATAAAAGTGATTCTTCTTCGGAGCATCCTGATTTAGGGCACTAGCTTGTTCTTGAGCATTTTCCCTTCCTTGATCCTTCATCATAGGGCAATCTCTCTTCTTGTGACCATTCTTGCCACATCTATTGCAATTACCCATGCCAACTAGGCACTTACTATCATGTCTCTTATCACATTTTGCACAAAAAGGCTTCTCGACATAAGTTCTTCCACCTTTCCCCTCTTGGGGCTTGGGAGTAGACTCCTTACTCTTGTTGACCCTTGTAGCATTAGAAGGGCCTTGGTTGGAAAACCTCCTTTTGAACCTTGCTTTGTCTTGCACCTTAAATTTAGTCTCGGAAGAATTCTCATCTTCGATTTTTACCTTCTTCAACTCCATACCAACTTGCTTAAGCTTTTGCTCCTCAATTTATTCGGCATGAACCATGAGACAAGATATATCCATGCTAGGAATCAAGATAGCCTACATACACTCATTAACCACAAGATCAGATATCCCCATGACAAATTTGTTCATCTTAGCCCTAGAATCCGTAACCATAGTAGGAGCATGCTTTGATAGTTGAGTGAACTTTAGGCTATAATCCTTCACGCTCATACCCCCTTGACAAAGGTTGACGAATTCTCGCATTTTCCTCTCCCTTAATTCCAAGGGATAGAACCTATCAAGGAAATCTGTCTTGAAAGCCTCCCAAGTAATCCGCCTTCTTTAACCGGCCTCTCATCTTTCCATTGCTCATACCACACTTGAGTCACATCTTTGAGTTGATATGCGGCAAGTTCCGCCTTTTCTTGAGAAGACACCCCCATAGCATCTAGAACTTTGAACACTTCATCAATGAACCCTTGTGGGTCCTCCTCCACCTTAGAACCAAAGAAAGTAGGGCTAATCCTTGAAGCTTAGCATTGGGATTCACTTGCACCCTAGCATCCCTAGCCACTTGAGTAGCCAACACTTGGGTCAAGCTATGAATGGCCGACCTAATCTCAACATTAGACATAGCCCTTCTTCAAAAGGAACTTGAGGATTTTGAGGAGCTTGTGGGGGATACGCCTCATTCAAAATCTCCTATCCGGCCCTTCGAGCATTGTTCCTGTATGTATTCATTGCCTATAAGCACAATAAAAGGATTAGAATAAAGGAATAAATAGAGCTAGTACTTTTAGGCACGACTAAGGAATAACAAGAGCGTGAAAGTTCCAAAGCATCACATAATCTCTCATTCATAAGTGTGGTGCGCTTCACAATTATGAATAAGACCCTAGATAGACGTGGTTTAGTGAGACATCAATCCTAAGATCACTTCAACCTAATGCTCTCATACCAAGTTTTTTATGACCCAAAGTACCCCTTAGGCGTAATTGGCATCCTTGTCCTCGAAGAGGACTTAGAAAAGCCTCTTAGCATTCGTCATAACATATCATAGGTTAAAAATGCAGATAAATTTAAAACTTTGTCTATATACGATGTGAGGTTTACATAGACCTCTCACATAGGAAGCTTACTTAGGCTTCTCGCTTAGACAACATAATAATACATAAGAATTTAGTCTAAATCCTTGTCTCACATTAAAACCATCTAAACAAAGTAAAACATCCGTGCATATCCCTTATACAAATTCATAGTTGCCACTTGGGTCTTAAATCAACAACTTCAACAATAGGAGAGAAAAGAATGTCTTTAGACAATACAAGTACGACTAAGGTAGAGTAGATGGTGTCATCCTTGAACTATAGGACCTACCAAAACTTAGAAAGTCTAGTCCAAGACTTCTTGCTTTAGCCTCAAGATACTTCAATGGCCCGAACCTAAAATATTTGGGAAAAAGGGAAGAAATATGGTTAGTACAAAACACATGTACTAAGTATGGTCCCTATGCATAAAAATCATTAATGCATGAGAAAAGGCACAATTTAGTCAAAACCATGCATAACATCCAATAACTCAATATACACATATATTGAACATCATGAGTCAACCCAACATATAAGCGACTCAAGCAACACTTGTGCAATGCCAAGAATAAAAGCCCCATAACCTTATCCAAAGATAAGTATCACATTAAGCAACCCACTTCATACTTACAACACATTTTCATAACATGCTTCATACATCAATACTTACTCATAGCTTATCAACATAACTATAATCATAATCATAATAATAAAAGAACACTACTAAAACCATCCCTTAGGATCCCACATGTGCAATGTGTAAGATAAGTCTCATACCCTCCCTCACACCATGTAATAACCTTTAAGACAACCCTAATAAGAGTTCACATACATAACTTGTTCATTTACTTTTACATTAGGGAAAGAAGTGCAATAACCGACATGAGACCATGTGAGCACATGGAATCCGATGTTCTACTCCCACACCGAAAAGAGAGGGTTAACACTTGCCTAAGGTGTAACCATTTGTACATAGCTATCTAGGTAGATCCACTAAGCTAGAGTCTTATGTGGCCACATAGTTAAAGGTCAAGGAAATTGTTACTAGAAACCTTGACTTGCTAGACGTGGAGGTTTCCATCTCATGAGACAAAACATATTTTAGGAATGCGGACTTACTAACGTGAGGAAACCCATGTGGGAGTCCGTACTTACTATACGTGAGACCTCCATCTCATTTACATTCCCTTTCGGTGCTAAGAAATTATTCCCTTTAGTAACCATCTTATTTCATCATACAAATTCACATTAGTCTCTTCTAGACCCCTATGTAAACGTCTTACCATATTAGCTCATAGGTCATCATAAGTGAGAACAATGCTTTTACTTTAGACATCACTTCACAAGTGAGTAAACCTTTCACTTAACACTTTATTATAATCATGAGAAACTAGTTTCAATCATATAATTTTCTTATCATAACATACATACATAATTCATGTCTAATTCAATGTCTTAGGGTTAAGAATGAGGAATACCTAGCATCAACATTACAAAGAATTACATAACCAATTTCATAAACAAGGTAAATTCAGAAGCAATTACATGATTAACAACAATGTAGTCAATCTACTTGTTCATCATCTTCACAATTCACCCTAATAATTTAATTTTTTATGAAATTGGGGGAAAGACATAGTTCTATGGAAATCTCATAGGAAATCATCAATTAACCATCAATATATACTTAAACAACATTAATTCATCACAATTCATAACAATTGATTCATAATTTCGTTTTTCAAAGAAGACCCATGTGAGAAGAAAAACCCTTGTTTTGGGTGATTTAGAAATCATCTTTTGGAAGGACATCTTGAGTAAAGGGATCCCAAGAGTGAAAGAAACCATACCTTAGAGATGATAAAGCCACGAAATTGGGTTGGAAACTTCAATACTTGACCTTCTTTTGGAGCTCTAATGGTCTTCAATGGAAGTTTGGATGAAGAGAGAATTTGAGAGACATGAGAATGATTTTTTATTTCAACTTTGGGATTTGATTTGTGTGTTGAAAGTGACTTAAAACTGATCCTAAAACATTATATAGTGACCCTTTAAATTACCCAAAATACATCTCACATAATTGGGTCTTATTGTGATGTCAAATTGTCTTAAAAACAACGCGAATGGATCTGCGACTTTGTTGCGCATCGCGGGATCAATTCAACATTTTTTTTCAAAAATACGGGTCGAGGCAGTGGACCTAATGTAGGCCCCGCATCGTGAGGAAAATTTTTTTGCCTCCTTGTGCTAGCTACGCGACGCGCAGTGACCTCCCATTCTTGGCAGCAGCCTGCTCGCCCAAGTTCGGGTCCTTCTCAAGAACCCTTCCGGTGGTCCTTGGGGTGTCGTGACTGCATGTTTTGACCATCTATTCTACATTTTACCTATTTAAAGTCTTTTTACAAGTTTTATACTTAGTATGACCCTTCAAAACCTTCACCAAACATAGTGTCGTCTACTAGTTCAATTTCGCTAGTTTCCGGACGTTAAGACCTTTCTTTTATCTGTTGGCTCTACGACTTCTCAAACAAGTTAATTACACTTATTTATGTCTTAAATCATCATTATTTTAAATATATGAGGATCTAGTATAGGTCTTGGTATTTTCGGGGTGTGTCAAATTCGAAAATTTAGGACTTTAAAAATTCCACTTTTGAGCGCAGTAGGAGGAAGCATAAAGCAGAAACGGACCACAAAATTCCCTTTTTATCACGATCTTTTATTTTTTTTTAGTTCCTTACTCTATTTATGTTGATGATCGCAAACGTTTTTAGCATCTTTTTGTTAATTTAGATGAATCCTTATGGAAGACTTCTATTTTGTTACTCTTGTTTTTAGTATAATTTTCAAAGCCCCTTTTATTTAAGGCAAACTTAAAAGTTCTTAGACTAACTTTAGAATTATCCGTATTCTTTCATAGTTAGTAATTGGCTTTGGATCCACGCTAATGAGATGAGCAAACCATTTAGTTCAAAATCTTGACTCGAATAAATTTTTAAGTTAAAAAGTATTTCTAAAACAAGATTTTTCACAAGTAATTTTATGTTTTTAAAAAAAGTTAGCCAACTTTGAAATCCGTCGGTCAACCACGTGTTAGTGGATTCTGTATGATGCCTAAACCCTTCCTTATAAAATTAATTGAACCCTTACCCGGCTCTAGTTTTATTTAAAATGTTTTCTTTCAAAAAATTTCCTTTTAAATGGTTTTCTTAAATTTTTCCCAAAAATTAAGTGGCGACTCCTAAAATTGTCATTTTTTTCTTAAAAAAATCAAATAAATTGCCAAAGTTATGAAATGGTTTCGAAACCTTACTTTTCAAAATTGGGTCGTAATAGAATGACGATTCCACTAGGGATTTATCGAGGTTCTAACCAAAAAGATTTTACTTTTTTGCTAACTATTATTTGTATTAGTTTTTTTTTATTTTATTATGTGTTTAAATTTTTCATATCACTGTCATTATAAGCATAACATTTATTCCGCCAATTTGCACTTTTTTTATTTGAAATTGAAAGAACGATTATGCGGGTCGCAGTCATTCATTATCAATTTTTTATGGGGATACCCTGGTGAATGTATTAGGCCACTAGATGGTCAAAAGTCGTTAACTACTCCAGCCTAAGTTGTCCATTTGGGTCACCAGTCCACATCACAATAAAGCCTACTCTAGTCTACCTGAGTTAAAGTTAAACCAAAACCCTCTTTTAGGTGCATTAACCTAAGATGACCCAACACCCAAGGTGTATTGGGTCCATTAGAAGACCACCTTGTGTCGAATTGACCCGCTGTCAATATAAGGTGATCATTGGACTATTTGATAAACTTTAAGGATATGTATGTCAGTTTGTGCGTACCATTGTCCCTTGGGGTTGGATTTTTATGTGATGAGTAATTTATTTGTTTAAGTCAAAGGAAGATCCTCCTCATCCGGAATACATTAAAAAGCATTAAGAAGTTCGGGAATGAAGCTTTCATATGGAAGCTTAGTTTAGTTTACCATTGTATCTCTGCATAGAAATGATATTTATTTCCCTCTCCTCTATTATGTATCCCCATTTGTTTTATCCATAAGGTTTGTATAAATACTTTTGGGGCAATGGAAAGTTTTACAAATGATATACACGTCTTTCAAAAGCTAGGCCTACCTTTGTCTCAAAAGGTCACATGTATGTTAGGAGGCGTTATATATTGCTTGTATGTCAAATGTTACAAATTTTGTTTGAGTTACGTGTTTATATACATATGTTTTGTTTTAAACATAATTGGTCCATTATTCTAATCCAAAGTCTCAAAACCTTTTTTGGCATATAATCTCAACTTTTTTCCTCCCGAAATTCTCTTTAACCGCATTATCAAAATATGTTTGAAATCACTCAAGTTCTAGGTTCAATAGATCTTTAAAAAATATTAGGTAAACATTTAAATCCATGTTGACCTTTTTGTTCTTGAATATATTTTTCACACCTACCTAGCCGGCGTTACATAATATTCCTTAAGTTTCAAGTCAATTTTAAGAATCTTTGTTCTTAAAAAAAGGCTTTTCAATCTAACCTTCCAAAGGTCAACATTTGAACCCTTATTCAAATCACATAGTTTTCTTTGTTCAAATTCCTTTATTTCATTAAAGTTTTAGTTCACAGAATCATAAAAGTTTTCCCATTTGGTAATCCTTTTAGAGTCCTTTGTTCTTCGAATTTTGGACTAACTCGTTTTAAGCAAAACAAATGTTATATACTTTACATGTTATTTTGGTTGATTGTTATGATTAATGAACTAACTTTGTTATTTTTTAGTTATTTTTAGAAGAAGAGACCGATTTGTGTTGGTATCAAACTTGCTCACTTCACCAGATTACCCGCTGGCAGAAAATCTGTATTTTACACAATTTAAGGTCAAGTAAACTTCTACATACTCTTCATTTCTTATTTGGACTACTAGGAGGACTCGGTCAGAAATGGGTTCCACTATCAACAAAGTTGCTTAGTCCGAAATGATTCCCACTTCATTTGTTGCGGACAATCCTAGTGCCTCGGTAGCAACAAAATCATCTATGGAAGTCATTGCTTTTCTAGAGTGACAAAAATTATGAACTGAATCTCCTAGTTACACAATACCAAGTTACTTTTTAGAGCATATCACATGATACTCGCCAAAAAGGACCGATGCCACCTTTTTTTCCAACTTCGAGTGAGCTTAACCAAGGAGATCAGTTCAACACCTTTCAACAAACTCAAAGTGCTTCGCTCACTCATTCAACCCAGGATCTTGTGTAAACATTTGCACCTCTAAAATCTCCAACGGTAACAAATCATGTTACGCCGGTGTACACTTATGTCAGTGCTCCACCTGTTACTTAGGCTCATGAGTTTCACCGCCAAGATGTTAATCACTATGTTGAAATTGAAAATGATTTAAAATCAATTAATGCTGAAATGATGAATAAGAAGATGAAAATCTTAGAGGATGCTATGAGAGTTCTTTGTTGGTTTGATAGTATCCATAGTGTGAGATATGAAGAGTTTTGTACATTACCTGAGGTTGAGCTTCCACCCGGAAAAAAGATTCTGAAGTTTGAAAAGTTCAGTGGATAGAGAAATCCTTTGTTTCACTTGAAAATTTACTATGAAAAGTTGATTGGTGTTGGAAACAATGAAGGGATAAGAATCAAGCTATTGGATCAAAGTCTGACTGGAAAAGCCTTGCAGTGGTATTAAAAGCAAGATGTGACTAATTGGCATACTTGGGATGATGTAGCGAATGCTTTTGTGGATCACTACAAGTTTCATGTTGAAATCGCTCCTGATAAGATCGTTATTACCAAGCTAAAACCAAAGGCAAGTAAATGCTTTCGAGAATATGTCATTCGTTGGAGGGAAGAAGTTGCAAGGGTGCACCAACCTATGGAATGATCAGAAATGATCACCTACTTCATTCAAACTCGGGATTTAGAATATTATGAACGAATGGTGACAATGGGTGGAAAACATTCATGGAAGTTATCAAAGTTGGAGAAATTATTGAAGGCGGTCTCAAGACCGGTAGAGTAACAAGTTCCACCTCATCTCAGTTTTCTAATAGAGCCTATCAAACTGGTTCTTTTGGAAAGGAAAAGGAGAAAGAAGTTAGATGTTAACTACTTCAGGAGCTACCTCATATAACCGTCAACCACCTCCAGGCTATCCTGATTCTCGATATTATGTTTACAACAATCAAGCAACATTTCCTTCTCCACGACCAATGCAAAATCCTCGAAACAATGCACCTCATCCTAAATAGGAGAAAAAGCCTCCTAGAGTTTTCACTCCATTGTGTAAGACGCAAACTCAACTCTTTGAGAGATTCAAAGAGGCAGGAATACTTCATCTAGTGGAATCCAGGACTGTCTTCAGTCGAGTTGTATAACCCAAATAAGTAGTGTGCTTATCATTTAGGAGTTATTGGACATTATACCAAGAAATGGATCACTCTCAAACACAAAATTCAAGATCTAATTGACAGCTATTTGGTAAGACGTGCTCAAGCTCCACCGAATCTAAACACTAACCCACTACCCAAGCATAAGGAGTAGTCATTGGCGTAATCGGTTGCGAAGAAAAAGCAAGTTTTTCTGAAAGTAAAACTTTTGGCATCTTTTAGTCTTGCCTTTGGAGTTTGTTGTTTTATTTCCCTATAGTTACACTTTTATTGCTTTGTTTCCTTTGTATCGTTTGTTTCAATTTGAATTCCTTTGTAAGTGTCTTTCATCTATTATAAACTATGTTTGACCTGAATTCTCAAGAATAAGATACGTTGGCGGCCTATGTTGGCTTCAATTACCCATTTATCCATATTTAATATTTTCATTGTACTTGAACTACGTTCGACCTGAATTGTCAAGAATGAGATACGTAGGTGGCCTATGTCGTCCTTGGTCGTTTCTTTAGTTACTTCTTTCTATTCCCGCTAATACTCGAGATTGGAACTACGTTCGACCTGATTCCTGCTTAGCTGGATACTTAGGCACCACATCGGCTCGATCATATTCCCTGTAAGTTATTTCATTTCCCTTTATAATGAAAACTGGGGCAGATTTATAGAGGGCCTCAAAAAATTTTAGAAGAAGAATTTTCCCAACAAGTCAGAATCAAGGATCACTCCAGAGTTGTAACTGGGATAGAATTTTTGAGATTCACTACAAAAATTTAACAAAAAACTACTAAAAGTTCAAAAGTTATGTTATATTTTAAACCGAGGCAGAATTTTTGAGAGAAGTCCTCAAAATTTCCATCAAAATGATGTTTCGAGATTAGAAAACTTGTGAACTAGACGTCACATGATCATTGGATGGCAAGGCAAAGCCAACATGAATCAATCTCTCAAAACTAAGAATTTTTCTATGGATGCAGGAATTACAAATTTACAAGGCTTCATTGGATCCACAGCGGCCTCATCATAACTCGGATGATTTATACCCTTACTCATCTTTCAAAGGTTTCCTTTTAACTTTATTGTGACTTACACATTCTTAATTTTACAAATGGAATAGCTTGGCACGATCGAAAATACCATAAGACGTTATCCAGATCAATATAAATGTCATCAGATTTGGAGTCATTCCAAAATATATTTTCAATTTTTGAAGAATCAGTCCAGACATTCACCAGATACGGGACGCGCGCTAGTCCTTATCCAAAGATGTTTTTATGAAAGACTCTAGACACCAAGGATCCAATCTAATATGTTTGCTCTTATCCCTATTTTACGTTGACAAATCTAGTCTTTCGTTGTTTCAAACTACACACCTCAGAGGAAACTGGGGCATGTTTATGAATCACTCATATTTCGTTTCTAGCAAATTATTTTAGTCAAGCATCCTTAGATTGGAATAAGGGCATTGATAAATAGTTCAAACTTCTCAAAATCTCTGTTCAACTTCAAGTTTCAAATATATGCTTTATAGAACCAGACTTCTCTTTACAAGAGATTTTAGATTTAAAGTATGGAAACATCTCATGTGAGATCCCTAATCGGTTATTAGCGCCTCTTTTCAATGTTATATGTTCTCAAAGCGTTATTCCAGAATCTTGTGTTCTCTATGGTTACCAGATCTTCATGACACATTAAAAGTCTTGAAATTTATTCATCTCTTTATTCTTAACTAAAACATTTTCTATGAGCGCAGGGACGACAAAGTTTTAATGACAACCAGAGATATTATCAGTTTCACAAACTACAAGGAGCTAATCAAATTACTATGTTACACCCATACTCCCTATTTTGAGATTTGTTCTTTATCATAGGGTATTATATTAGAGAGTCACTTCCTTCAACGTGACACGTCAAATTATTATTGGTGAGTCACTTCCTTCAACGTGACATGCTAAATTATTATTAAAGAGTCACTTCTTTCAACATGACACGTTAAATTACTATTGGAGTGTCATTTTCTTCAATGTGACACATTATATTATTGAAGTGTCACTTCCTTCAACGTGACACGTTAAATTATTATTTAGAGAGTCATTTTCTTCAACGTGACATGTTAAATTATTATTGGGTGTCACTTCCTTTAATGTAACATGTTATATTATTGGAGCGTCACTTCCACCACAATCAAACCATATCCCTATCCAAAGGCATGTGGGTATTTTCTTAGGTTTAACAATTTTAGTTTCACCTTCGGTGAAAATTTCAATTCTTACCGGAGGAAAATTTTCAAATTTCGAGTGACATGACACCTAGATTTTCAGAAGTTATGTCCATGTAAGTTATTACATATGAGTGTGAAGGGCCCCATATTCAGAAATGAGATGTTTGCAAGCTCTTTTACGCTCTCAATTAATTTGTCACTCATCCTTAAACTAAAGGTTATATATGCATAACAGATTTCCTTTTCAACCGATTGAGTCAAACTAAAACATTCTAATTCCCAAAGTTTAGGCATATGTAGGCGGAATTAATGTGTAAAACTCGACTGTACTCCAACAGTTCTGTCATCACTCTGTTCTCGAGCTTTTCGGTCTTTCCGTACTTCGAAACTGAAATAGCTTTTGCATTCTTTCAAAATTTTGCGTAAAATCAAGTGTTTCGAACTACTAGTAGCCTGAGTTCTCATGTAACCTGAGATAAGTAGGCAAACCAATACCAAGGTCAGGTCATACTTCCTCAAAAGTCCTTACTGTTCGCCGTTCCAAAGAGATGAATTAGTGGTTGGACAAAATTAGATTTGTCAATTTTGTTCGCCTTAATCTCTTTCATCGATCCTAAGCGAACGAGGCGAAGTTGTTGACCTCCAATTTTGGTCCTCCACTATTTAGTTAATTTTCAAGCTTCTCAAATATTAAACAATTTGAAATAGTTATTTTGGTGAATCAAAATACTTTGAAAATTATTTTCAAGGCACTTTTTACCATTTTTCATATAGATTACATAATACTTAAAATATATACATTTTTTATAATTTTAAATTTGAATAAACATTTAGAAGGTCTTTTTTACTAAAAATTGAGTTGTAATTAAATACGCATTTTATTTCCTTAAAAATGAATAATTCACATATTGGTTTTTCGCATCAAAATAATTGCTTTATGTTGCAAGAGTTGAGAATCTTAATATTATATAAGATATGGTCGAAGGACTAGGTCCTTCAACCAATGCCTATTTAGATTAAAAGAATGAACACATTCCCAAATTTTTGCCTATTCAATTCCACGTTTCTCCTTCAATTCGTACATTCAAACGTTCTAGGCATGATCTCGATGCACTAGAAGATTCTCGGAAGGATCCATAACGGTATTATCCTCTGATTTCATATTTGTCATTTCTAATTTATTTTAAAAAGATATGAATACATACACTAGACAGTGGGCAATCCTTCTCTACTCAATGATTTTGAAAATTTCCTAAGTCCCACATTGAGAATTCATTCATTTTGGGATTTTTCAGGTTTCTATATTAACCGACCCATTTACTGTTCAACGGGGAGCACTTTTTGGAGAACGGAGAGCACCCAGGTTTTGGGAGCTTTTAGTTTATAGGTAAAGTTTTTATCTTCTCTCGGCTGTCCTAGTCGCATTTTGGTGGTGAAGTTCGTTGCGTCAAAACTTGATTCCCCGTTGCAGCCCACAACCAGTCTCTGGACTCCTTTCCCTTGCATTTGATCCTCATCGAGTCAACCTCCTTAAAGCTGACTGAAATGACAAGAAGCCTCAAAATACATATGCAGTAACATTGCAGCAGCAGGAGATCCCTTAAGGGAGAAAATCGAAAAATTTAGGACTTTAAAAAGTTCACTTTAGAGTGCAGTAGCAGGAAGTAGAGAGCAGAAAGGGACCACAAAATTCCCTTTTTATCCTGATCTTTATTTTATTTAGTTACTTACTCTATTTAGGTTGATGATCTCTAAATTTTTAGCATCTTTTTGTTAACATGGATGAATCCTTGGGAAAGACTTCTATTTTGTTACACGTTTTTTTAGTATTTAAATTTTCAAAACCCCTTTTATTTAAGGCAAACATAAAATCTCTTAAACTAACTTGAGAATTATTCATATTCTTTCATAGTTAGTAATTGGCTTTGAATTCTTGTTAATGAGATTGAGCTAACCATTTAGTTCAAAATCTTAGCTCGGATAAATTTTTAAGTTAAAAGTATTTCTTACACAAGATTTTTCACATGTAATGTTACGTTTTTATTTTTGTTAAAAATTAGCCAACTTTTAAATCTATCAGTCAATTATGTGTAAGTGGATTCTGTAATAAGCCTAAACCCTTCCTTAGAAAATTAATTGAACCATTACCCGATTTGGTTTTATTTAAAATGTTGTCTTAAAAAAGAATTCCTTTTAAATGGTTTTCTTAATTTTTTTCCTAAAATTTAAGTGACAACTCCTAAAATTGTCGTTTTTTTCTAAGAGAAAATCAATAAATTATTAAAGCTACAACATGGTTTTGAAACCCTAGTTTTTGAAATTGGGTCGTAACAACGACGTTAAATAAGACGCTTCTTGGAGGCAATCCAAGTTTTAGTGTTTTCAATAATATGTGTGTTAATGTTGAAAGTGATGGATAATGTGCAAGAAAATTTTGGCTTATAGCGCAAGCTGTTCGGTTAGCACGATGTAGTTCGCTGTGGGGATCGAAAAAATTGAGTTCAAAGTTCTAAAATGTTCGTGGGAGACCTTGGTTATTAGGTGAGTTGCCGATGTGCTTAGGCGACCCTTCTTTATCCACCCTTCTACTCTCACACTGGCATTATACTTCAGTGATTGATTCGGCGGTATTCTATAGCTCATCAGCGAGTAACCAACTTGTCTGGCGATCGTTTGTCGTCTCCGCTGATTGACACCTCAAAGTAACACAGTAGAAATAAAGGCGAAATATTGCTTGTTCGACGAATCTCTAGAGCATTCAGCGACTTGTTTGTAATCTCATCGACTGGGTGTTTAATGAAGACTCTTTACCACTTTGCTATGCATATTTACATACCGGATTTTAATCTAATAGTTTTCTTTGATTATGTTAGTTCTTAGCATTGTTTTAACTACAATGTGGAAAGTGATTAAAAAGTGAAGTTGGATGATCCAACAAACAAGTTGGCGAACCGCCGAAGAAGTCTGCGACCCAACTCAATCTGTCATTTGATCCAACCCAATTTGCATTTGAGTTTTGTAAAAATCAGCGAGCCCATGAAATTATTGATGAAGCACCAATCATGTTGGTGATCCCGATGGAGCCAACTGTTTGGACCCCAAGACAACTGGAGGTCCTGTAAAACTTGGTGAGGTAAGTGACTACTCGATGTGTCGCCAAGTGAATTGATGAGCATGACTAATGTCGCTAAATGGGCAAGAATTGGACTATTTTTCAAAGGCCAAAGGTTTAAAAGTTTTAATCTCATTCACTTTTACTCTTCTCAAATGCACACCCACACTTTACTTTATATATTTTTGCATTTCTCTAGTATTTTAGTCATTGATTTATGCTCAGAATCGGAATACTTTGTCGTCTAGCATTTCAAATTTTATATCGATCGACACAAAAAGTTGGTTTTCTGAACCCCGTGTTTATTTTTATCGCATTTTGTACTTATTTGCAATGATCTTATCTTAATGATACGTGCTAGACCTCTCTGATCTAAATTGTTTTTGTTTGATAACCTTTTAATTCGATAATCTTGCCTATAATTCCTTTAATGTTTGATTCATATAATATTTGTCTTAAAGTGGATGAAATTTTGTAGGGGGGCATGAGTGTCATAGGGTCTAGGCTTAATTTGAGTTGTGCATGCCTTGGTTTTGTTTTCGGGGGTTGCGAGGTTGAATTCAAGAAGTTTTGTTGAAACTAGGGACGTTGGGTTGTATGGCGAGCTGGGTCGAGTTCACTGAACCACTTGGCGGTTCGCTGAAGTTCCCCATTTCGTTGTTAGTTAGATGTTATATTTGTTAGTTGACTCTCTAATGTTCGGTGAGAAGTTTAAGATCGCCAAAGGAACTCGGCGACTCACCGAAACTCTTCATGATCTCCCTTTATCTGCACCCCTGTATCCTCTTTGCACTAAAATGTTTCGGTGGAGTAGTCCTTGCTCGCCAAAGTAATTTGGCGACAAGGTGACCATTTCGGCGAGTCATTCTACAACTTATTTTCTATGATTTTATTTAAATATTTCTAACTCATTCTCGGTGCTTCGCAGATATGGCTAGACCAAAAGTATATGGGAGAATGATGCAGCCACGACTGATAAGAGCATATAATTTCAAAATGAATTAAGGGAGGTCATATCCTTCCAAGAAGGGAAGAAAAGAACCTCCACCTGGAGACAAAGGCAAGAGCAAGAGGTCCAGTTCTGACAAGAAAACTACTTCCCGAGGCCCCTCTATTCCTTGTTGGGTCCAGGGATTTTACGCAACTATAGAGACTTTTTTGGCGGATTGGCCTTTGGAAGACTCTTGTACAACCATTTTCCCTTATGAGGCGACCCCTGACACTGATGCTCAAGTAGATGGGACAAACGAGTAGACAGAAGCCCCTCTTTGCCTCCCTTTCTGTCTTACTTTATTTCACTGTTGGATTTTACTTCATTTACATTTTAGGACAAATGACTTAATTGTTGCTGGGGTGAGGCCCACTTTTTTGTGAATATTGATGTTTTGTTAATTTATTTGGGTTGTAAGCTTTATCATGTATTTGTAATTGCATCGTATTGATGATTGAGTTTGTGGCTCATGTTTTTATTTGCAAATGATTTTGACCCTTCCAAAAAAATTTGTCACCTCTCATTTGGAGATGAATGTGGTTGTTCTCTTGCAATTTGACTATTGGTTTCTATCAATAAAGATGACTTGAAGAATGCTCTAAATCGAACAAATATGAATGTGCGGCTACGATGAAGCCAAATGAAGTTGTATAGAAAATATGTGAAATCTTTGCATCTCGTTGTGACTAGTCAGGTATCAAATTGAGTCTCTTGCGAATAACATTGCACACTAGCGAAAATTTGGAGTCTTGTTTGACATTAGTGTTAACGCCTTGTGTGATGAGCTTACCGTTAACCATGCATGTGACACCTAAATTTTTCCCCGTTGATCTAAGTGATTTAATCTCTTGATATGATCTTAGGAAACTTTGAAGAGTGTAAAAAAATTCAATATATACTATACCTCTTTTGTGGTCAACCTTGTGAGTGTGTATGATCCTTGCTTGAACACCCTCTAAGCCTTGACCTTTTCTTGAAAGAAACTTGGTGAAGCTATGACCTTTCTTTATCCATTACCGATAATCATCATGAAGTTTTTGTTAGTTTGATAGCCAACTTAAGCCAAAATCCTATGTTTGTGTGGTGAAAAGAGAAGGTGGATCAAGAAGTGCAAGAAAATGGAACCCCCTCCATTCTTAAAAAAAAGAGGAAAAGAAAAGAAAAAAATGAAAAAGTTGTGGAATAAAGATATGAAAGCGAAAAGGAAAATGGGGTTTCCAACAATCCATGAAAGATGAATATGGGATGACTTATGAGCACAAACAAAAAATGATAAAGAAGAGGGAAGGAAGTGCTGTTCGCACCACATTTTATGAGCATAAAATTCACTGAGCCTAAATGAACATACTTCCACACTCAGCCTCATTACAAGCCTTAAAAATATCTTCATGATCTTGAGTAAGCTAAAACAAAGGTTGATTAGAAAATATAAGCAAATCTATGGGTGAAATCATGCATTGTGTTCATCTTTATGAGTGTGAGCGTCGAAATTGATTCCGAAGCTTTAAATTTGCAAACCATTGTGTGTGAAAATAGAAGTATTTCTTGTGTGAGGGCATTTGTACACTTTTATTGTGCTTGAACTAGCATTTGAAGCAAGTATAGTGAGCTTGATATTCTTTGGTAATAGTGAGTCACGACTTGAATCTTTTGGTGCACAATTGATCCTTGCATGAGTAAGTTGAGTCTCTTTGTGTGCATTCATTATTTAATCTTGTGTAATACTATTTGAGACATCCTTTTTGAACTGCTCAACTAGGGATTTGCTTGAGAACAAGAAAATGTTTAAGTTGGGGGTGTTGATGAGTCCACGATTTGGACTCATTTAGGGCTTTGTTTTAATAAATTTAGTGTCCTCAAATGCACAACTGATATAAATCCTTGAGTTTCAGGCATTTAGAGTAAGGAACAAAGCATGGGCACTAAGGAGCAAAAAGGAACAAGGCAGCTCAAAAAACAAAGGAAAGAAGGCATGAGGATCGCCTAACCCATGAAGCATGTCACCAAATGGCCTTGATATTGCCTTATGTTCCTGTCTGCTAAGCCCTGAGGGAGAAAAATAAGTCGGCGATCGAAAGGAGCAGTTGGTGTATCGCTGAACTTTTCCGTTATGCAACTCCATATAGCCCAAAGTTACAGAACGTCAAGGATGATGAAGGCAAAAGAAAAATGGCAATCAAATGACAGAGGGCGGATCGCCGAATGGATCGGCGATCCCAACTTATTGCATTGTTTGATCCTTCACATCATAATTTTCGACAATTATAAATACTTTTTAAATTCTTTGTTTGTCTGTCTAGACATTGACTATCCATACATTAAGCAATCAGTTTGGGAATTGTAATTATAGCTTTCAACATTGTTTATTTTCCTTTAGCTTTTGAAAATTTGAAGATTTCCAATTCCAAGAAATTGGAAGTGGGTGTTAAAGATTCTTCATTGTAGACCTGTGTAAAGACAATATCAATCGTACCCAGTTGATGGAAACACCAGCTGGTATCGATTTTTTGATTTTAACTACGTTTAGCTAAAACCCCAATTCTTAGGTGTGATTATGTGATTATGGGTTGATATAACTGTTGGTATTGCTAATTTATAGTTTATTTGTTGTGTAAAGGTGATTCGTTTAGTAGTTATGGTTGAATTTAATGGGTTGTAGTTGCAAATACATTCTCATATTAGTGTTTTGGGATTGCTCGAGAGAGAGGTTTTGAAACCACAATTATTGAATAGATGGTCTGTGGGTATTGAGTTGGCATAGGTTCCGCTCGAGAGAGTGAATCGTAAACCCTCTTCCACATACTCAGTTCGAGAGAGTGAGTGGACTAAGGTGAAGGTTGTGCTTAATTATCGCTTATTGGTGTTCGAGAGAAACCAATTTAATTCGGGGTAAATTGCTCGAGAGAGCATTTACCCCCACTAAAGTCTAGCCTAATCAGTAATATGTTGTTATTTACAATTATTGTGATTACCCAGTTGTTCGTGTTATCCCATAATCCTATCAAATCCCAAGAATCCCATCTTCATACTTGTGTCTTCGTTTATTTTCAGTTTTAGTTGATAATTGACTAAAGCCCCCCTTTTTGATAATTGACACTTGTGTCACCCCATTAACTTGTGATGCTTTTACTCCTAAATGTCTTTAGCTATAACTAATTTGAACTGATTCGTACTTGATTGTCAATTCTCGCAACCACTTCCTCTGGGTTTCAACCCCAACTCACTTAGTTAGGTTATATTACTGACAAACAATCGTTGACCCTTAGTATTTGATGAACTGTCCAGATACGTCAAGTCATAGGCAAGGGTTTTATTCAACCAAGTATCTCTTCATGGGGTGCTCCGATGTGGTTTGTGAGAAAGAAAGATGGGTCCCTTAGAATGTGTTTTGATTACTGCCATTTAAACAAAGTGACTATAAATAATAAGTATCCCCTTCCAAGAACGACTTGTTTGATAAACTTCAAGGGGCTAACTACTTCTCCAATGTAGATCTTCTTTCGGGTGACTATTAACTAAGGGTAAGAGGGGTTGAACTCACCAAGACGACCTTTAAGACCCGATTCGATCACTTTGAATTATGGTTATGTCATCTGGGTTAATCAATGCCCTCATGACATTCATTGACCAAATGAATAGAGTGTTTAAGCAATATATTGATTCGTTTATGATCTTCTTTATTAATTATATTTTGATCTATTCAAGGAGTGAAGGTGAACATATGGATCATTTTAGAATCGTGTTGCAAGTCCTTAAAGACCAAAAAGTATATACTATGTTTAGTAAATGTGAGTTTTGGCTAAGTTCGGTTGCTTTTCTTAGTCATATTGTGTCTAGCAAGGTTATTGAGGTAGATCCTAAGAAGACTGATGCAGTCAAAGATTGTCCTAGACCTCTAACTCCTACTGATATTAGAAGATTTTTGGGTTTGGCCAGTTATTATAGGAGATTTATTGAGGGTTTTCCTCCATTGACGGCCTTGACTCAAAATAAAGCTAAGTTTGTATGGTCGGGGGCTTGTGACAAAAGCTTCCAAGAATTGAAGGATAGACTTACATTCGCTGTGGTGTTGATTTTACCGGAGGGTACCAATGGTTTGTGGTATATTGTGACTCTTCTCAAGTAGGTTTAGAATATTTCCTTATGCAACATGGTAAAGTAATTGCCTATGCATCAAGGCAACTCAAGGTCCACGAAAAGAATTATCCGACCCATGATCTTGAATTAGTGGTGCTGGTGTTTGCCATGAAAATATGGAGACATTACCTATATGGGTGTGTTCACCGATCATAAAAGTCTTCAATATGTGTTTACTCAAAAAGAATTGAATCTCCAACAAAGAAGGTGGTTAAAACTTTTAAAAGGAATATGACATAAGTGTCATTTACCACCCCGACAAAGCCAATGTAATTGTGGATGCCCTAAGTTGAATGTCCATGGGTAGTGTGTCCCATGTAGAAGATGAGAAAAAGGAGCTAGTTCGTGGTGTACATAGGTTGCCCCGATTAGGTGTCCAACTAGTGGATTCCACCAAGGGTGGTGTCATGGTCCATCATGGTTCTGAATCATCCTTAGTGGTTAATGTGAAGTCTTAGCAACACCTTGATCCTATATTGATGGAGCCGGAAGAATCAGTACTTGACAAACCAGTTGAGGCTTTCTACCAAGTGGAAGATGGGGTACTTAGATATAAAGGTAGATTATGTGTTCTGGATGTTGATGGATTAAGAGAGAAAATTTTAGAAGATGCTCATGGTTCGCGATATTCTATTCATCCGGGAGCCACCAAGATGTACCGTGATCTACGGGAAGTCTATTGGTGGTATTGCATGAAAAATGATATAGTTTGTTTTGTGGCAAAATATCTGAATTGTCAACAAGTTAAGGCTGAACACTTGAAACCGGGAGGTTTGTCCCAAGATATAGATATTCTCACTTGGAAGTGGGAGGATGTGAACATGGAATTTGTTGTGGGTTTTCCTCGTACTCAAAGGCGACATGACTCTATTTGGGTCATTGTTGATAGGATGAATAAATCAGCCCACATTATTCCCATGAAGGTTTCTTATTCGGGGAAGACAATGCCAAATTATACATCAAAGAAATAGTGAAGTTGCATGGGGTTCATTTTTCTATTATTTCGGATCGAGGTACTTAATTTACTTCATAGTTTAAGAAGGAATTCAAAAAGGGCTTGCTACCAATGTCAAGCTTACTACCTCTTTCCTCCCTCAAACGGATGGTCAAAATGGAACACACCATTCAAACCTTAGAAGACATGTTGAGGGTGTGTGTGATTAATTTAAAAGGTGATTGGGATGACCATCTACTGTTGATAGAGTTTGCCCACAATAATAGTTACCACTCAAGAATTATCATGGCACCGTTTGAAGCACTATATGGTAGCAGGTGTAGAGCTATGGTGGGTTGGTTTGAAATAGGAGAGTTTTCCTAATTGGTCTTGAATTAGTTTATCACGTTATTGAAATAGTTTGACTCATTAGAGAGAGGTTGAAAATGGCCTAAAGTCGGCAAAAATCTTATACCGATAATAGAAGGAGGGATCTAGAGTTTGAAATTAGTGGTTGGGTCTACTTGAGAATCTCACCTATGAAAGGGGTGATGAGGTTTGGTAAGAAAGGGAAGCTTAGTCCCTGATATGTGGTCCCATATCAAATCTTGAAACGTATAGGAAAGGTTGCCTATAAACTAGACTTGCCAAGTGAGTTGGCTCTGGTTCACCCTATATTTCATGTTCCCATGCTCAAGAAGTGTATTGGCGATCCAATATCCATCATTTGTTTAGAGGGTTGAGGAGTTCATGAGAGTCTTTCTTATGAAGAGGTTCCAATAGAGATTTTAGAATGGCAAATTAAAAGATTGAGAAACAAGGAAGTAGTTTATGTTAAGGTTTTAAGGAGGAGTCAGTTAGTTCATAGGGCTACATGGGAGGCCGATGCGAATATAAAGTCTCGATATCCTCATCTTTTTCCTTCTACTAGAATTCAATATTGAGGTAAGTAGTTCCTCTTGAGTTTAGATATTTTGGGAGTCTTGTGTTGGATGTGTTTTCCATCATTTCCTGATGGTGTGCATGTTCTTGATGAAATTCATGTTTTATGTGAATTGAGATTCTCTTGATTTAAATGGTCCTAATGTTGATTGTGCATTTTAATATGATGATGGAATATTTGAATTCATGAGGAAATTGTTGAACATGCTTTGTTATGCTTGAGGTGAAATGGCATATTGGCTCATGATGTTGTGTTGAGCTTACTTTTAGTTGGAGAAGGTAGTTCCTCCTATGAACATGATGTATGTTTCCTTTAATGCATATTGAGTTGGTAAGATGTAGCTCCTACTCTCTTGTATTGCATTGACCATGTCTTGATATTGAGTTGAAGTTTCCTCATTGTGAATGATACTTGAAGTGAATAGTGCATTTGTAAATTTTGCACATTTTTTATGTTTCATGCATGATGGGCTGCTAGTCTTGAATTTCTAACTTAGTTTGGTGTCTGGATCCTCATTCGAGGATGAGTATTCCCAAGGGGGTGATAATGTAACTCTTGGAAAATCTAATTAACTAAATTAGAGCCTAACATGTAGTCTAGTATTCTAAATTGAGTTAAATATATAGATTAGAGTCCTAAAGTGACCTCCCTAATTTAGTACAAGTGTGTTAGGGCCTAAACATCAAGGTATTCCCACCCCCTACCCCTAAGGGTCCTTGAGAAGGGCCAAGGGACTGCCCCCAAAAGCTATCAAAATATCATGGTCCACGAAGGGGACTACCATGCCTCGTGGGTGGACTCACGCCCCGTAGGTGGGGGTGGTGAGTCAAGGCTTGTCCTTCCCCAAACTCCCCAAATTCACTGTCCAATCTATGGATGTGTAACACGCTCCGTGGACTCACTCACACCTCGTGGGTGAGGTCTCATGAGTGAGGACTGAAGATTAGACAAACAAGGAGTTACAGACCCAAACCATGAGGTGACTTGTACGGTCCATGGAACCATCCACGCCCCGTGGGTGGGGGTCATGGATGGGGGTCTGCTTTGCTGCCTCAACCTCGGCCAAGGGTGAAATATTTTAGGTGATTCCAAATAAATTAATTAAGGGTGGGGATGGTTCCTATTGGTTATTATCAACTTATATAAGTATTCCTAAGTCATTAAACTCAACTTAACACTTCATAACTCTCAAAGACAAATTAGAAGCTACCTCCCTTGTCCAATATTTTTCTCTCTAGGACTCCATTGAATAAACAAGGTCAAGGTCAATCTAGGGGTTCAAAAAACTACCTTTATTCTCTATTTTCTTGTGGAATTTAACCTATGGTATGAATATTTTTCACCATAGGGAATCTATCACCCATGGTGTCCCTTCGAACTATGTTTCGAGATCCTAATTTCTCCAAACCTAGTGTCTTTCAATCTATAATATGGGTCTTCTTCTAAAGCGATTTCAATTGTTTAATTAAGGTTTAACATGATTGATGATGATGATTTATGGTTGGAATAATGGAGTATTGTTTAATTATGATGAAAATCTCCCTCTTGGACATATGATTTCCCCATCTTTCTAAATTGTTAACTATGGTATGACTTGATTGACTATGGAACCTTGACAATGGATTATGTTTACATTGATTATGTTGTTGAATCATAATATCTCTCTATCTAGTGTCATAATTCTAGAAGTTAGGGGTGACCTTGATTTATAGCCTTGAAGGCCAACTTTCTAAGGTTTATACATGATTGATGAAGGTTGCATATGACCTCATGATTCACCTAGATAGTGATGATTCTATGACTATTGTGTATCGGTGGTATTGATGCAAGATCCTCCTCCACTATACCCTTACACTTAACTATGCATGAAAGGTTCACGATTATGATAATGTGTTTGTGTTGATTGAAAAGTTATTCCCATAAAACACTATGAACATAATGTGATAGGTTTACTCACATGTTGACGATTCCAAGGTTGAAAAGACATACTCATCTAATATATATATATATATATATATATGTGTGTGTGTGTGTATTCACGACATACGATTATACGAGTATACCATGCATATTTAAGTACTAAGGGGCCAAATGTCAGCCATGGAGATTATTTGAGATTCAGTTTCAGGTGGTATCTCTATTACCCTTTTTTTACAGTAAATATTTATGATTCTATTTTCCGTTTTACATACTAGTACATTTTTATTCATATTGACGTCCCTTTGCTTAGGGACACTGATTTTTGTTTCGTTCGAGTAGGGACTCTAATCAACCCACCCGAAAGGATTTAGGTTCACCTGTGAGTTGGAAAGCTCCATCTTATCCTAGGGCTGTCAAAGGATATTTACTTTTGTTGTACAGTTAGGTATAGTCAGGGCCTTGTCCCGATAGTGCTTATGTCACTCTTAGAAGATATTGTGGACACAATATTATAGGTTTTCTTTTGTATGTTTTAACCTCCAGCCGATAGTCTTGGAATGTATATATGTGTTTAAGTAAGCATGTGTTCAGTTGTAGCCTCGTCGGCTAAATAGTATATCTTTATTTTATTTTTTGGCTTGTCTACCGTGTTTGTATGGTTTGTTCTCATTCAGATCATGACCTTTAGGATCCATGCTTCACTTTTTAGAGGTTGTGCTTCACAATCTTGTTGTCTCACACGTTGGTTTCGCTAGTATGTTTTATTGGGTAACTCTATCTTATAGGGTATCATGTGTCAGTAATTCCCCCAATTTCGGGGTATGACAAACTTGGTATCAGAAAAGGTCATATCACAGGGAGGGTTCAGAAGTCCTGTCTAGTAGATTCTTGTTTATTGCTGTGTTGTGCACCACACTTATAATCAAGAGGCTACAGGGCATTTAGGAATGGTTACATTTCATTAAATTGATAAATCGTTTTGTAGTGAAAAAGTATAAGAACATATGAAATCTAAATCGTGCTTTATGTTTCTTATCTAACAGCCTACTCTTGCTCCGGATATGGTAGATCAAGAGATAAGTATGGATCCAATGGAAGGTACTAATTGTTCCCACCAGGTCAAAGGGATAGATTTCCCTCGGAGGCACAGGGTGAATCTCCAGTACCCCTAGTACCAGCCTCCTCGGCACCTGTTGAAGCTTGAGGAGATGTAGTACCCCAGCCTCACCAGTTCCATTGCTACCTGAGGAAGCTAGGAACACAGGACTTCAAGTACCTATTGTTCCTCCACTACAGACTAGAGAGCAAGGGATAAGGGAGACAATTCAGTTGCTGACTAGGATGGTTTCTATTCATGAGCGACAACTAAAGTCACGAGTAGATACTGGGCAAAAATTTCGAAGGTACGAGAGTTTCTTCATTTGGCCCCACCGTTATTTACATGATCTAGTCTAATAGAGGATCTCCAGGACTTTTTAGACCATATACATAGAGTATTGAGGGTGATGCATGCCTCCGTCACATAGGCTATAGAGTTGGCTTTTTTTCGCCTATGTGATGTATCTATCCTTTGCTATGAGTCATGGGAGAGATCTAGGGGACCTGATGCTCCGCCAGCACAATCGGAGGACTTCTATCAGGCCTTTCTTGCCCACTATTTGCCACAGGAAGTTCGAAAGGCTCGTCTTGACTAGTTTATCAATCTAAATAAAGGAACCATGAGTGTGAGGGTTTATATCCACAAGTTTAATTCTTTGGCAAGATATGCACCAGATATTGTACGTACCATGAGAGCTAGAGTTCATCGTTATGTTTATGGTTTGGAAGATCATTTGATTAGAGATTGTAGGGTAGCATCCCTATCAGATGACGTAGATATTTCTCGCATAAAGGCGTTCACTCAAACTACAGAGGATCTTTCTCAATGGATTTGTGATACCCATGGGGATAGGGAGTAGAGTAAGAGGCCCCCTTTCCGTCGATATCAACCTCGGCCAATGAGTAATGTCTCACCACAGGTTCAGGGACCGCGGTTTGATCGCTATAGTCAGCCAGGACCAAGTCAGAGCTCAGGCTATCCTGAAGGTCATCAACATGATTGTTCCATAAATATAAGACATCACACTCCTCATTGTACACAGTGCGGTAAGCCGCACACTGCGCAGTGTAGATAGGGTCCAGGTGCATGTTATCATTATGGGCAGATATGACATTTTATTAGTCGATGTTCGATGTTGAGCAAAGGTGATCTAGCTCATCCTTCAGGATCCATATCAGCATCTTCACCCTCAATCTGTGCCCCACGACCAGGACCACAGTCTACTCAAAGTCGTGGTAGGGGGAGAGGTGAAGGGGATACAAGTTTGAGCGGTGGTTAGAACCGGTTTTATACACTCACGGGACAACAGGATTCAGAGGCATCTCTTGATGTTGTTAGAGGAATATTGACAATATCTTCTCAAACTGTTTATGCATTGATAGACCCTGGCTCTACATTTTCATATATTACTCCATTTATTACTAGTAAATCTGAGTTGTTGCCACAACCAGTTGAGTTGTCTACACCGGTTGGCGACTCTATTTTCTCTAGTCATGTCTATCGAGGTTGAACGGGGTTAATTAATAATCATCCAACGTCCGCTGATATAGTTGAGTTGATTATGCTAGATTTTGATGTCATCATGGGTATGAATTGGTCGCAGCTTTCTATGTTAATATCAATTGTCGTGCAAAGATAATCAGATTTTACTGTCCAGGTGAGCAAGTCCTTGAGTGGAAGGGTAATGCAACCACACCTAAGGGTAAGCTTATTTCATACCTTAGGGCTCGAAAGTTGATTGTTAAAGATTTTATATACCATATGGTTCATGTACAAGATACTGATAAGGAGTCCATGAATCTTCAGTCAATTTCTATCGTGAATGAATTTCCAATGGTATTCCCTGATGATCTTCCGAGAATTCCCCCAGAAAGGATAATTGATTTCTCTATAGACTTGCTTCCTCAAACGCAACCTATATTTATTCCTCCCTATAGAATGGTACTTTCAGTGCTAAGCGAATAGAAAGAACAACTAAAGGACTTGCTAGATAAAGTCTTTATAAGGCCGAGTACTTCCCCATGGGGTGCCCCAGTGCTTTTTGTTCGCAAGAAAAATGGATCCTTACAGATGTTTATTGACTATAGAAAGCTAAACAGAGTCGCTATAAAAAAAATATCCTCTTCCACAGATTGATGACTTATTCAATTAGTTACAAGGTGCCAAATGTTTATCCAAGATTAACTTGTGGTCCGGTCACCATCAGCTGCCAATCAAGGAAGTTGATATCCCAAAAACCTTATTTAGGACGAGGTATGGCAATTTTGAATTCCTTGTCATGTCTTTCGTTCTTACAATCCCCCAGCAACCTTTATGGATCTTATGAATCGGGTCTTCAAACCATTATTGGATGAATTTGTGATTGTGTTTATTGATGATATTCTTATATATTCACGATCGGAAGCTAAGCATGCAGACCACTTGCGAGTTGTATTGCAGACTCTCCAAGATTGCATGTTATATGCTAAATTTTCTAAATGTGATTTTTGGCTTACTTCTGGCGCTTTTCTTGGTCATGTTATTACAAGTGACGGCATTAAGGTTGATGGACAAAAGATTGAAGCAGTGATGACTTGGCCGAGGACCTTGAATCCAATGGAGGTTCGCAACCTTTTAGGCTTGGCATGGTATTAACGAGGTTTGTGGAGGGATTCTCTTCTATCTACGCACCGTTGAAAAAATTGACACATAAGGCAACTAAGTTTCAATGGACCGAGGCATGCGAACATAGCTTTCAGGAATCAAAAAAAGGCTTACCACTGCACCTATCTTAACTCTTCTTGATGGTATTGAGGGCTATGTTTTTTATTGTGATGCCTCAAGAATTGGCTTATGTTATGTTCATAGGCAACATGATAAGGTTATTGCATACACCTCCAGAAAGTTGCAGAAGCATGAGCAGAGTTATCCTACACACGATCTTGAGTTTGTTGCAATTGTCTTTGCTCTAACAATTTGGCGGAATTATCTATACGGGGTTCATATAGACATTTTCATCGATCAAAAGAGTCTCTAGTACTTACTTAAGCAGGGGGATTTGAACCTACTGTCACACTCTGAAAGTTCATGACTTATTCTAGAGCCTTACTATATGAAACAATCCTTAAAACAATCTTTCTAAGCCTAAAATAATGTAATCAAAACTACTTAGGAGGAGTTAGAGTCAAAATGTCAAAAAACGACCATGACGTCCGGAGGTTTGTGAAAATTGAGCTAGTGTGCCTTGGCATGTTTCAAGGGGTTTTAGGAGTCAAAATTTGGTAAAATCTGGGGAAAAGGTGCTAAACATGTATTAGAGTGTGTTTAGGGTCGAAATGTCCGGGTACGACTCCCCAAGGACCACCAAAAGGGTCCTTCAGGAGGACTCATCCATTAGCCCTCAAAACTGCCATTTGGAAGTGTGCAACCACGAGACCAAACGATGAGCCATCATTTGAACGACGCTCCGTCATTGTGTCTCTTTGCTTAAAACTTAGCCAATCCACCAAAGGCCCCAAAAATCCAGCCTCTGATCTAAACCACGGTTGACCAGCACGGGCCGTGGTTAGATCGACGGGGCATAGACGAGGGTTCGTCGATTGGGGGCCTATTTCAATGTCCATTTTCAGTCAAGGTAAGGCTAGTTAGTTAATTAGTTAATTAATTTATTAGGGGTTAATGGGTGGCTAATTAAGTCAGTTAGGGACTATATGAGGGTTCCAACTCATTAAACTAACCTAACTCCTCTAAATTTCCAAAACCCACTTAGCTCCAACTTCTCTCTACTTTCTCTCTCCCCAAACTCAAACCTCCATTGAAGGACCGCTAGAGCTCCAAGTCAAGGACGAATTCACCATGGAATCCATCTCAATTTCATGGAAAAATCATCCTCAAGGTATGGTTTCTTTCACTCTTGGGATCCTTTCCCCAAGAGGCTTCTTCAACTATGGTTCTCAAACTTCCCCAAGACTAGGGTTTCAATCTTGACATGGTTTTTCTTATCAAAACAAAGTTGTTATTCAATTGTGATAAATTATGATCTTTTATCATTCTTTAACTAAGTAATTACGGTTAACTGTGGATAATAACTAGAGATTTCCCGTTGAACCCTTGTTCTTCCCTAAACTCATTGTATCTTGAAATTCTATGGAAATTGTGGAAGATGATGAGTATGTAAATATGTGAATGATAATTGCTATGCTTTACTTCTTGAATTTACCTTGTTTATGGATTGATTATGTATTCCTGGTAATGGAAGTATGAAGGCCATCAAAAGGGCAATAAGGTATGAATATTGATTCTTCTTGAATTCAATTATGAAATATGAGTTACTTAGATTGTAATGCTCCTATGTCTAATGTGTTGTTGTGATGTTGATGACAAGTATTTCTCTTCCTTAACCCAGACAATTGAATTAGCTATGAAGTATGTATGCATGTTATGATACGATTATTAGATGATTGAAAGTAGTTTCTCTTGAATATAATTAAGTGTTGAGTTAAAGGTTTACTCACTTGTATGTGGTTTCTAAAGTGAAAGGATAGTTCTCACTTATGATTACCTATGAGCTATTATGATGAGATGTTTACATAGGGGTCTAGAAGAGAAAAATGTGAACATTGTATGATGAGTATGATGGTTACTAAAGGTAATAAACGCTTAGCACCGAAAGGGCAAATATATGAGATGGGGGTCTCACGTTTAGTAAGTCCGGCTCCCCCCATGGGTTTCCTCACGTTTAGTAAGTTCGAATTCCCAAGATATGTGTTGTCTCATAAGATGGAAACCTCCACGTTTAGTAAATCAAGGTTTCTAGTAACAATCTCCTCGACCCTTAACTATGTGCACATAGGACTATAGCTTAGTAGATCCACCTATATAGCTATGAACGAAAGGTTAAACCTTAGGCAAGTGTTAACCCTCTCTTTTCGGTGTGGCAGTAGAACACCGGATTCCATGTAGCCCACATGGACTCATGTCGGTTATTGCACTTCTTTCCCTAATGTAAAAGTAAATGGACAAGTTAAATATGTGAACTCTTATTAGGGATTATCTTAAAGGCTACTACATAGTGTGATGGGGGGTTATGGGATTTCTCTTATATATGACACATGTGGGATTCTAAGGGATGATGTTAGTAGTGTTCTTGTCTGATCAAGTTTATTATATGTTATGTATGTGAAGTTATATATATAATCTTATAAGTCAAGAATGTTATGATGAAGTGTGAGGTTATGTCATATGTATGAACTAAGTGAACTAACGTGATATTTAGTTTTGGATGGGGTTATGGGGTTCTATTCTTGGCATTGCACAAGTATTGCTTTGGGTTGCTTATGTGTTGGGTTAATATCATGTTGGGTTGACATTTTATGCTCCATATATGTGCATGTTAAGTTATTTGATATCATGCATGGTATAAAAAAATTGTGCCTTTTCTCATGCATTGATGATTTTATGCATAGGAGCCATACTTAGTACATGTGGTTCATACTAACCCATATTTCTTCCTTTTTTCCCAAACATTATAGGTTCCGTCCATTGAAGAGCTTCTAGGCCACTTTGCAAGAAGACTTGGACTTTTCCCCCAAGTTGTTGGTGAGTCCTCAAGTTCGAGGATGGTGCCATTTGTTCTACCTTAGTAGTATTGCTTATGTCTAAAGACACTTATTTCTTTCCTATTCTTTAAGACTATTGTTGTAAGCCTATATGTGGCATAATGTTCTTTTATAAGGGCTATGCCCGAATGTTGTATTTCTCTTTAGATGATTTAATCTGAGACAAAGCATTAGACTATCTCTTATGGTTGTTGGTTATATTGCCTAAACAAGAAGTCTATGTAAACTTCAATAAAGGAAGGAGTCTATTTAATTCCATATATGATATGTTAGAGGTCTATGTATACCTCACTATGTAAAAAAAATTAAAAATAAAGTTCCGCATTTTGACCTATGATCTATTATGACGAATGCTATGTGTTAGTCTAAGTCCCCTGTGAGGACGAAGACGTCGTATTATGGCTAGGGGGTGCTCCTCGATCGTGACAAACTTGGTATCAGAGCATGAAGTTGAATAATTTTAGGATTGATGTCTCACTAAACCACATTTATGTAGTGTCTAATTCATAATTGTGAAGCGTGCCACACTTATGAATGAGAAGCTATGTGCTGCTTAGGAAAGTATCACCTTATTGGTACTCTTAAAGTCGTGCCTCTAGAGTCCAAATCCGATTGAACTCGTCTCAGAATAGAAGGGGGGTAAATCAATCCCTAGTGGTTGAATCATTTCGTGTCTAAAATCTTGTGAAATGATCTCTAAGGGGTGTCTCTATCATATTGTGAGAGTCAAGGATCTTGAGTTCTAGATTCCTCCATTAGAGTCGGTACCCGTAGTGAGGGATTTTCTGAATGTCTTTCCTAATGACTTGCCCGAAGTTCCTCCCAAACGGGAAATAGATTTCAACATAGAATTGTTGCCGAATACGAAATCTATCTCAATCCCTCTTTTTCGGATGGCTCCGGCCGAGTTGCAAGAACTAAAGCTTCAACTCAAAGATTTACTAAACAAAGGGTTCATAAGACCAAGTATTTCTCATTGGGGCGCTCCGGTATTGTTTATAAAGAAGAAGGATGGGTCCCTTAGGTATGCATTGATTACCGTCAACTAAATAAGGTTACCACAAAGAACAAGTATCCTTTCCTTAGGATCGATGATTTGTTTGATAAACTCCAAGGGGTAAGCTATTTTTCTAAAATTTACTTGAGGTTGGGGTATCACCAACTTAGGGTGAGAGGTGAAGACATACCTAAAACGGATTTCCAAACTAGGAATGGTAATTATGAGTTCCTAGTGATGTCTTTTGGTCTCACTAATGCCCCGACGGCTTTCATGGACCTTATGAATAGGGTGTTCCGAGATTACCTTGACTCCTTTGTGATTTTCTTTATTGATGATATCTTGGTATACTCCAAGAGTGAGAATGAACATATGGACCATTTAGGGGGTAGTATTGCAAGTCCTCAAGGAACATAAACTCTTTGCTAAATATAGTAATTGTGAATTTTGGTTCAGGTCGATTGCTTTTCTTGGTCACATTTTTTCAAGTAAGGGTATAAAGGTCGATACATAGAAAACAGAAGCGGTTAGAAATTGTCCTAGACCTTTGACTCCAACCGATATTCAAAGTTTCTTAGGTTTAGTCGAGTATTATAGGAGATTTGTTTATGGGTTTGCATCTATCGCTTCTCCTTTGACAACCTTGACCCAAAAAAAGTTAAGTTTGAGTGTTCAGAATCTTATGAAGAAAGTTTCTAAGATTTGGAATATAAGCTTACCTCCGCTCTGGTATTGATATTACCGGAGAGTACCCAAGTGTTCGTAGTGTATTATGACGCTTCCCGAGTAGGTTCGGGTTGTGTCCTCATTCAACATGGTAAGATGATAGATTATGCCTTTAGACAACTCAAGGTGCACGAGAAGAACTATCCAACTCATGACCTTGAATTAACGTCCATAGTATTTCGCTTGAAAATATGGAGGCATTATCTTTATGGTGTCCATGTGGATGTATTTACAGACCACAAAAGTCTACAATATGTGTTCACTCAAAAGGATTTGAATCTCCAACAAAAAAGATGGTTGGAACTTTTGAAGGATTACGACAAGAGTGTCCTCTACCACCCCGGCAAGGCCAATATGGTAGCGGATTCTGTAAGTCGTATGATTATGGGTAGTGTGTCTCATGTGGAAGAAGGTAAGCAAGAACTAGTGAAAGATGTTCATAGATTGTCCTGGTTGCATGTTCGGTTAAAAGATTCTCCAAATGGGGGTTTCATGGTTCGTCATAACTCTGAATCGTCCTTAGTGGTTGAGGTGAAGTCCAAGAAACATCTTGATCCTCTATTGATGGAGTTGAAGGAATCGGTCCTTAGCAAGTTTAATGAGTCATTCTCCCGGGGGGATGGGGTATTTAGGTACCAAGGTAGATTGTGTGTGCCGGATGTTGATAACTTGAGGGGACAAATTTTGGAAGAAGCTCATGGGTCCCAATATTCTATTCATCCAGGTGCCACCAAAATGTACTCTGATCTTCAAGAAGTCTATTGGTGGGACGGTTTGAAAAAGGACATAGCGAAATTTGTGGATAGGTGCCCTAATTGTCGTAAAGGTCGAGCATCAAAAGTCGGGTGGTTTGACTCAAGTAATGAATGTTCCTACTTGGAAGTGGAAAGATATCAATATGGACTTTGTTGTTGGGTTGCCTCAAACCCAGAGGCAAAATAACTCAAAATGGGTTATTGTGGACAGATTGACAAAATTTGCCCACTTTATCCCCGTTAAGTCTACTTATCCGGAGGAAGAGTATGCAAGGTTGTACCTTAATGAGATTGTGAGTTTGCTTGGTATCCTTTTTTCCATCATTTCGGATATAGGTTCCCAATTTACTTCTCGTTTTTGGAGGTCTTTCCAAAAAGGGTTAGGTACTCAAGTGGAACTTAGCACCGCTTTTCATCCTCAAACGGACGGTCAAGCGAAGCATACCATTCAAACCCTAGAAGATATGTTGAGAGCTTGTGTTATCGAATTCAAGGGTAATTGGGACAATCACCTACCGTTGATTGAGTTCTCCTATAATAATAGCTACCATTCGAGTATCTCCATGGCACATTTTGAAGCACTCTATGGTAGGAGATACAGGTCACTGGTTGGGTGGTTTGAGGTTGGTGAGTCTTCACTCCTTGGTCTTGAAATAATCTATGAAGCCTTATAGAAGGTTTGGATGATAAGGGATAGGTTCAAAATAGCCTATAGTCGGCGAAAATCCTATCCAGACAATAAAAGAAGAGACCTTCAATTTGAAGTAGGTGATATGGTGTACTTGAAGATCTCACTCATGAAAGGGGTGATGAGATTTGGAAAAAAGGGGAAGCTTAGTCCCCGGTATGTGGGTCCTTATGAGATAGTGAAACAGGTCGGGAAGGTTCTTATGAGTTGAAGCTACCAAGTGAATTAGCCCTGTTTCATCCCGTATTCCATGTTCCATGCTTAAGAAGTGTATTGGTGACCCGTATCCATTCTCCCTTTTAAAAGGGTTACGTGTGGATGAGAACCTTTCGTATGAAGAGGTTTAGGTGGAAATTCTAAACCATCAAGTCAAGAAATTGAGGAACAAAGAGGTGGCCTCTGTAAAAGTCTTATGGAGAAACCACCTAGTTGAGGGAGCAACATGGGAGGCCGAGGCCGACATGAAGTCCTGTTACCCTCATCTTTTTCTTTAAAATTTTAGCCAAGGTTGAGGTTAGTAATCCTCTTAAAATAAAATCATGAATAATGTGAAATTGTCTTATTTTTTTCAGTATGAGCATATCTTAGTAAAGGTTCATGCTAAAAATGAGTTTTCATAAAAAATGATCTCTTGCTGAACTTGCACTTATTTGTGTTATGTGTATAGTTGTCTATATGAGATTTGTAGTGAGCATGTCGATTGCATTGTAACTCTTGATATTCATGTTGAGATCATGTTGATATTGAGAAGGTAGTTCCTCATTATGTGATATGATGTATTGAGCTTTTCTATTTAGTAAATTGTGAATTGAGTTACTATGTGTAATGTTATGTTTATGTGATGAAGGGAGTTGTGAAGTACTCTTATAAACTTTGATTCATTATGATTTGTTGTTGTTGTTGGTTGGGCTGCTAGTATTAAGTCTTTCCTCTCCCAATAAAAAGTTTTAGGTGTCATTCGGGGACGAATGTTCCTAAGGGGTGGGGGGGATAATGTAACACTCTGAAAGTTCATGACATAGTTTAGAGCCTTAATATATGAACCAAGCCTTAAAACGATGTTTCTAAGCCTAAAATAATGTAATGAAACTACTTAGGAGGGGTTAGAGTCAAAATGTCAAGAAATGACCATGACGTCCGGAGGTTTATGAAAATTGATCTAGTGTGCCTTGGCATGTTTCAAGGGATTTTAGGAGTCGGAATTTGGTCAATTTGGTAAAAAGGTGTTAAATATGTATTAGAGTGTTTTTAAGGTCAAAACTTCCATATAGGACTCCTCAAGGACCACCCAAAGGGTCCTTGAAGAGGACTTATCCATTGGCCCTCAAAACTGCCATTTGGCAGTGTGCAACCACAAGACCAAACGATGAGTCGTCATTTGAACGACGCTCCGTCATTGTGGATCGTTGGTTGACACTTATCCAATCCAGCAAAGGCCCCAAAAATCCAGCCTCCAATCCAAACCATGGTTGACCAGCAGAGGTCGTGGTAGGATCGACGGGGCGTAGACGAGGGTTCGTCGATGAGGGCCCTATTTCACTGTCCATTTTCGCTCAAGATAAGGATAGTTAGTTAATTAGTTAATTAATTAATTAGGGGTTAAGGGGTGGCTAATTAAGTTAGTTTGGGACTATATAAGCGTTCCAACTCATTAAACTAACCTAACTCCTCTAAATTCCCAAAACCCACTTAGCTCTAACTTTTCTCTACTTTCTCTCTCCCCAAACTCAAACCTCCATTGACGGAACACTAGAGGTCCAAGTAAAGAACGAATTCACCAAGAAATCCATCTCAATTTCGTTGCAAAATCATCCTTAAGGTATGGTTTCTTTCACTCTTGGGATCCTTTCCCCAAGAGGCTCCTTCAACTATGGTTTTCAAACTTCCCCAAGACTAGAGTTTCAATCTTGACATGGGTTCACTTTTCGAAACAAAGTTGTTTTTCAATTGTGATAAATTATGATCTTATATCATTGTTTAACTAAGTAAGTATAGTTAATTATGGATAATCACTAGAGATTTCCCCTTGAACCCTGTTCTTCCCTAAACTCATTGTATCTTAAAATTCTATTGAAATTGTGGAAGATGATGAGTATGTAAATATGTAGAATGATAATTGCTATGCTTTACTTCTTGAACTTGCCTTGTTTATGCATTGATTATGTATTCTTGATAATGGAAGTATGAAGGCCATGAAAGGTCAATAAGGTATGAAGATTGATTCTTCTTGAATTCAATTATGAAATATGAGTTACGTAGATAGTAATGCTCCTATGTCTAATGTGTGGTTGTGATGTCGATGACAAGTATTCCTCATACTTAACCCTAGACAATTGAATTAGCTATGAAGTATGTATGCACGTTATGATATTATTATTATATGATTGAAAGTAGTTTCTCATGATTATCATGAAGTGTTGAGTGAAAGGTTCACTCACTTGTATGTGGTTTCTAAAGTGAAAGGATAGTTCTCACTTATGATTACCTATGAGCTATTATGATGAGATGTTTACATAGGGGTCTAGAAGAGACTAATGTGAACATTGTATGATGAGTATGATGGTTTCTAAAGGGAATAAATTCTTAGCACTGAAAGGGCATGTAAATGAGATGGGGGTCTCACGTTTAGTTAGTACGGCTCCCCGCATGGGGTTCCCCACCTTTAGTTATTCCGGATTCACAAGATATGTGTTGTCTCATGAGATGGAAACCTCCACATTTAGTAAGTCAAGGTGTCTAGTTACAATCTCCTTGACCCTTAACTATGTGACCACATAGGACTATAGTTTAGTGGATCCACTTAGATAGCTATGTAATAAAGGTTACACCTTAGGCAAGTGTTAACCCTCTTTTTTTGGTGTGGGAGTAGAATATTGGATTCAATATAGCTCACATGGTCTCATGTCGATTATTGCACTTCTTTCCCTAATGTAAAAGAAAATGGACAAGTTAAGTATGTGAACTCGTATTAGGGCTTATCTTAAAGGCTACTACATAGTGTGAGGGAGGTTGTGGGACTTCTCTTAAACATGTCACATGTGGGATCCTAATGGATGGTCTTAGTAGTGTTCTTGTATGATCAAGTTGATTATATGTTATGTATGTCAAGTTATATACATGATCTTATAAGCCAAGCATTATATGATGAAGTGTGAGGTTATGTCATATGTATGAACTAAGTGACTTAATGTGATATTTAGTTTTGGATAGGGTTATGGGGTTCTATTCTTGGCATTGCAAAAGTATTGCTTTGGGTTGCTTATGTGTTGGGATAATATCATGATGGGTTGACTTATGATGCTCCATATATATGCATGTTGAGTTATTTTATATTATGCATGGTTTTGACTAAATTGTGTCTTTTCTCATGCATCAATGATTTTATGCATAGGAGCCATACATAGTACATGTAGTTAGTACTAACCCATATTTCTTCTCTTTTTCCCAAACATTGTAGGTTCGGGCCATTGAAGAAATTCTAGGCCACTTTGCAAGAAGACTTGGACTTTTCCCCCAAGTTGTTGGTGAGTCCTCAAGTTCGAGGATGGTGCCATTTGTTTTGCCTTAGTAGTATTGCTTATGTCTAAAGACATTTATTTCTTTCTTATTCTTGAAGACTATTGTTGTAAGCCTATATGTGGTATAATGTTCTTGTGTAAGGGCTATGCCCGAATGTTGTTCTTCTCTTTAGATGGTTTAATGTGAGACAAAGTATTAGACTATTTCTTATAGTTGTTGGTTATATCGCCTAAACGAGAAGTCTATTTAAACTTCAATAAGCGAGGATTCTATGTAAACTCCATATATGATATGTAAGAAGTCTATGTATACCTCATTATGTAAAAAGTTTTTTAAAAAAAAATTCCGCATTTTTGACCTATGATATATTATGATGAATGCTAAGAGCTAGTCTAAGTCCTCTTCGAGGACAAAGACGCCATGCTACGTCTAGGGGGTGCTCTCGGGCGTGACACCTATGACAAAGTAGATGGCTAGAATTATTAAAGGACTATGATATTGACATTTGAAATCATCCCAGTAAAGCTAATTTTGTTATTGATGCGCTCAGCTAGAATTCCATGGGTAGTCTAAGTCATGTTAAAGCTGATAAGGCTGGAATTACAAAAGACCTATGCCAGCTAGTTAATTTGCAAGTACGTTTGGTAGATGCAGGGGGCGAAGGTACTGTTATTAAGATTATAGTAGAATCTTCCTTTGTGACTGAAGTGAAAAAGCACCAACGTGAAGATCCTGAGCTTAGGAAATTATGGGAAAAGATTCCAACAACCCTTATTTGAGCTAACCGGTGATGGAGTCCTTAGATACCAGGGTCGCTTATGTGTACCAGCAGTTGGAGAGATCCGTAGAAATATTCTTTCAGAGGTCCATTATTCTAGATATGCATCTCACCCTGGAGCAACGAAGATGTACCAGGACCTTCGCCAAATCTATTGGTGGAATGGCATGAAAAAAGATAGTGCGGAGATGGTAGCTAAATTTCCCAAATGCCAACAAGTTAAAGTAGAATATCAAAGTCCTGGAGGCCTAACCCAGTATATTAGGATGCCGTTATGGAAATGCGATATAATAAATATGAACTTCATAACTAGTTTGCCTCGCACTCTACAAAGGTATGATTTTATTTGGGTAATTATCAATAGGCTGACAAATCTGTCATTTCTTGCCGATTAGGAAGACATATTCAGCTGAAGATTATGCCAAGCTTTACATTCAGGAGATTGTTCGCCTTCACAGAATTCCATTATCTATGATCTCATATCAAGGATCTCAATTTACAACACATTTTTGGAGATCGTTTCAAAAGGTTCTGGCACTCAGGTAAATATTAGCATTACTTTTCATCCACAAACTGATGGACAGGCAGAGCGTACTATTTAGACGGTTGAGGATATGTTACATTCTTGTGTGTGGTATTTTAAAGAAAGTTGGGATCGACATCTACCTCTTATCGAGTTCTCTTATAATAACAGCTTCAAGCTAGTATTCAGATGGCCCCTTATGAAGCACTATATGGGCGGAAGTGTAGGTCCCCAATCGGTTGGTTTGAGCTCGGGGAATCAGATTTTCTAGGTACCAATCTAGTCTAATAAGCAATTGAAAAGGTTAAGTTTATTAGAGATTGACTTCATACAGCACAGTGTCAACAAAAGTCTTATGCAGATGTTCACCGATAGAACTTAGAGTTTGATGTAGAAAATTGGGTTTTCCTGAAAGTATCGCCTATGAAGGGCACCATGCTATTCGGGAAGAAAAGAAAGATTAGCCTTAGGTATGTTGGACCGCATAAGATTATTCAGAAGATCGGTATAGTGACGTACGAGCTTGATTTGCCTTCAGAATTGGAAGCAGTTTATCCCGTATTTCATGTTTCTATATTGCGAAAGTGTATTGGTGATCCTTCACATATTATGTCCATTGAAAATATTTGTATAAGAAGATTTATCTTATAAAAAGGTACCAATAGAAATTTTAGATCGGCAAGTAAGGAAGTTTCGAACTAAAGATGTAGCTTCTGTGAAAGTGTTATAAAGAAATAACAACGTCAAGGAAATGAATTGTGAAGCGGAAGATGAAATGAGGAAGAGTACCCCCTTCTATTTATGAATTAAGGTGAGTCACATTTCAATGATTAGAAATTATTTCTTCACAATGACTTAGTTAGATTTAAGTATCTTGAAGGTGAAATGTCACGACCCGAGAGTATACCCTAGAAGATATGACATTCCCTCGGATCATAACAAGGCGTACTTGACCTCTCGGATGTCTTGTAAAATTCCCTTGACATCATTCAGTGCATACATGTATGAAATGTAGTGCGGAATTAAGACATTTCACATGAAATAGTCATACTTCAAAATATTTCTTTTAAAGAAAATCATATGGAAAGGCTAAGTCTCAAAGTCGCCATCTTAGACACACGAATATCTTGGGACATGGCCCATACATCAAAATATAGAAATATCTAAGTCTATTACAATACGTTTACCAATAAAACTAAACATACTGATGTCCTTGAATCTATTGAGGACATACCCCAAATTTGCTTGAATGAATACTAATCCAAGCTTCCACTTCAAAGGACTCCTCTCAAACGCCACCTACACCTTTAGAAATAGACAAAATATATGGAATTAGTACATTAGAATGCACTAAGTATGGTGTAAAGCAATAAAATCATGCAAAAAGGACGTTTGTATAAAATATGCTCTTTTTGAGTAAAACTTCATAATACAAGTATAAGAGTCACTTACAAGTCAACATAAGCACATATAGTCATATTACACAATATGGCATCCAGATCACTTCAAATCATATAAACATGAGACCCTCCTACCAAGGGTATTCTAAGGCTCACTTGAGTGAGTTATGAAGCAACCGCCCATACAACCCCTTCACACACACCAAAGTGATCCTTTAAACTAACTAAGATAATATTATTCCCATTACATCAATTTAACTCCCTACCTAGAATTAGTCTAAGAGATACCTAAGTAAGACATGAAGAGACCGTCCATACACTCTCTCAAAGCCTACGTAAGCAATCCTTAAAGCTACTCTAGATAAGTACCTTTTCATTAACATGCATTTAGCTTAAGTCACTATGTTCATTAAGTCATTTAAAAGACATCAACAATAAGGACTTTCACATAATGGTCTTGGAAAAGACCTAGGGAACCTACACACTAGCATCTTCAAAGCCTACTCGTGCAATGTCTAGATAGTGTCCCATTCCACTACATAAACTTCATAGTACTCATCCAACACTAGCATGTATCCCACATGATGAGAATAGGCACTAACCTACATAGACCATACTAGCTAGGCATGGAATCCGGAGTCCAACCCTACTCCGATGGAGGGTGTTCCACTTGCCAAGGGTAGAGCTAGGACACATCCCATGTAGGCACATGATTAAGAAATATCAAGGGTTTCTTTGTACTCTAGTCTCATCTCAACTAGAGCCACTCCCCAAGTATAATCACTCAATTCTAGCCTTTGTTCTCATAAAGTAATTCAATAAAGGAGCATATATAGAGGTACCATATCTTAGTCATAACCAAATCATAATACACCTTACCATAGAGGGTCCACTATGGCTGCCTTACAATGGTTACTAGGATAGCTTAATGACTTTCCTAAGGATGATTTCATGTCGTTACAGCCAACCAACCCCTAAGTCCATCATTTACACAAGAAGTATACCGTTACGACTTTCAACTTCAAGGATATCAGAACCTCCATTCTAGAAGGTTCCATATAAATGACCCTCTTAACTATTGTAAGGTCCCTCAAAATGAATTAAGGTACCTAGAGCCTCACATGTGCCTAAAAAGTTTAATAATATGTTAATAAAGTGTTTACATTATGTACACTTTATTTGAAGTTGTTGGGAGGTCAAACGTCCAAGAACGTCTAAGACGTTCGAAAGTTAGCCTTGAAATGTGCTAGTGCGTTCTAGTGTGCCTTGGTATGTTTTATGTGTTTTTTGTACTCAAATTGATAGGATAGGACCCTAACATGTATATGATCGTATTTAGGGTCAAATCGTCTGGGCACGACTCCCCAAGGACCACCCTAGGGGTCCTTGAGGAGGACCCAACCTTGGGCTAACAAGTTGCCCAAGGCAGCAGCTTTTTATTCTTTGGTGAAATAGGTCCGCGTCGTGAACTAGGGTGTCCATAGGCCAAAAGTTTGCTCCGTGTCGCGGACACAATGCAGACTTTACTATCCCAAGAATTAATTCCAAAAATCATGTGGGAACAGCTCCACAACGCGGACTTGTTCCCTTGCGAAGATTTCAAAAATGAAAGTTATGTTTGACATGTCTAAAAGTCCAAAAACGTGTGGGGTATTTTAGGTAATTGGGAGTCGGTTATAAACAGTTTCTAGGAATGATTTAACCCTTTTCCCTAGCCAAAACCTCCAATACCCAATAAGAAATAAAAATCCCAAAAGTTTTTCTTCCAAATTCTCTGAAACCTCCATTGGAGGGAAAACTCAAGTTCAAGCTAGGGGCTGGATTTTCGTGGTTTATTTTCCAAATTTTTCATGGGTCTTCAATCAATAAGGTATGGTTATCCTTAATCCCTATTTATACATTCATCTAATGAGTTCTATCAAAGAATTTCAAAAGTGATTCAATGACCAAAATTCCCAATTTTCAATCAAGCCATGGGTTCATCGCCAAATTGATTTCAAAAGCATTCTAATAGTGAAATTATGATTAATCAATTATTTTATGATGAATTTCAATCCAAATCTATGAAGAACCCATGATCTCCCTAATTTCTCAATTTATGTTATAATTTGGGTCTTGTGATCTTGATTAGATGATGATTGGATTGTATTTAGGTTGTAATGAATTTCTTAATTCTATGTTTATCTATGTCAATTGATTATGAATTATTGAGAATTGATCAATGGTGATCATAGGTTGGAAGTATTGGTAAGTTGACATAAATCTCTCAATTTAGTATGGAATTGACATTGAATTGTGTTGATTGGTATGGTCCACTTATGGTGGCGGTGTTTAACCTCTTGTATATATATATATGTTATGCTAATGGCCTTGAAGGCAAATTGATGTTTGGTGAAGTGTGGTTATGATGATCACACACATGAGGTTGTATGCTTAGTCTTCTAATCTAGTATCATATTCTAGGTGTAGTGATGATGCTTCCTATATGTGAATAAGGTTGATAGGGTTAGGTTGGCCTACAGGTTTATCATTGATGAAATATGTTGATGAATGACCCCTACATATTTACCCCTATACAAGTGTGTGATCTTAGCCAATGTTTGGAGTCTTAGATTCTATGTTGATGATGTCTTGTTTCCTATGCTATAATGTGGTTTGTGGCCTATACATGAATGTGTATTGTGGTCTTAAGAGGGTGGCTGCCTCAATGTGATGTTGATAGCCTTTATATGATCATGTTGTACAATGTACACACACATTTATGCATGCTTATAAGTAGTATAGGTTCATGGTGTCTAATGAAAGGACAATTCTCATATGCACTAATGTCTACTACTATGCATGTAAAGTATATGTCCATCAAGCATGAAATGTATCTTAACTAGGATGACTTGATAGGTGTACCAGTATAGCCAATGGTATGGGACTTTGCCTATACATTGCACATGTGTATCTTGATAGGATAGTTCCTAGGGTGATTACTCTATGTACATAAATATGAATGCATGATTAAGCTATGAATATGAAAGTATATGATATGATGAAGTATAAATATGTGTAGTATCTAAATTTGTTTATGTGAAAGGTCTTCTCATGTAAGTACACATACACACGTATGAATGCATATAATGAAGCATGTATGATAATCTAGTAAAGAGGGAGTCTCTTGAAGGTATTCTCAATTGTACTCTAAACTAGATATTGCTTGAATAGGCTATGTCCATGTGAAAGGTTTTCTCACATGATTTAGGTTGATGAAAGGACATTATCATCTATAACCTATGAGCTAAGAATATAAAGAGTTAAACCTCCTAAAACCATAAGTAAACTTAATAAATACTTTTCAATAAAGGGAAGTTAGCTTAGCACCGAGTGAACTTGATGATGAGGGGTTCCCCTTCCCAAAGGGAAGGCTTGTTAACCATAGTCCTCACGAGGTAGATAACTATAATGCCCAATTGGAATAAAGAGGGTTTCCATATATACCTCCAAGTTTCTATAACTATGTTGCCCCATAGGACCTAGCTAGTGGATCCACCTACAATGCTAGAATGATACTCATGTCTTACCTTGGTAAGTAAGATACCCTCTTTTGGTGTGAGGGGATGACACCGGATTCCATGTTTGGCTTACATGGTATTATTTTCGGTTAAGTATAGGATTTCCCTAAAGTAAAATGGACAATGGAAGTAATGTAATAAACCCTAACAAGGATAACCTAAGGGAATTTGCTTAGTGTAGGTGAGGGTATGGGACATTACCTATGCATTACACAAGTAGCTCTTGAGGGGACTTCTAGGGAGGTGTTATATATGTATATGTATATGTATATGTATATGTTCTTTATGCATGACACTATGATATTGACCAATTTTTATGATAATATGCATAGTATGACTCCTATGGTATCTATTTGATGAGGTCTCACTTTATGTGCATGATGTTGGTCTTACTTGTCATATGATGAAGGTCCTACTTATGTATGTAGTTGAATATGGTTGTCATGTTGATGTATGTAGTAAATGGTATGCTTACTACATGAAGTCCAAGTATGTATTTGTTGACTATTGGCTATTATGATTTTATTTGTAGTGTTGACTCGTATGTTGTCTTGGAATGAGTCTTGTATGTGGTTCATGAATTATGTTGGGTCATATGTGAAGTATGTGTCTCATGATATCCGATGTTGCCATGAATGTCTATGTTGAGTTAATGTAGGTTGTTTGAATGTTCACCTTGGTGACCTTAAGGTGATGCTTGAGTGTGGATGGTGGAATGGGACACTATTCATGCATTTCACCAAGTATTACTTGAGGGTTACTTAGGGGTTAAGGAGTTAAGGTAAAAGAAGATAAGGTTATGAATATGATGGATGTTCCTTAAATGCAATATATGTGGCTTGGTGTGTTGTCATGAATAGTGTCCATGTCTATATGAAGTATGTGAGTTATATTGTGTAATTGTGCCAATGTTTATGAAGACTCTTTCAAAAGGCATGTTGCATGATTTCTAAAAATAATGTCCTCTTTACATGCATGTTTTTGCATGGTTGTCATACTTAGTGCATTCTTGTACTAACACCATTCTTCTTCACCTTTTTACACAAAGTGTAGGTTATGGATTCTTAAAGGATGTCGATAAAGTTAAGGGCTTGATAGATGTTTCCCAAGCTCAAGAGAGGGGTCCTTATGATTCAAGGATTTCCTATGTCATGTTTATTTTCAAAGTTATGTAATAGCTTAGTTATTAATATATGTTGATAAGGGTCGTGTCCCTATTCTACTCTATTGATGTTGAGTCTAAGATGGCAAAAGAAACTTAGAGTCTAACTATGTATTATGATATTTTATATATATGAAGTGATGATTCTAGCATATGATGTGCTATGATAAGTTTTAAATTTTCCGCTAAATTCTCTATGACAATGCGATGAATGATGATTATAGTCTTGTATGAGACCTCCGAGAGGTCAAGTACGCCATGTTACTTCTAGGGGGTTCTCCTCGGTCGTGACAAACGTGGTATCAGAGCATGAGGTTATAAAAGTGGTTTTAGGGTCCAAAGTCTCATATTGTCACGCCTAGTAGATTATCGTTCATCGGTGGTGAGTCGCGACACATCTATGAGCGAGAGGCTATAGGACGATAGAGTTTCCCTTCTTCACTATTCTCATGTCGTACCATATAACTTAACTCCATATGATCTCTCTGTCTTATGTTTTCTTGTCTGGTGGTCTTTTAAATGTGATTGCTTCGATGAGATGGTATCTCAATGCTTGAGGGAGAAAAGGTGCGTTTTGATGCTTATCTTGGTTTTATGGTTTGATGAGTATGTGTGAAGGTGAATTTTGACATTTGTTGATGTGATGACATTTATGCTATATATGTGATTTATGAGGAATAAGGTGTTATGTTGAGAAGTTATGATATGGTATGGTTATAGCTTGTTAAGGGTTATTATAGTTGATGAGTTCACTTTTGAAATGACAAGTTGCAATATGATTTTTTTGTAAGATGATAGTCTAATAATATGGTTTAGGCTTGAAATGATTTGAAGAAGTATGGTAAATATCTAAAGAAATGTGTTGCCTTTATATATGTGAAATGGTTCAAATGTTGCCCTGGTATATGTATAAATGTTTCATTGTTGCCATGGTAATTGAGAAGTGCTTTATAGTTGCCTTGTGTGGATTGGAGTCTTTGGTATAGGCTTGATCCTAGAAGTAAAGGTAGTATGCTTACCTTGTAAGGTGATTGTGGAGTATTCTAGTAATGAGAGAACCCTTGTGACTAGGTGGATAACTTCCTTTATGAACATATTCTAAGAGTGGGGAAAAAGGGGAAAAAAGGGTTTTGTTCCATATGTTTGAACTATTTCTTGGCCTAAGGTTGACTTAGAGGGTAGTATATATCCCTTAAACCTTAAAGAGGAGGAGAGGATTGATGTTGACCTACCTAAAAGTGGTTAGTTGTCTAGTGAGATTGATCTTAAGTATGACCATTTGAGGAAGTGCTTAGATGTACCTAGGTATAGTTGGTTGGAAGTTTCCTCCCAAGGTGATGATGTGGATGGAAATGACCTAGAAGTTACCTTGACCAGTGTGGAAAGAAAAGAATGGGACCTTTATGGCCAAGTTCCCTCTATTGATTCCCCTAAGGTTTTCATGACCCTTGGTATTCATGGTGTGGTTAAGGCCTTATGTGGTTGGGTAGTATAACCTAACTTGATTGTTATGGATTTCCTTTAGGCGTTGAGCTTAGAGGAATGTTGAGGCTTGAGGTGGTACCTCTTGATTAGTGAGTTAGTAGGCTCCTTAAATTGAGATTAGGAGTGAGAACCCTTAAAGATGTTAAATCTTCTTGTGAAAGGAGTATTAAGTTTGGTCTTGACTTTCCTTGACCTTGGTGTCTAAGGACTAATGTGATTAGGGTTATCCCAAGTGGGACATAATGTGCCTAGATTGTGAGATTTTAAGTGCCCTTGATGTTCCTATGTTGAGTTCCTTTGACCTTTTCTATGTTAAGAATCAGTTTAGGTGATGTTAATGAAGGGTGTGCTTAAGCTTAGATCCCCAAGAGTGGGATGATGTGCTTAGTTATTTAAGATGGTGAGCTAAGATTCTCTTTAAGGTTGATATAAGTCCCTCTAAAATGATTTCATCCTAAGTGGGGGATGATGATGTTAGTACAAAGGTTGTAGATATCTCTATTGTCATTATATCTTACTTGAGCTTGAAACAAAGAATTCCTAGTAGCTTGTTAATGATAGTAGTCTTGCATAAAAGCATAACTTGCATGTTGTCCATATTTTATGTATGTATTAATTGACACTATGTTATGCATGTTTTGAAGATTCTAAATTGCAAGAAAAAAGGATTTTGATCAAGTTCATGTTTTCTCATGTTGATTGTGCATCTTGATATGCTAATTATGCATTTAACTTCATGAGACAAGGTAAGGAGCATGTGTGATGTCACTTTAATGTGTGGTGCTTTAACCTTACAATGAGAATTTGAGTCTCCTTTAAATGAAAAATAATGAGTCTCTTAAAAATGTGTGACTTTTATGACTTGAGAAGTGTTATAGTAGGCTCACTATTGAGAAGTGATAGTATGTCTAGCTAATGTTCTTCATGTGTGCCTATACATTGCAAGAAATTCCCTAATTGGTGCATGTCTATGAAGACTAGTGCATACTACAACTTGAAACTATGTGAAATGACTTCCTATTTTGTGATGTATGTGGTGTGATTTACCATTTTGACTTCATTAGAAAGGAAATATGAGCATGCTTTGATTAAAAGTTGAGAAGTCCTCATTAAAATTAATTGACCTTTGTGCATTGCTTGTATATGAACCTAATGATAACATGTGAGTATGTTAAGGAGAAGGACAGTCCTCCTTAAACATAAAAAAACATGGTAATGTTAAGTATGGCCTTAATGGTATTATGTCTAAATGATAAGGATCCTTGTTGATCTACATTACTCAAGTCTATCTGCATTTAGTATGAGTTACTTATTTGATTCTTCAGTGATGATGTTGAATCTGTCTATATGTGATTTAAATGACTATACATGTTGAACTCTTAATGAAATGAAATTTAAAGACCATGTTATGATTAAGAGAAGGATGTTCCTCTTATGAACATGACAAAAGCCTATGTGTTTGATGCATTAATGAGTGAGTGAATAAAGGTTTTTGCTTGCTTGTGTTGCATTGAGTGCAAAATTGTTTGAAGTTGGTGTTCCTTGCAAGTTTGGTGCATTAACTTTTGTGTGATGATTTGTTGAATGTTGTGAGCTGCTCTATGGGTCATTGAGTCCTTGAAAGTGTTTTAAAATGTTCCAAGTGTCATTCGAGGACGAATGTTCCCAAGTGGGGGATATTGTAAGGTCCCTCAAAATGAATTAAGGTACCTAGAGCCTCACATGTGCCTAAAAATGTTAATAATATGTTAATAAAGTGTTTTACAGTATGTATACTTCATTTGAAGTGGATGGGAGCTCAAATGTCCAAGACGTTCGAAAGTTAGCCTTGAAACGTGCTAGTAAGTTCTAGTGTGCCTTGGTATGTTTTATGTATTGTTTGGTTCTAAATTTTATAGTATAGGACCCAAACATGTATATGATCGTATTTAGGGTCGAAACATACGGGCATGAATCCCCAAGGACCGCCCTAGGGGTCCTTGAGGAGGACCCAATCTTGGGCTAACAAACTGACCAAGGCAGCAGCTTTTGTTCCTTGGTGGAATAGGTCAGCGTCGCGGACTAGGGTGTCCATAGGACAAAATTTTGCTCCGTGTCGCGGACACAACGCGGAATCTACTGTCCCAAGAATTAATTCCAAAAATCATGTGGGAACAGCTCCGCGACGCGGACTTGTTACCCGACTAAGATTTCTAAAATGAAAGTTAAGTTTGACATGTCTAAAATTCCAAATAAATGTGGGGGTATTTTGGGTAATTGGGAGTCGGTTATAAACAGTTTATAGGACTTATTTAACCCCTTTCCCAAGCCAAAACCCCAATACCCAATAAGAAATCAAAATCCCAAAAGCTCTCTTCTCTTCCAAATTCTATCAAACCTCCATTGGAGGGAAAACTCATGTTCAAGCTAGGGGCTAGATTTTCATGGTTTCTTCAACCATTTTTCATGGGTCTTCAATCAATAAGATATGTTGATCCTTCATCCTTAGTTATCCATTCATCTAAGGAGTTCAATCAAAACATTTCAAAAGTGATTCAATGACCAAAATTACCAATTTTCAATCTAGCCATGGGTTCATTGTCAAATTGATTTCATAATCATTACAATGGTGAATTTATGATTAATCAATTATTTTAAGATGAATTTCAATCCAATTCCATTAAGAACCCATGATCTCCCTAATTTATCAATTTATGATATAATGTGGGTTTTGTGATCTTGATTAGATGATGATTGGATTATGTTTAGGTTGTAATGAATTTCTTAATTCTATGTTTATCTATGTCAATAGATTATGAATTGTTGAGAATTGATCAATGGTGATCATAGCTTGGAAGTATTGGTGAGTTGACCTAGATCTCTCTATTTAGTATGGAATTGACATTGAATTGTGTTGATTGGTATGGTGCACTTATGGTGGCGGTTTTTACCTTCTTGTCTACATATATATATGTTATGATCATGGCCTTGAAGTCAAATTGATGTTTGGTGAAGTGTGGTTATGATGATCACATACATGAGGTTGTATGCTTAGACTTCTAACCTAGTATCATGTTCTAGGTGTATTGATGATGATTTCTATATGTGAATAAGGTTGATAGGGTCAGGTTGGTCTACATGTTTACCATTGATGAAATCTGTTGACGAATGACCCCTACTTATGTACTCCTATACGAGTGTGTGATCTTAGACAATGTTTGGAGTCTTATATTCTATGTTGATCATGTCTTGTCTCCTATGCTATAATATGGGTAGGTGGTCTATGCATGAATCTGTATTGTGGTCTTAGGAGGGTGGCTGCCTCAATGTGATGTTGATAGCCTTTATATGATCATGTTGTCCAATGTACACACACACATTTCATGCATGCTTATAAGTAGTATAGGTTCATGGTTTGTAATGAAAGAATAATTCTCATATGCACTAATGTCTACTACTATGCATGTAAAGTATCTGTCCACGAATCATGAAATGTATCTTAACTAGGATGACTTGATAGGTGTACTAGTGTAGGCAATGGAATGGGACTTTGCCTATACATTGCACATGTGTATCTTGATAGGATAGTTCCTAGGGTGATTACTCTATGTACATAAATATGAATGCATGATTAAGTTATAAATATGAAAGTATATGATATGATGAAGTATGCATATGTGTAGTATCTAAATCTATTTATGTGAAAGGTCTTCTCATGTAAGTACACATACACACATATGAATGCATATAATGAAGCATGTATGATAATCTAGTAATGAGGGGCCTCTTGAAGGTATTCTCAATTGTACTCTAAACTAGATATTGCTTGAATATGTTATGTCCATGTGAAAGGTTTTCTCACATTATTTAGGTTTATGAAAGGACATTCTCATCTATAACCTATGAGCTAAGAATATGAGGAGTTAAACCTCCTAAAGCCATTTTTATGAAGTAAACTTAATAAATACTTTTCAATAAAGGAAAGATAGTTTACCACCGAGTGAACTTGATTATGAGGGGTGTCCCTTCCTAAAGGGAAGGCTTGTTCACCATCGTCCTCACGAGGTGGATAACTATAATGCCCAATTGGCATAAAGAGGGTTTCCACATATACCTCCAAGTTTCCATAACTAGATTGCCCCATAGGACCTAGCTAGTGGATCCACCTAAACTTCTAGAATGATACTCATGACGTACCTTGGCAAGTAAGATACCCTCTTTTGGTGTGAGGGGATTACACCGGACTCCATGTTTGGTTTACATGGTATTATTATCTGTTAAGGCTAGGATTTCTCTAATATAAAATGGACAATGGAAGTAATGTAATGAACCCTAACTAGGATAACCTAAGGGAAGTTGCTTACTGTAGGTTAGGGTATGGGACATTACCTATGCATTGCACAAGTAGCTCTTGAGGGGAGTTCTAGGGAGGGGTTCTATATGTATATGTATATGTATATGTCCCTTATGCATGACACTATAATATTGACCAATTGTTATGATAATATGCATAGTATGACTCCTATGGTGTCTATTTGATGAGGTCTCACTTTATGTGCATGATGTTGGTCTTACTTGTCATATGATGAAGGTCCTACTTATGTATATAGTTTATTATGGTTGTCATGTTGATGTATGTAGTAAATGGTATGCTTATGGTCTCTTTGTGAGGTTACTAAGTATGTGTGAGGCTATGGGACTTCACATGTACATTGCACTAGTAAGCTTAAATTGGGATTACGAGTAAGGTCTTATGATATTTTAATGAAATGAAGTCCAAGTATGTATTTGTTGACTATTGGCTATTATGATGTTATTTGTAGTGTTGACTCGTATGTTGTCTTGGATTGAGTCTTGTATGTGGTTCATGAATTATGTTGGGTCATATGTGAAGTATGTGTCTCATGATATGCTATGTTGCCATGAATGTCTATGTTGAGTTAATGTAGGTTGTTTGAATGTTCACCTTGGTGACCTTAAGGTGATGCTTGAGTGTGGATGGTGGAATGGGAAACTATTCATGCATTTCACCAAGTATTACTTGAGGGTTACTTACTGGTTAAGGAGTTAAGGTAAAAGAAGATAAGGTTATGAATATGATGGATGTTCCTTAAATGCAATATATGTGGCTTGGTGTGTTGTCATGAATAGTGTCCATGTCTATATGAAGTATGTGAGTTATATTGTGTAATTGTGCCAATGTTTATGAAGATTCTTTCAAAAGGCATATTACATGATTTCAAAGAAAAATATCTTCTTTAAATGCATGTTTTTGCATGGTTGTCATACTTAGTTCATTCATGTACTAACACCATTCTTTTTCACCTTTTTACGCAAAGTGTAGGCTATGGATGCTTAAAGGATGTCTCTAAAGTGAAGGGCTTGATAGATGTTTTCCAAGCTCAAGAAAGGGGTCCTTATGATTCAAGGATTTCCTATGTCATGTTTATGTTCAAAGTTATGTAATAGCTTAGTTATTGATATATATTGATAAGGGTCATGTCCCTATTCTACTCTATTGATGTTGAGTCTAAGATGGCAAGAAACTTAGAGTCTAACTATGTATTATGATATTTTATATATATGAAGTGATGATTCTAGCATATGATGTAATATGATAAGTTTTAAATTTTTCGCTTAATTTACAATGAAAATGCGATGAATGATGACTATGAGCGTGTATGAGACCTCCGAGAGGTCAAGTACGCCAAGTTACTTCTAGGGGTGCTCCCCGGTCGTGACAACTATGTTCAAGGTTACATTTCAATCATACATACACATTGATAACAAAGTTGGTTTAGCCTACTAAGTCAAAGATTCATATTCACACACTTCATGTATTATGTAAGGGACATAGGTCTACCAAAACAAGACACACTTCATTATCATCTTATCACATGTACAATATCATTTAAGTAGCATATAGGGTCAACTAAGTATACTACAAGTCACCCTACACTCTCCTATATAATTATCAGCATAACTCATCATAAGGTTCATATGACTAACTAAGAAGATTCACACTTCAACTTCAAGTATGCACATATAAGGCATCACTATAGCCTATCAGGATCAAATATATTCAATTAGAAGAACACATACTTGACTTCAAAGATACACATAACTCATATAGACCTTCAAAATGATCACATATCAAAGATATAACATGACAATATCATAATTCATAAAGTAATGCCGACAAGGCCACATTGTTTCACAAATTCATAAAGTAATGCCGACGAGGCCAAATTATTCACAATTATATCACATAAGCACCGCCACCATAAGTGGACCATACGAATCATCACAATTCAAAAAATATACTACACAATATATAGAAGGTTAGGTCAACATACCACCATTCCATCCACAACAACTCCATTCCATAGCCAAATCAACCAATCAAATACACAAAGGCTCTTACTAATAGCCATGATCACCAATTCAATCCAATAATCACAATATACAATGATCCAAGACAATACAATATGAATTCATCAATTTAGTACAGCCTACATACAATTCTAACATGATTCTTACATAATTCAATAGCCCTAATCAAACTACACAAGAAATCAATAAAATAGAGGCATAATCAAGTCACCCATAATATAGTCAAAATAAGGAATTCATGGTTTGCATGGGTTCATGGAGTTTTAGTCTAAAATCATAAAATTAACATCAATTCAATCATAACTCATTGATTCAAAACGTTTTATGCAAGAACCCATGGCTAGACTTAAATTTAGAAATTCACACTTTGAGAAAGTCTTGGAAAACACTTTGAAGTTTGGCTCGTTGCAGAAAGAAGATTAAAGGATGAAAAACATACCTTATTTTATGATAAGCCACGAAATTAAATGATAATTGATGGACAAATCAAGTTCCAAGATCCAATTTCCTTCAAGCTTCAATGGTGTTCTAGAGAGTTCTTTTTTGGGTTTGGGGTTTTGATTTTGAATAATGACTTGAATAGGGATTCTAGACTTATAAAACTACTTAAAATATCCAAAATACACTTAAGAAACCACCCAAATAATATTTAGAACTCTAGGTGAATTTCCTAAAATGTCCAAGGCTAGGCCGAGACACCTGCAGATGCCAATCGACGGTTCAAGCTATGCCCCATAGACCCACCTATGGACCATCCTGATGGTCTGTGGTTTGGGTCAAAGGCTCAAAAAATGGTATCTTAAGCTCCCCAGTCTAAGTATAGACCCACGCCCCAATTGACGGGGCGTCGCTTGACCTAAGGGGCGTCGTTTGCCTCCGTCAATTGAGATTGTTTTTGGCAGTCTTGCTCACAAGTTGGGTCCTCCTCAAGGACACTTAGGTTGGTCCTTGGGGATTCGCTGTCGGACGTTTACAACTAAAATACATTATTATTCAAGTTAGGAACCTCTCACATAAATTTCAACCAAAACGAACACGTAAAACATGCAAAGGCGTCTAAACATACAAGCAAGTCTCAAGGCAAATCTTTCGAACGTCATGGACGTTCTTGGACGTTTGACCTCCAAACATCACCATACTTTAGACACTGCCTAATAACATCAATATAAACCATTTCAATACTTTAAACCCTCATGAAACACATGTTAGGCTCTAGTTTCACCTAAGTCATTTTAGAGGTGTTATATTCTCTCCCACTTGGACAACATTCGTCCTCGAATGACACTTTCTTCATTTTAGGCACTTTCAAGAGATAAGAAACTCAAGACCAGCAGAACATAGCCATACCACACAATATAAAATACACAATTAGGAGGAACATTAATTTCACATAATCAATAGACTCAAAACACAACTAGAAGATAGAAACTAATCTACAACTCATGATGCAATAAGACTCACATTCTTCATTACAAATTGGAGGAAATCCTTGTCCACACATTATCAAGCTCATATACATCATTTCTAAACACATTATAAACATTTTACATGAAAGAGCAATTTAGTCAAAATTTCAAATTTGTTACAGTGAAGCATCAAAACCTTACAGTGAATCATGCTCAAACTTTCAATAATGAAACTCTTAAGCAATTTATGATGGTAGCATGACAATATGAGAGACAAAATCATATAAACTCATTTTACAACATCAAAATAACTTCATGAAATGCACAATGCAAGGAATCAATGAAATTCATTTTCAACAAGACTCCTAAACACTATGCAATATGCAACATGCAACATGCTACTATGACATTCTATCTCTCAAGCTTGAATAGAATAGATTAGAAGAGACAACAAATCACAACTCCACTACTGCCATACTCCCCCACTTACAAGGAACCCATTACTACACAAGAGATGAACTATAACTTACCGGCATCATCACCCGAATTTGCTCCCTTAGCTTGAAGAACATAGAAGTGATTCCTATTTTGGAGCACCACTATCCAGAACACTTGGAGTAGCTTTCTTGGTCTCCCTTCTCCTAGGTGCAATAGTAGGACAATCCCTCACCTTATGACCATCCTTACAAAAACCAAAGCAACCTCCGGTACCGACTAGACATTTCCCAAAGTGCTTCTTCCCACAAGTAGCACAAGTAGGCTTAACACCTTGAGAACCACTACCACCTTTAACCTTGACCTTAGGATCACTAGGTCCATCTTGGTTTGGAACCCTCTTCTTGAACCTAGGTTGGTTTTGCTCATCCACACTACCCCTCTTCAAATTTCTAGAGATCCTACTAAGCTTGGAATCCTCAATCTATTGTGCATACATCATAAGTCTAGACAAGTTCATGTCATTGTGGAGCATGGTCGTACGACACTCTTCTTTCACAAGGTCAGCAACACCGGCTACAAACCTACTCATCTCATCCCTAGGGTTAAACACCAAGGATGGAGCATACCTAGACAATAAGGTGAACTTCAAAGAATACTCTTCAACACTCATGTTTCCTTGTCTAAGGTTAATGAACTCCTCAACCTTCATTTCCCTCCTCTCACAAGGAAAGTACTTTCCTAAGAAAGCCTCCTTAAACTCTTCCCACTCTTAGGACCCGACTCAATCGGCCTATTATATTTCCATTGAGTGTACCACACTTGAGAAGATTCCCTCAATTGGTATGAAGCCAACTTCGCCTTCTCTCTATAAGTCACCCCCATAGCACTCAACACCTTATACACACCATCAAGAAACTCTTTGGGATCCTCTACCACCTTAGAGCCAAGAAAGATAGGAGGATTCATTCTCACAAAATCTCTCAATCTAGAGGTCATGGTACTCCCTATAGTATTCACCCTAGGCTCAACACCCCTATTCACATGAGTCGTCATGGATCGGGCTAAAGCAAGTAGAGCCTCTCTAATCTCCCCATTAGTTATGTCCGGGGGAACCACCGGAACCTCATTAGCTTCACCTACAATACGGACTTGATCACCTAGGGGAGGAACTTGGACACCTTGGGGATCTTGAACTCCTTGTGGATCCAATCCACCTTGGGGAATTCACTCTTGCACTTCTTTCTCTTCCAACCTTCTAACGGCCATTCTTCTAGTAGTCATCTCCTAAAAACACAAGAGAAGAGATTAGGAATAGCACAACACAAGATTAATGAAGAAAGTGAAACTCTATCGTCCTATAGCTTCTTGATCATAGATGTGTCGCGACTCATATCGATGAACAAGACTCTAATAGACGTGGCTTTAATGATACTTTTGATTCCTAAAGACTACTTCATAACATATGCTTTGATACCAAGTTTGTCATGACCCTAGAGTATACCCTAGAAGATATGACATTCCCTTGGATCATAACACGGCGTACTTGACCTCCTGGAGGTCTTGTAAAAGCCCTTTGACAGCATTCATTGCATACATGTAGAAAAAATAGTGTGGAATTAAAACTTTTCACATGAAATAGTAATACTTCAAAATATCTCTTTTTTAGAAAATCATAAGGAAAGGCTAAGTCTTAGACACACGAATATCTTGGGACATGGCCTATACATCAAAATATATAAATATCTAAGTTTATTAATACTTTTAACAAGAAAACCAAACATACTAATGTCCTCAAATCTATTGAGGACATACCCCAACTTTGCTTGAATAAATACTAAACCAAGCTTCCACTTCAAAGGAATCCTCTCAACCGCCACCTACACCTTTACAGATAGACAAAATATACGGAATTATTATATTAGAATGCACTAAGTATGGTGTAATGCAATAAAATCAGGCAAAAAGGATGTTTGTATAAAACATGTGTAATACCTCAAAAATGACCAAGGTGAAGCTAGAGCCTAACATGTTTGTCATGAAGGTATAAGGTCCTAAATTGGTCTATGATGTGGTATTGAGTCAGTGTCTAGAGTTTTAGGTGCATTGGAAGTCAAACATCAAGGGACGACTAAGACGTTCGACGACTAAGTCACTTGTGTGCCGCATGAGTGGTTATGTACTTATATGTGTGTTTCAAGAGCCTTATGAGGTTATTATATGAGTTATTTTAGTGTTTATAGGCAGTTTATTGAGTTTCATGAAGTTTGGAGGTCAAACGTCCAAGAACGTCCATGTCATTCGAAAGGTTTGCCTTGGAACGACCTTGTGTGTCTTGGTATGTTTCATCGAGTTTTATGTGTTTGTTTTGGATGAAATTAATGTGGGAGGTCCTAAACTTGTAATTGAACATATTCGGTTTGGAAACGTTCGGTCAAACATCACCAAGGACCATCCAAGGGTCCTTGAGGAAGGACCAAACCCAAGAGCCAAAGCTGTCAAAACCAACCCAACCTACAGATGGTAGTCGACGACTCGTGGGTCAATATACGCCCCATAGGTGAGGGGCGTAGGTTGACACTTAGGAGTGGGAGGAGAGCAGCCAAGGACCAGCCTCAGTCCCAAACCACGGACCAACAAGACGGTCCGTTAGTTGGAAAACGGCCAGTCATTTGCAACCGTCTGTGAGGGCTAGTTCCTGCGCAGCTTAACTGTAATGTTTAGAGGTGAAGTTGTAAATTCACCCCACATGCAAATAAGAGTTTGGGTGGTTTCCTAAGGGTCTTTTGGGTATTTTAAATGTGTTTATAAGTCTTATATACTATGTAAGACCCCGAAAATGACTTAGGTGAAGCTAGAACGTAACATGGTTGTTATGATGGTCTAAGGTCCTAAAATGGTTATAATGTGGGTTTGAGGCAGTGTCTTAGAGATTAGGTGCATTGGAAGTCAAACGTCAAGGGTTTCTCCTAAGTGGGGAAGTATGGTGAAGAGTATGGTTGTTGGGAGTGAGGTGCCCTTAACTTTTCTTTATGTGTTTATTCAAGCCTAAAACCTATGGTTGTTGGGAGTGAGGTGCCCTTAACTTTTCTTTATGTGTTTATTCAAGCCTAAAACAAAGAGTTCTTAGTAACTTGATTGGTGAAGGAGTCTTTTGTGGAAGGTGAGTTCCAAATATTCTCCTTATGATATGCATGTTTTGGTTAAAGTTTTGTTGAATAAGAAAATGAGTTTTCATGCATGATATCTTCCTCATGGTTCATGTACATCTATTGTAGGTTGATAATTGTTTCATAAAGAATAATATTGAGCATGTCTAAATTTTTATATGATATTGATTTGTTGAGAATTTATAATGAATTTCATAAGTGTTGCATTGTTAGATTGTGAAGCATGTTCACTGTAAAGACTGCCTGCTCACTGTAACATTTTTCAAAAATTGACTAATTCATTCTTTGCTCGAAAATTGTTGTAATGTGGTTATAATTGATGTATATGAGCATGATATTGAATATAAAATGATTATTTGCTTTTTGGAATGAAGCATGTGAGTTTGGTAGCATGATGAGTTATAGAATATTTTCTAGTTTCTTGTTGTGTTGTGATTCTCTAGGTTATGTGAAATTGATGTTCTCCTAGATTTTTGTATTGTATGAGATGTTATATGGTATGGTCATGAGTTTCTAATTGATTCTCTACACTTGGAACTGTTCGGAGAGTGGCAAGTGTCATTCGAGGACGAATATTGTCCAAGTGGGGGAGAATGTAAGACCCCGAAAATGACTTAGGTGAATCTAGAGCCTAACATGGTTGTCATGATAATATAAAGTACTAAAATGATTTATAATTTGAGTTTGATGGAGTGTCTAAGAGTTTAGGTGCATTGGAAGTCAAACGTCAAGGAACGACCAAGACGTTCGACGACTAAGTCACCTATGTGCCTCATATGTGTTTTTATGTGTTTATGAGTGATTAATGAGGTTATTGAGTCCTTAAATGAGTTATTATGGTGTATTTAGGCTGTGTGTCAAGTTTCGTGAAGTTTGGAGGTCAAACGTCCAAGAACGTCCATGACGTTCGAAAGGTTTGCCTTGAAATGACCTTGTGTGCCTATGCATGTTTCGTAGAGTTTTACGTGTTCGTTTTGGGTGAAATTGATGTGAGAGGTCCTAAACTTGTATACGATCATGTTTGAGTTGTAAACGTCCGGGCAAACATCCCCAAGGACCATCAAAGGGTCCTTGAGGAAGGACCCAAGTTGTTGCCTAAAGCTGTCGAAGAAAGCCCAACCAATGGTTTGGAATCGACGCCCCGTTGGTGGGGTCTCGTCGGTTGGAACTTAGTCGTGGGAGAGGACTAGACAATGACCAGCCTCAGTCCCAAAACACGGACCAACAGGATGGTCCGTTGGTTAAGGGACGGGTCATCGATTGGCAAGTCGTCTGTGAGGCAGTTCCTGCGCTCCTTCACTGTGATGTTAGGGGTGAAGTTGGAAATTCACCCCAAGCATTTTAAAAATAGGAGGAAGGTTATTTTGGGTGTTTAAGGGTATTTTAAGAGTATATGAGTCCTAAAACTCTCAATTAAACCCTAGCATCTAAATTAAAACTCTTTCCCTCCCAAAGTTTCTTCAAAAACCTCCATGAGAGTTCAAGGTGAAGATGGAGCTTGAAGATGGTTCTTCAATGGAGTTTATTCTTCAATTATCATTGGGTTCTTCTAATAAGGTATGGGAGTTCTTCATCTAAGGTTTGCTATCACCTTAGAGACAATTTCAAAGATGATTTCCAGAAGATTTCAAAAAGATGAAAAGTCCAATTTCTACTCTAAGTCTTGGGTTCTTGCATGAAAGGTTTTCAAACATTAAGATATGATATTATTTATGTATAATTGATGTTTCCAATGAAATTTTCCATGAACCTTTGACCTTCACAAATCTCTAAATTTGACTAAAATATGGGTTATGTGATCATGCTTTGATATTAATGAATTCAAGTGTAGATTGTTATGGGCTTTTGATTCATGTATAGATTATGATTAATTGGTTTATAGGTTGTTTCAATTTGATCAATTGAGTATTGTACATTCTTAGATCTATTGAATATTAGGCTTATTGAAATGATATTGACTTAAGGCTTATGAATTCTAGTGTAGTTTTCTATGAGCTATTGATTGATGTGATAATTGTAGTAAATTGATATCTATGTTGTATTAGATTGATGAATATGTAGTGAATTGACCTAGTTTTATTTATCATTGCTATGGTTGCATTGAATTATTGGTTATGGCCATGGGTAAGGGCCTTATGGTATCGAATTGGTTGATTTAGCTTTGGAATCGAAGTTGTAAGATGGAGTAGGGGTATGCTGCCCTAATTCCCTTTATTTCATGTTAATTAGAATCCAATTATGTTGTGAATTGTATGGTTCACTTATGGTGGCGATGCTATGTGAATTGATGTGGCCTTGTCGGCGTTACTTTATGCAATATGATGATCATGGCCTTGTCGGCACAACTTGAAGTAGTATGATAATTTGTGTGTTGAGTTATGTGAAGTATGAGCATATCTACCTATATGTGAAATAATGTGAAAGTATGTGTTCTTCTATTGATGTTAGGTTATCATGTTAGACTATGACTATGTCATTATGTGTGTAGTCTTAGAGTTGATGCATGATTGTTCCTACTTGACTATTTGAGTCTATGATGGTTATATTGATGATGATATGGTAGTGTATGGGATGAGATAAATATGATAATGGTTATTCCTAAAGTGACTTAAAGAATAACATGTAATATGCGTTAAGGTGAAGTATGTTGTGTCTTGTCTTGGTTGACTTGTGTCCCTTACTTGATGCATGTATGAATGTGAATATGAGATGCCTTGACTTAGGATGACAAACCCTCTTAGTGTTGAATGTATGAATGACATGTGACCTTGAATGATGTTAAGTGGGTCTTTTATGTGAAACCTTGAACCTAGTGGTAAGGTTATGAATGTTGAAGTAGAAAGTCGTAATGGTATCCTTCAAGTAAAGGAATGATAGACTTAAGGTTGATTGGCTGGAACGACATCATATCAAACCTTAGGAAAGTCATGATGAGCTTCTTGTCGCCATTGGAAGGTAGCCCTAGAGGACCTCTTTGGTAGGGTAAATGTGATTGGGTTATGAACTTGATATGGAACCCCTTTATATGAACCTTTAATGAAAATTACTCTATGTAAACAAAGGTTAGCACTGAGTGAGTATGGTAAGGGATGTAGATCTAGTTAAAGGATGAGAATAGAATACAAAGCACGCCCTTCATATTCTTAACCATCTGCCTACATGGGATCTGTCCAAGTTCTACCATTGGCAAGTAGAACACCCTCATCGGAGTAGGTTAGAACTCCGGATTTCATGCTTTGCTACCATGGTCTATGTCGGTTATTGCTTATTCTCATCATATGGGATACCTACTAGCACTAGAGAAGTTCTATGAAGTTTAGGTGGTGGTATGGGATGCTATCTAGACATTGCACAATAGGCTTTGAAGGTGTTAGTTGGAGTCCCTAGGTCTTGTCCAAGACCATTACTTGAATGTCCTTATGTGATGAATGAGTATTAAATGAACTAATGAATGTAATGAATTAAGCTCAGAAAGTATGTTAAATAAATAAGTATTTATCTAGAGTAGTTTAGGGTTGTCTATTTAAGGTGTGAAGGGGGCATAGGAATGGTCACTTCATATCTTACCTAGATAAGTCTTAAGAATGACTCTAGTTAGGGAAGATGGTTGATTTTGTGGACATGATCCAAACTTAGGTAATTCTTAAGGATTACTTAGGTAATCTTGAAGAGGTCAATCATGGATGTTATCTTCTTGATTTACTAAAGTAAGTCTTTTGATAACCTTTGTAAGGGAGAATGTCATATTATATGTATGCTAATTTATTAAGTGAGAATGATTCTATATTAGATAGTCTATAGGATCTCTTAAGTGAGTCTTAGGATAGCTTTTTGTGTGAAGATTGCATGTTAAACGGGTTTCACTGTAATGTTTGAATTGATTCACTGTAACTTGGCTAGGTTTAGTGTAATGTTCCTTAAAAAGTGATAAAATGCTTATGTGATCTCTTATGTGTTTCTATGTTGTAAAATGTTGTTCTTATGATTATTGTATGATGTTTTAATCAAAATTCATGAAAATCATGTTATTTACTAAATGTCCCTTTTTCATGGTTTTTGCATTATTTCCATACTTAGTGCATCTAATGTGCTAACCCCTTCTTTTTCGTTTTGACTAAAGTGTAGGGAATTGGAATTCTTGATATGTCATGGAGGATGGATAGGTTTCTAAGGGTTGAAGATGAAGTATTGGTGAGTCCTCATCGATTCGAGGGCAATATCCACATGTTCCTTTATGTCTTAGTCTTTATTTTATGTCTTGTATGGGTTTAGTCAGTGTTGTATACTCCAAAGTTTAGATGGTTCAAAGAGATGTTGTAAAGGTTTAATGTTTTAAATGAAAGTCTTCCGCTTGTGTAATGTTTATGAAAAGAGTTCTTCGTGTGTGAAGAAAATTTTAAATTCTTACTCATTTTAGTATGTTTATTATGCAATGAATGATACGAGTGGCTTAGATGAGACTTCTTGAAGTCTCATTTGCTGTGTGGCGACACAAGGACGCTCTAACTTCTAGGGTGTACTTACGGGTCATGACACACTTAGGAGAATTCAGTCTTCAAAAATCAAAACTCAAAACCTCTAAAGAGCTCTCTAGAACTCCATTGAAGCTTGAAGGGAGATTGAAGCTTGAAGGTTGATTTATCCACCAATTTGTCTCAAATTTCGTGGATTAGCATCATTAAGGTATGGTTTTTGATCCTTGAAACTCTATTCATCAAGGAGCCAATCTTCAAAGTGATTTTCAAAGAGTTCTTAAAAGATGAGTTTTCTAAATTGAAATCTATCCATGGGTTCTTCCATTAAAGGTGTTTAAGCATTGCATATTGATTGAATTGTTGTTAATTTGATGATTTTAACTCAATTTACCTATGAACCCTAGTTTTTGACTACTTTATGGGTGAAGTGATATTGACTTAATGCTTATGAATTCTAGTGTAGTTTTTTATGAGTTATTGAATGATGTAATAATTGTATTCAATTGATGTCTAATTGGTCTTAGATTGATATATCTATATTGAATTGACCTGTTTTCATTTAATATCATAGCTTTTGTATTGAATTGTTGTTCATGGCCATGGGTAAGGGCCTTATGGTATTGAATTGGATGATTTAGCTATGGATTGAAGTGGTGAGAATGGATTGGTGGTACGATGCCCTAATTCTCTTTATTTTATGTTAATTAGACTTGAATTATATTGTGATTGGTATGGTCCACTTATGGTGGCGGTGCTATGTGCTTTACTTGCAATTGATGTGGCCTTGTCGGCATTATTTTTAAGTATTATGATGATCATGGCCTTGTCGGTACTACTTGAAGTATTATGATGATTTGTCTAGTTGATTATGTTAATTGTGATCATATCTACCTACATGTTAGTAATGTGAAAGTATGTGTTCTTCTATTGATGTTGTTAGGTGATCATGTTAGACTATGACTATGTCTTTATGTGTGTAGTCTTAGAGTTGATGCATGATTGTTCCTACTTGAATATATGAGTCTATAGTGGTTATATTGATGATGTTGTGGTAGTGTATAGGATGACCTAAAGATGATGTTGGTTATGTCTATGTGCTTCTAAAGTGACATGTTACATGTAAAGTATGTTGTGTCTTGTGTTGGTAGACTTGCGTCCCTTACTTGATACATGTATGAATGTGAATATAAGATGTCTTGACTTAGGATGCTAAAGCCTCTTAGTCTTGAATGTATTGACTTAGGATGCTAAAGCCTCTTAGTCTTGAATGTATTGACTTAGGATGCTAAAGCCTCTTAGTCTTGAATGTATGAATGACATGAGACCTTGAATGATGTTAAGAAGGTTATTGATGTGAAACCTTGAACCTAGTGGTAAGGTTATGAACATTGAAGTCGATAGCCGTAGTGGTATCCTTCATGTAATGAATGATGGACTTAAGTTTGATTGGCTGGAACGACATCATATCTTCCTTAAGAAAGTCATGATGATCTATCTTGTCGCCATTGTAAGGTGGCCTAGAGGACCTCTTTGGTAAAGTGAATGTAATTGGGTTTGTAGAAACCTTTAATGTAAATTATCTATGAGAACAAAAGCTTGCACCGAGTGAATATGGTTTGGGAAGTATTTCTAGTGAAGAACGAGACTAGAGTACAAAGTAAGCCCTTCATATTCCTTAACCATGTGCTTACATGGGATGTGTCCACGTTCTACCATTGGCAAGTAGAACACCCTTTATCGGAGTAGGTTACAACTCCGGATTTCATGTTTAGCTATCATGGTCTATGTAGGTTATTGCATATTCTCATCATATGGGATACCTATTAGCATTAGAGAAGTTCTATGAAGTTTAGGTGATGGTATGAGACGCTATCTACACATTGCACAATAGGCTTTGAAAATGTTAGTGAGAGTCACTAGGTCTTCTCCAAGACCATTACTTGAATGTCCTTTATGTGATGAATGTCTCTTAAATGAACTAATGAATGTAATGACTTAAGTTAAGAAAGTATGTTAAATGAATAAGTACTTATCTAGAGTAGTTAAGGGTTGTCTAGTTAAGGTGTGAAGGGGGCATAGGAATGGTCACTTCGTATCTTACCTAGATAAGTCTTAATAATGACTCTAGTTAGGGAAGATGTTTGATTATGTAGACATGATCCAAACTTAGGTAGTCTTAAGGATTATTTAGGTAATCTTGAAGAGGTGAATCATGGAAGTTATCTTCTTGATTTACTTAAGTAAGTCTTTTGATAATCTTTGGAAGGGAGATTGTCATATTATGTATGTTGTTGTATTAAGTGAGAATGATTCTATCTTAGGTAGTCTAAAGGATCTCTTAAGTGTGTTTGTAAGGGATTGTATGGGTGGTCGCTTCACAACTCACTCAAGTGAACCTTAGAATCACCTTGGTAAGAGGATTTCATGTTGATGTGGTTGATGTATTGTAAGTGTGTGTTTCTCATCATAGGTGGTCTTGAGGATCATTTAGGTGTGCCTAGAGAGGGTGTATGGGCGGTCTCTCTTTGTATTAATTAAGTGACTTTTAGGATAGCTTTTAGTGAGAAGATTGCATGCTAGAAAGTGTCCAAGGTGAAGTTTATACACTTCACTGTAACCGTGAAGGAGTTTTAACTTTGGAATTAGTCACTGTAAAGTGACATAGCTCACTGTAATGTTTTACCTAAAATGTGATAAAATGTTTAAGTGTTATCTTATGTGTTTCTAAGGTGTTAAATGTTGTTCTTATGCTTATATTATGATATTTAAATCAAAAGATGCATATTTCCAATAAATGTCCGTTTTCATGATTTTATGCATTATGCCATACTTAGAACATGTGTTTGTACTAATTTCATGCTTTTATCTATTTCTAAAGTGATTCATAGGTGAAGGTGCTTTTGGGAGCTAAGCTTGGATTAGAAGATTGTTCAAGCAAGTTGAAGTATGTCCTCATTTGACTCGAGGGCATAGATGTCTCTCATGTCTCTTATTGAAGTATTGTACTAGACTAAGTATTTCTATATTCGTATTGTATGGGTCGCGTCTCAAGTATTCTTGAGTCTAAGAATGGCATATGTTGAGACTTAGTGTTTCTATAATTTTTAATATGAAAGATGTTTTAAGATATTTGTGTGAAAAGTTTTAATTCCGCACTAATTTTCATATGTTTATATGCGATGAACGATACGGAAGGGCTTGTACAAGACCTCCGAGAGGTCAACTACGTCGGTTGCACTCCGAGAGTGCCATATCTTCTAGGGTGTGGTCTCGGGATGTGACAACATGCTCTTTTTAAGTAAAACTTCATAATACAAGTACAACAGTCACTTATAAGTCAACATAAGCACATATAGTCACAGTACACAATATGGCATCAAGATCACTTCAAATCACATAAACATGAGACCCTCCTACCAAAGGTTGTTCTAAGGCTCACTTGAGTGAGTTATAAAGCAACCTCCCATACAACCCCTTCACACACACCAAAGTAATCCTTTAGACTACCTAAGATAAGATTATACCCATTACATCAATTTAACTTCGTACCTAGAATTACTCTAAGACTCACCTGAGTAAAACATGAAGAGACCGCCCATACACCCTCTCCAAGCTTACCTAAGCAATCCTTAAAGCTACTCAACATAAGTACCTTTTCATTAACATGCATTTATATTAAGTCACTATGTTCATTAAGTCATTTAGGATCAACAATAAGGAATTTCACATAATGGTCTTGGAGAAGACAACCTACACACTAGCATCTTCAAAGCCTACTCGTGCAATGTCTAGATAGCGTCCCGTTCCACTACCTAAACTTCATAGTACTCATCCAACACTAGCATGTATCCCACATGATGAGAATAGGCAATAACCGACATAGACCATACTAGCTAGGCATGGAATCTGGAGTCAAACCCTACTCTGATGGAGGGTGTTCCACTTGCCAAGGGTAACTTGGACACATCCCATGTAGGCACATGGTTAAGGAATATCAAGGGTTTGTTTATACTCTAGTCTCATCTCAACTAGAGCCACTAACCAAGTATACTCACTCGGTGCTAGCCTTTGTTCTCATAGATTAATTCAATAAAGGAGCATATGAAGAGGTACCATATCTTAGTCATAACCAAATTATAATACACCTTACCAAAGAGGGTCCACTAGGGCTGCCTTACAATGGTTACTAGGATAACTCAATGACTTTTCTAAGGATGATTTCATGTCGTTCCAGCCAACCAACCCTAAGTCCATCATTCACAGAAGAAGGATACTGTTACGACTTTCAACTTCAAGGATATCATAACCTCCTTTCTAAAAGGTTCCATATAAATGACCCTCTTAACTATGTTCAATGTCACATTTCAATCATACATACACATTCTTTACAAAAGTGCTTTAGCCTACTAAGTCAAGGATTTATATCCACATTCTTCATGTATCAAGTAAGGGACATAGGTCTACCAAAAGAAGACACACTTCATTATCATCTTATCACATGTACAATATCATTTAAGTAGCATATAGGGTCAACTAAGCATACTACAAGTCACCCTACACACTCCTATATAATTATCAGCATAACTCATCATAAGGTTCATATGACTAACTAAGAAGATTCACACTTCAACTTCAAGTATGCACATATAAGGCATCACTATAGCCTGTCAGGATCAAATATATTCAATTAGAAGAACACATACTTGACTTCAAAGATACACATAACTCATATAGACCTTCAAAATGATCACATATCAAAGATATAACATGACAATATCATAATTCATAAAGTAATGCCGACAAGGCCACATTGTTTCACAAATTCATAAAGTAATGCCGACGAGGCCACATTATTCACAATTATATCACATAAGCACCGCCACCATAAGTGGACCATATGAATCATCACAATTCAAGAACTATACTACACAATATATAGAAGGTTAGGTCAACATACCACCATTCCATCCACAACAACTCCATTCCATAGCCAAATCAACCAATCAAATACACAAAGGCTCTTACCAATAGCCATGATCACCAATTCAATCCAATAATCACAATATACAATGATCCAAGACAATACAAAATAATTCATCAATTTAGTACAGCCTACATACAATTCTAACATGATTCTTACATAATTCAATAGCCCTAATCAAACTACACAAGAAATCAATACATAGAGACATAATCAAGTCACCCATAATATAGTCAAAATAAGGAATTCATGGTTTGCATGGGTTCATGGAGTTTTTAGTATAAAATCATAAAATTAACATCAATTCAATCATAACTCATTGATTCAAAATGTTTTATGCAAGAACCCATGGCTAGACTTAAATTTAGAAATTCACACTTTGAGAAAGTCTTGGAAAAAATCTTTGAAGTTTGGCTCCTTGAAGAAATCAGATTCAAGGATTAAAAAAGTACCTTATTTGATGATAAGACACGAAATTGAATGATAATTGATGGAGAAATCAAGCTCCAAGCTCCAAGCTCCCTTCAAGCTTCAATGGTGTTCTAGAGAGTTCTTCTTTGGGTTTGGGGTTTTGATTTTGAATAATGACTTGACTATGGGTTCTAGACTTATAAAACTACTTAAAATACCCAAAATACCCTTAAGAAACCACCCAAATAATTTTTAGAACACTAGGTGAATTTCCTAAAATTCCCAAGGCTTGGCCGAGACACCTGTAGAAAATCTACAGGTGCCAATCGACTGTTCAAGCTACGCCCCGTAGACCCACCTGCGGACCGTCCTGATCGTCCGTGGTTTGGGTCAGAGGATCAAAATATGGGAGATTAATCTCCCCAGGCTAAGTATAGACCCACTCCCCAATCAATAGGTCGTCGATTGACCTAAGGGGCGTCGATTACCTCCGTCGATTGAGACTGTTTTTGGCAGTCTTGCTCACAAGTTGGGTCCTCCTCAAGGACCCTTAAGTTGGTCCTTGGGGAGTCGCGACTGGAAGTTTCCAACTCAAATACATTATCATACGAGTTAGTAACCTCTCACATCAATTTCAAACAAAACGAACACGTAAAACATGCAAAGGCACACCTAAACATACAAGCACGTCTCAAGGCAAATCTTTCCAACGTCATGGACATTCTTGGACAGTTGACCTCCAAACATCACCAAACTTTAGACACTGCCTCAAAACATCATTATAAACCATTTTAAGACTTTAAACCCTCACATGTTAGTCTCTAGTTTCACCTAAGTAATTTTAGAGGTGTTACATGCAATTTATATGTCTTCTTACGAGATAGCTATGCAAATCTTAGTAGTTACAATTTGCAAAACTTGACTTCAGGTTTGCGACTGTAACATATATAAACTTTCAAATAAAGTCCTATGAGAAAAAATAAAAACACAACAAAGGAATTGTCTAGATCCATTCGCGGGCGAATGTTCATAAGGGGGGCGGGGGTAGAATGTAAGATCTCGTACCTTTTCTCTATTCTTCCATAATATATATGGCGTAGTCTGGCATGGTTATATGAGGTGTATATGACTTTGTATAGTATATTGGAGATTAAGATTGCAAATAGGTGGCAACGTCAAGGAAATAAACTAAAGTTTTAGGTCAAAGGGACCCCATCAAACGAAGTCAATGATTAAAAAAATGGTTCGGGTAGTACTTCGCACGTTTGAAATGTTTAAATTGTCCCATACCTTGTGGCAAGCCTATGAGTGTACATCATACTAAGAATAGTTTGTTATGCGGTATATTAATGGTACAAGGGTCGTATGTTAAGTTTTGAAGTCGAGGAAATTAGTGAAACTAAGGTCGGCAAAAGTTATAGAAGTTTCTCCAGAAATATTTTCTTAACTTTTGGCCAAATGTCATGGGTGTTTTCTCACAATCTATAAGAAGTTAGAAGACCTACCAAACATTAAATCGAAGGCCTACGAGTCTAGTTTGCAAACCATAAAACCTCATGTCAAATCGATATGGGAGTAAAGAGTTATGAGGGTTTTACTACGAACTGTCGAGGTAGAATCCGTGTCGCGATTTATGTCGGGTCAACAATATGGTATATCGGCTTAACTCAATGTTTTAAGCCATGAAAACATTTCATTTCTCTTCCAAACCAGAAAGAAAGCTTAAGAGAAGGTTACTATGGAGTTCATGAAGGATAGTTTTTGACGATTTCTACTATTAAAAGTTGTCCCGCGCCTAAGGCTGGGCAACAGACCAGGTTGTACCAGTACCGATCCGATATCGTTCTGGTTCGTTCCAGTTCGGTTTCCTACAGGACGGAATAGGAACCGTGAATCGGTACACGAAATGGAATGAAACTGCATACCGGTATCGGTTTATCCCGGCTTATTCCGGTAGTGTCTGATTCCGATTAATTATTATTTATTAATTAATTTATATTATATGTTTATAAATTATAATTTATATTTTATAATAAATACTACCCAACTACAGATTTAAGTTATTTATATTACAAGTTATAAATATAACTTATAACATATAACATATTAATAAGTAATAACTTATAAACTTCAAAAGATTTAAATCTTAAAAACTTAATTAGACTTAACTTGCAAACTTAATTAGTAAATATTTTTTAAAAAATATCTTTAAAATAAACTTAAGTAAAAATTACATTATAAATTTAAAAACTATTAATTTGAACTTAGAAAAATAACAAAAAATATTTATATTTTCGTAATTCAAAAAATCATTTTTTGAAATAACTAGATGTGTCGTCCCATTTATCCCATCCCTTTCCATTCCGGTCCATTTCGGTTTCATTCCGGTATATAGTGGGACAGGACAGAATCGAGTATCCATCCTGGTAATTTCAATCCGGTTCATCCGGTATCGGTCAACTCGTCCAGTTCCGGTTCGTACAGGTCCGGTGGTTCTGTTCAGGTCCGTGGTCCAGTCTTACCCGAGCCTAGAAACGAGATGTCTACACGTGGTAATCGTTTTCCCCTTCTATTAATCGCGTTTGGAGCTAGTTTTGGAAGATATAAGTTTGTAGTTATTGGTGTTTATTCAAGTTTTACATCGGGTTAACTAAGGCAATCATCTCGGGACTATTTTATAATTGTTTTTGTGAAGTTATACGGACATTTCGTCAAGTTAGGATCATTTGGCATATCTGCCGATTTAAGATCAATTTTGAACTGTTAGATGCGTACCAACTGTGTATATATAGTGTTTGCAAATCTTAGGACATAAGGAATAACTTTCGTGAAGAAACTACACTCATTCGAGCGTTCATTGGAAAGGTATGTTAAGGCTAAGCAACGTCCCTCATTTTAGCACCACTCCTCAAAAATTCCTAGAACGCTGAATATGATATTTTTGTTATTCTCTTTCTAGAAATACCTTCAGTGAAAGGCATTGGGATCTCAGCTGGATTATTTTCAGGATTTTGTTATTTTGATATTCCACTCTTTCAGATAAATAGAGTATTCGACATATGTCCTTTTATATCCTTGATTATATGTCCACATATCTGAATTCTTATTCTTTTTCTTGGGTGATGTGACTTAAAATATCACTTGAGTAACCAACCCTCTTTCCCCATTAAAGTCATCATGAAAATTTTTAAAGTAACTCATGAATCACGATCTTCAAACTCTCCAATATAACTTAAATGTTTAAACTATTAAAACACTTGGTTTTTGGAGTACCTCTTTTATGAACTATCTAGGAATCAAGATATGAACTAAGTAAATCACCTTAAACTTTTTAGGAATATCTGCATGGTTAGGTTATCTTCTAAAATTTGAGTTAACTTTTCAAGCTTTTTTTGGAATAACATACGGGTTCTACGAGATTGTTATATAATATACGAGAGTTATTACGAGGTTATGGGAACAAGACTACAAACAGGCCAAGATTGGCAACATGACAACAGTAACTTATAAATGTTATAAATCTATGCATGACATGCTATGCATTCTACTCTCGAGCTACAATCGGGAGGTATGGGACCTATTGCCTATATATGTGTGTGAAAGTAAGCATGTCTTCAATTGTGATCTCATCAACTCGATAGTATATCTTTTTTTTTTGGCTTGTCTACCATTGTTTGTATGTTTGTTCTAATTTAGGTCATCACCTTCAGGGTCCATGCTTCACTTTTTAGAGGTTGTGCTGCCCAATCTTGTTGTCTCACACTTTGGTTTAGCTAGTATATTTTATTGGGTAACTCGATCTTATAGGGTATCGAGTGTCAGTTGCTCCCCCTATTCCGAATAGGGGTGTGACATATATAAACCACTATAAGAATATATAGTTTCAGATGGTAAAATTGAGGGTATATTTAGGGGTGTGACGGGTCGATTTGGATCGGTTATTGGTCAAAACCAAAATCAAACCAACTTAATCGGTTTTAAAATTATCAAAATAAAACCAAACCTAATATAACATACATTTATCGGTTTGGTGGCTATCAATTTCGATTTGGTTTGGTTCAGTTATTCGATATATACAAAAATAAAAGAAACAATTCATTCAAAATGTGAAAAGTGACAACAATCCATTCAAACGAAAAATAATTAGAACACTTAAATAACTAAACTTTCGATCACTAAATTTATTATCAATAAAGCTTTAAAATTCAGTGTATTGGACTAGAAGGAAGAGACAATAATATTTTCAATACCACAAAGAATTGTCATAGACATTCATATACATGAAATCAGTAAGACATTGTTTTCATCTTGGACATTTTTACTCTCAATAAGTAGATTATAATGAAATTTTAATGAAAAAATATATAAGATCTTTAAAATTGTTTATAAAAACAATATATTAAGTATGTATATTAATAAAATATATGTACATAATCATCGGTTCGATTATTTCATAGTTTTTTCGAATAAAATCATAACCAAATCAAATACTATTGATTTTTAAAAATCTAAACAAACCAAACCAAACTCAATTCAAATCAAATCGGTTTTATTCTATCAATTTGGTTCGATTGTTCGGTTTGGATCAGTTTTTATCAAGCGTAAACACCCTAGGTATATTATACCCTTTTCTCTTTATTCTATTTGGCATTGTTAAAGGATATTTGACTTTTTTTTTTAAAAAAGAAATAAATAAAAATGAGTAAGGGTAGGAGGTATGTTTTATAATAACAAAAGAGCATGACAAATCTGACAGGCTTATTGTCTTAATTATTATTGTGGCAATATGCCTTAAATCTGAAGCACCAAATCAAGACGAAGTGAGATCTATTGGCAATTGACAGAACTCGAAACGAAAAGAGCAAGCAGGAGAGGGAAATCGCGGGGCTGAGATGTGGGAATCGATTTTCCTGACCGTCGCCGCCACCGCCGGTAACAATATCGGCAAAGTTCTGCAGAAGAAAGGGACCCTCATTCTGCCTCCTTTATCTTTCAAGCTCAAGGTACTTGCCCCTTTCAATTCTCTATTTTGGTCATTCCATTCCATATATATATATATATATATATATATATATATATATATATATATATATATATATATATATATATATATATATATATATATATATATATATTATGTTCCTTTGTTAACAAAATTGATTTTCATGAATGTACATTTTCTTTGGTGGACTGGTTATCTGATTGTAATTAGACAGCTGATTTTTTTTTTGAAGGATTTTGGTTATGGGTGACTGGTTATGTTATCCTATATTGTGTATGAATTAGTGGTTCGAATGTCTGGTGATGATTCTGTTTCTTGGGTTGTAATGTGAATGCGTTAGTGCACATATGTTAGTTGGTTTTTGCAGGGAGATTTTTTTTTTTTTTTGGTGAGGGGTTAGGGATTTGTCTATTAATGTAAACCGAACTCGACTAGTGTAGGATTGAAGACTAATTTAGGATTGAAGCATAGTTGTTGGTGTTATGATGCTGGAATGTCATTTGTGTGACCACCATTTATCATGTGATTCTGATATGAGAGATTGCTTATTGCTAACAGAAAGTGGATTATCTACATGGATTTTATGGTTACATATATAAAGTGCTTTGTTATATGTAGAATACATTAACAAGCACTGAAGTTAATTGTCTAGCTTTCTTTTTATATGAAAAAGATTTTGCTCTTTCAATTTGAATTATTTTTAATTAACTAGGATTTCATATTGCTGGTATAAACATGTGTATGTAACAAGTTTTTCTGTAGTCTTTTTAAGTTGCTAAAGCTTTTGCCCAGTTTGTAGTCAGATGGTAACACAGATTTAGGAAGAACTCCCAAAATTTTGCAATGAATAAAAAGGTGATTGACTGATTCCACATCCTCTTCACAGATATGACATTTATTAGTTAACATGCCTCTCTTCACAGGGCTAAACATGCTTCTCTAATGACAACCCACCCGAAATACTCTGACTGCTTTCTTTACACTGTTTTGAAAGATAAAATAGTTAATTTGAGTAAACTAGCCACTACTTGGATATTTGATGATGAGAATTGAAACTGAGGAACTTCCTGACATAAGTTGATCAAGGAAAAGTCTTGAAAATTCATATATACTGAAAAAATAAGATAATGAATAAATTAGTTAGCAAAAAGATAAATAGATATAGTTAGCAAAATGTTGTTAAGGAAACTTTATTAATAAATTAATTAGTGATCATGAATAGGACATCAGAAATTTAGTGTAAGAAAACTAGTTACTAAACCTAACAAAATAGAAAAATAAATAAAAATTAAATGTACAATAAATATACTAACTAAGAGAGAGATGGAACAAGTGTACCAAATTTCCGAAATAAGTTGAATACTTGAAAATTAGATGTTGAAATTGAATTTCAGAACTCAGACAGTAGTACAATTACAATTGCTCATTTCTACTTTTGATTTATCAATTAAACCGTAAATAAAAAAAAACTAAAATTAAGAGAGCTTATTGTTGATAGCACTTTAAGAGAGAATTGAGATGGATGTTGGAGAGTAAGAGAGCTGTGTGGGAAGAAAGAAATGAAGAAAGAGGGGTTGGGGCATGGGTTGGGGGCTGTTTATAGATTTTCTAAAGGTAAATGTATAATTAGGGGAGGGGTTAGTTTTTAAATAAAAAAAGGAAAAAGGAGCTAATTTTGTAATTCTGCCCGTTAGGCAACAGTGCTATTCAATTTGGACCGTTTGCCAATGGTCAGATTTTTTTTGTAAAGCTGAAAAACATTATCATTATCGAGTGTGAATGCCAATTATTGTATTTGAAATAGCTGTAAATGTTCCGGTTTTTGACTATATCTAGTATTATGCAGACATCATCTCTTTCTTGCCCTTATATTCTTTGTTAAATCATGTTGGCCTCCATGAAGCTATCCTGCTTCCCTTTAATTTTATGAACTCGTCACATTTCTTCTATGAAACACGTCTACTTGGAAACTGGAAAGCTTCATGATCTCTGTTTACAGGTGATTAAAGCATATGCTTTCAACAAGGCATGGATTTTTGGTTTACTTATGGATTTGTTTGGAGCAGTCTTGATGTTGCGAGCACTGTCTCTAGCCCCGGTAAGTGCATTTCCAGCAAGCTCTCTTTTATGCATATTTAGGGATTGAACTTGATAGTTTGAAAGTAAATCAATTATTAGAGAGAACCCCATACATAATGTTTCTTTCTTATATTGATAGCTAGAGGAATCCTTCACACTTACATTTCAATGATATACTCCAGGTATCGGTCATTCAACCAGTTTCTGGCTGTGGACTTGCTATACTTTCAGTCTTTTCCCATTTTTATCTAAAGGAAATCATGAATGCTATTGATTGGATAGGAATTACCTTGGCTGGCATTGGCACCATAGGTAATGTAAGTTCCTTAATGCTTTGCATTTTGTTAAAAGAACTAACAAGCTATGGAAAACAAAGAAACAGTTTATTTTCCTCTGTATTGCTAAGCATGGTGTTACTGGGTAGATGGCTTATGTATATAGGGGGGAATTCATCTATTAAGGGTGACTACTTTTGTTTCATCGGAGGAAGTAGTTGACAAGACGATTGTGCGGCCTCACACCAGGTTTAGAATATCTGATTCGTCAGGTTATCCTTGTTGAAGTTGGAGCATTATTTTGTTAGAGGATTACTATTACTCGGTTTTTGCTTCTGTTGATATTTGGCATCTAAACAGTCTGTCCTTCTAAATATGCTTTGATGTGCGTTACTTGAGCCGAGGGTCTTTCGGAAACAGTACCTCCATAAGGTAGGGGTATGGTATTAACAAATTTGGCTTGGTCCAAAATTGATGTGTATTGTTGTTCTGGAAGGTCTTCACGTCTTATTGGTTGTAAGAAGATCATCAGTTTGTTTTTCTTTCAACTCCTTATAATGCTTTGACTAACGTGTTTATATCATCTTCTTAGTTGAATCAGTGGCTATATAGACTCAGGTTCACTCCTGTTTCCAGGGATTGAGTTATCAATATAATACTGCTTTTGTGGGATGTGGAAAGAACTCTGGCTCCCTATATGAATCTAGATGAAAGAAAGAAAAGTCAGGAGCAAGTAGTGGAAAATAATGACGAGGTGGAAGTAGTAAGAAGAAGGGGGAAAAATCCACTGTCAACTTATCAATGAAGGTCAAATTAATATCATGGAATGTTGAGGGACTTAACATGATTTCTAAAAGGGATCTCGTTAAGAGTCTAATTGAGAAATGGAGAGCAGACTTGTATTGTTCTCGGGAAACAAATTAGAAAAGGACGTGTATATTATGGAAACTATGGGCATGTATGTAGATGATGAGATGTGGATATCTTGAGGCTGAAGGTAGCAGTAGTAGAATTCTAATGCTATGGGACAGTAGAATGTGGAAGGGAAACTGATTGCAACACAATGTTATTGAATTGCCTATAGTTTTGAATCAGTGTAACAATCTTTTAAGTGGTGTCTAACAGAAGTGTATGCACCATACACCAGAAGGGAAAGGAAATTAAGCTAGGAGAAGATTTCATCATTCAGGGGTTTATGTGAGGGTCCATGGATATTCTGTGGTGATTTCAACACTAGCATGCTTCTGTATGAAAGAAGGAAATGTATTACTAATTCAATGACTGACTTCTCAGACTGGATAGAAGACATGGAGCTATTTGATCCACCATTGTACAGGGGCTGATTTACCTGGTTGTTAGAGGTCAATCACTACAGTGCAGCTACGCTGGACAGATTCTTATTTTCAGTTGAATGAAAGGAAACTTCTAGGAGCACATAACAAAGGATATTTCCTAGTTTTGGATCACAACCCACTACTTTTTAAGTGTGGAAACTGGGAACAATAGAGCTTCTTTTATATTTGAAATATTGGTGGTTAGGGGTCGAGGGATTTAATGATCAGCTAGTCTCTGGACGGATAAGATAATCAAAGAATTCAAGTTTGATGGAAGAAAAAATTGTTGCAAATCCCTTATATTGTCTATAGAGGACTTAACTTAAATGTAATAAAGAGCATACTAAAATAATTAAAAAGTAAGCAACTGTTTATTTGCAGTGTGGTCACAAGTGGGGCCTGAGGAGGGTGAGGTGTACTCAGACCTCACACAGTTGGGTAGAGAGGTTGTTTCCTATAGATCCTTGGCTCAAAGAAATCATTTTTTAGAACATGTTCGAAAAAAGGGAGGTGAAAAAAGCTTTAATGAAAACATTAAAGAAATTAAAGTCTTCATAAATAAACATTGAAGGAAATAGAAGTATGGAGAGCAGAAATAGTAAAGATAACTAAAGTAAACAAAACAACATAAGTAGTAACTTTGAAGAATGATTAATGCTATTATAATAATAAATTGTGGTAAGGAAGCAGGAAGGTTCTCAAAACAAGAATCATGTTCTACCACTAGGACAAGAGGAATCTCGACTACCTACTAACTGCCTACCCTAATCCTCGGCATCCATGCTCTTCTATCTAGGGTCATGTCCTCCGTGAGCTGAAGATGTGCCATGTCTTGTCTAATCACCTCTCTCCTCCCTAATCTCCCTCTCCCTCTCCCTCTCCATAGACCTATTACTGCCAACCTCTCACACCTCACTGGCTATGCTCCTCCTCTTCACATCCCAAACTATCTCAACCTCGATTCCCGCATCTCGTCCACCACGAATGCCACTCCCACCTTGCCCCGTATATCTTCGTTGAAAAAAACAAAAATAAGATTCTAGAAGCTTCATCTTTTTCTTTGGTGAAAATAGAATTAAAACAATAACAGCAAGCAAAATAGAAGAAGAATTTTGTTTCAGCCTTGTCTAGTACAAAGCAAATATAGATTCTCTCACCATAACATGGAATTGATTCTCTTCCACTACTTCTTTCATGAACTTAGATATAATTGTTTGGGTTGATTATTTGATTCACTTCTTATTTTTGAGTAATAAGGATATCTTTATTACTACTTAATCATGCAAAATATTGCTTTTTGTCCTTCAACAGTACTAAAACCCTGCATAATCATTCTGTAGATGTCTCTTAGGACATTAAGATTGCCATAGTTGGCTTGGATGCTAGTATTTACATTAACATATTAAACAAAACGGTTTCCTCCTTTGCGGTCAACTTCTAGTTTTTCTTCAGCAAAATATGGAGGTCGCACATAATACATAAACTTTATTTATAATGGGCTGGGTGAGATCTTACTTTGCAAGCACATGGGCTACTTCATTTCCTTGTCAAAAGTTATGCCTGATCCCTGGGCTCATTAACTGCAGCTTTAACAACCTGTGTTCATGGATAATATCAGCATAGGTAGTGTTGTTTTGGTCAATATATTTAATTACCTCTGTGGAATCAGTTTCAATTTCCAAATTGGTTTGAGGTTTATGTATTTTTGCCATAACCAAACCTTCTTTTAGTGCCAGCAATTCAGCTTGTAGGGGGTGAATATGCATTCCCACACCTTTGGAATCCAATAATCCCTGTTTCACTGTTATTGTGAATCAGTCCTCCATTACAAATAAGCATCTTTGGCTGATTGAAGCTTAGCATCCACATTTAGCTTATACCAGCCTGGGACTGGTTTATGCCAGGATACTTGGACAGCAAACTTAGCATTCTTTTTGGCCTCTTTTGCCGTTAAAGCTTATATTTTGCAGCATTCAGCACAGTAGTTAAAGGCAAGGTTTGGCAAGTATTAATATGATTGGTATGGTTTCGATTCTGACAAAGATTCCATATCACATATGGTAGTAATTCCATCTAATTAAGGCTTTGGGAAAGAATTTTAGGTTATTTGATTAGCTTGATTACAGGAGATTTTATCTGTTAGCTTATTTATGAGAGTTCTTCATCTGTTTTATTTTTGTTAATTGTAAATTGTAATTAGCATCGATTGTCTTTCCTAAATTAGAGATAGGACTTATTGTAATACTCTAGCTCATAGTTCATACGGATAATACTGAATACAAGAGGACTTTCTTCTCAAAATTCTTCACTTTGAATTTGAATGAATGGTTTTGGTGCCAAAAGCCAAGAATTAGAGCATTTTTATTTTTTATATTCACATCTGACTAGAGATTTAGAGAAGTGTGCCCTTTTCCTTCTTTCTATTACTGTTGTTTCCAGCCATTAGATAAAATTATTTTCCGTTAGTTTTCAAGGGTTTTCTTTAGCCAATGGTCAAACTTGTCCACATATATAAACTTAAAGGATGTTTTTTATCTCTCTCTCTCTCTCTCTCTCTCTCTCTCTCTCTCTATATATATATATATATATATATATATATATATATATATATATATATATATATATATATATAGAGAGAGAGAGAGAGAGAGAGAGAGAGAGAGAGAGAGAGAGAGAGATTAGAGAGAGAGAGAGAGAGAGAACCAAAATACTTCTACAGCTACTTAAGGGACTATTTGTTTATTTTTTTAATCTAAAGTGATTGTACAAGATCATTTCCTGACCGCCAAAAGAAATTAGTAGCCTATGGAATCAATTTTTCTGTATGACCATCTCCAATCCACCGCTATTTTACTCTCCATTCTCTATATTTGGACAGTAAAATAGAGAATGAGCACTCCAACCCCTCTTTATTCTAGACTCTATTCTTCATGTTTAGAGAGTTTGAATATTAGTTCTCCAAATTTGGGGAACTACTATTTGTTTATTTTTTTTTCTAAAGTGATTGTACAAGATCAGTTTCCTGACTGCCAAAAGAAATTAGTAGCCTATGGAATCAATTTTTCTGTCCATCTCCAACCCACCTCTATTTTACTCTCCGTTCTCTATATTTGGAGAGTAAAATAGAGAATGAGCACTCCAACCCTTCTTTATTTTAGACCCTATTCTTCATATTTAGAGAGTTGAATAGTTGGAGAACTACTATTCACTCTCTATTTCACCTTTTCAATATTTAATTATTATTTCTATTATTTTCTAATTAACATATTATTTTACATATAATGTCATTAATTAAATATCTAATATTCATAATTCTTTTTAAATTCAATATAATATTTTTTGAAATATATTATTTAATATATACTACTTTCACCCGAACGAAAATATTTTAATTCTTTTTTTAATTTCCGTCAATAATATAATTTATTTTTATTATTAATTTTCACTATAAAGAATGCACAAAATTAAAATGATAAGATGAAAATTTTAATTTAAAAATACAATACGTAACATAATAGTTTAATTACAAGATAAAACACAATACAATACATAACATAATAATTAATTTATCACAACAATAATTTAGTAATCCGGTAGGTCGGTTTCAAATTTAGCACTATTCGGAAAAAAAATTAGAGTATGATGGTGGATGATGAAAATCTCTGGTTTGAACAATTTTTAGCTAGACATAAAAAAATTAAGGACCAAAATACTCATTTTGAACTCCGTAATGCATTAATAGAACATTTATGGGAGTAACGTAATAATTTTGAAAGTTGAGTGTTTATGTAATTGTATTTCACTTTTATTTGTATTTGTTATTAATTTGTATATTATATAATATTTTCTTGCAATTTATGTAATTTAGAAATTTAAAATAAAATATAATTTTATATTAAATAAAAAATTAAAAAAATAAAATTTATATCACATGAAATTTATTAAGTAGTTATTTGGGAAAAAAAGTAAGAAATGATTTATATTATGAAATAAGAAATTAAGAATGAAATAGAAATAATAATATAATATTGATGAGAGAGAAAAAAAATTATTTTTTAGAGATTAAAATAGAGAATTGGGTTGGAGTTGGTTGTCTTGAAAAATAGAGAACTTTATATTTGGAGGGTAAAATAGAGTTTAGGGTTGGAGATGCACTTCGCTTTTCTAATGGAACCTTATACCTTATTTCCTGACATGTTCCATTGGGATGTGAACAGTGTTGTGAAAAGCGCGCTTCAAGGCGAGGCGCTACCAGTGCGCTTCTTTCTCCTGAGGCGATGTGATCTGAAAAAGGCGCTCGCTTCAGATAAAGAAGCGAGAAGCGACACTATGGAAAAAGCGCAATAAAGTGCGCTTTTTTATAAAAAGCGATAATTAGGTTGTTTTTTTTACAAAAAATTCTGAAATAGATACGACTTAATTTTCTTTCACGACTTTACGACTTTACTCTTCTTTCGCTGCTTCTCTTCTTCACGACCACGACTGCGTCTCTCTTCACCAGCTTCGTCTGATCTTTGAGTTTCTTTTCTCTTCGATCTGCTTCTCCTCTTGCTGCTCTCTTTATTTTTCCTTTTCTCCTCTTTAGGTAATGCAAACAGGACTCTTATCTGCTAGGACTCTTCTCTGCTGTAGTTTTTTCTTCTTCTCTTCTTCTCTGCTGCGATCTGCTACTGTTTCTTTTCATAATTACTGACATGTTTTTTTTGTTAATATTACTGCCTGCTCTGTTTTTTTTTCAATTCTTTTGCTGTTTTTTTCGTTTTTATTTCTGTACACTGACTGTCATCAGTGTGTATGCTTGCTGCTCTGTTTTTTATTTTTTGACACTTCTTTTTTGCTTGTAGTATTTAGTGAACTTGTATTTTCTCATTCAAAATGTCACAAAAAAGGGATCCGGCTTGGGCGTATGGAACTCCTATGGGTAGTAACACAGAAGTCAAATGTAGCTTTTTTTGTGATGTGACATACCTCTATTCAGTTATTTAATAGACTATATTACCTCTATTAAGTTATTTAATATTTTTTTATTTTTATACTAAATGTCGCTTTTTTTTAAAAAAAGCGCGCGCTTCGCTTCACGCTTCTCGCTTCTGTGAAGCGAGCCTCGTCGCTTTTTTCCGCTTCTCGCTTCCCAAAACACTGGATGTGAATATCTGACAAACTTTAACTTACCACTTCTCTTTTATCTGTTCAGCTGTTGGTGCTGGAGGGGAGGAGCAGCAGGCTTCTGCTATCTCAATTTTTCACCTACCATGGCTGGCATGTGCTGTTGCAATCTTGTTTGTAGGTATCTTATTCTATGCGCAATACAAGACTTTAAGTTAGTTGCTTGAGAAGATTTTCCCTGGTGCTATATCATTTATGTTTGGAGTGATTAGGTGCTGAGTTCCTTTTGTATATCGGTTCCTGTATTGTTAATTTATGAAAAGACCTCTGTCTACTTATAGAATCAATCCTTTCAACGCACATGTTTTCCTTAACCAAGAACACTTATAGTAAGTAGGCACCTAAAAAAGGGTCTAATAAATGTGACAGGGGGAATCAACCACTGATAGTATTTTGCAGCTGATTATTTGATGATGTTGAACATCTTTAAGCATTCCCCATCATCACCCCTTCTACTCCCCCCCCCCCCCCCTTCCCCCTTTTTTTTTTTTTTCTTCTTTTGTTGTCGTTTCTGTTACATATTAGAAGTACTTTTCATCTTAGACTTCAAAATGCGAAGTGGCATACTTTAAAAAAGAACTTATGTTGATGCCAATTGTTGATCATGCCTGCACTTTGAGTCCTAGATTTTTATTGTAGCCCTATATTACTTGAAACCTGAAGAATGTCAGAAAGTCATCCAAGTCCTTACGTAACTCTCTGCAGAACTCAATCCCAAACATTACTTTAGTTTGTGCGAGTTTAGTAATGGTCCTTTTTCTTTACAAACGTCCTAGAAATTGGTAAAGTTGATCCAAGAAGTCATGCTCTCTAGATTTTATGCGATTGATACAGATTGTCATAACAAATTTAGGGCCAGTTGTGTCCTCTTTAATATTCTGATAGTTTTTCCAGCATGTGCCTATTTTAGGGACACAGGTTACCGTCATTTGTATACAATAAAAAGCATATTTTGCTGTAAGTTTCCTGGATAACTTGTCCTACATGAGCATGTATTTGGAATTTGGAGAAGGGAGAAGATTTTATCTATCTAAATTTAGTGAAGGAGACTGCTTTGTGCTCTGTTAGTGCTCTTGTTGGGGACCACTATTACTGACCAACTGTCACAGGCTCATTTCTCTAATACCTTTAGAAGAGAACATTTAACTAGATTTGCCATACCCACTGGCCATTGCACTGCGTAATAACTTTCTTCATTTAAGTAAATATTCACTGTACTGCAAGGTTCTTACTTCTTGGGTTGTGTGGAATACTTTTGTATTGATTTGTACTTGTATTCTTCTTTTTATGAAATATCCACATATAGTTTTGAGCCATTAGGACTGAAGGGGTATTTAAATGCTTTTGTACCTTTTGAATTCCGAGATCTAATACTGTTCAATGGATATAGGTACTCCTTAATGGATGGCTTCGCATTTATAGACGCCAGCGTAGAGAACAAGAGCTGGTATGAGTTTTCCACTGAGTTCTTACATATATGCTATTGAACATGCCTGATGCCATATGCAAATTTTCCCCCAATGCAGATGCAATATGAAGTCATCGAGGAAATTATTTATGGACTGGAATCTGGAATTTTGTTTGGGTATACTTCTTCTCTTAGATTTATCTTTTGCTTTTTTTGATAACAGGAGCAGCTTATTTCTTGTACATTGACCTAAAATGCAGCAGAGCCTAAGATGCAGAAACCTCATACACTAAATTACCCTCTAATGACAGTCTCATCAATAGATGGAACTTTGTATAGATGCATGCTAAATGAGATTGGAATAGTACCAGACCCCTTAAATCACTGTAACGTCCAATAATCAGAACGAATAGGCTTCTATTAGATAATATTTACAAATATACCTCAGTCCCAAACAAGTTGGGATTGGCTATACGATTCCCTACCTCTTTAAGCTCATTTCATATCATCATCATATTAAATTAAATAAAAGTAAGAAAAATAAGTTAAATAATATGACAATATTAATGTTAGAAGTTCCCTAATAAGTTTAAAACTTATCCTCAACTAGTATATAGTGCATATATGTTTTTTTTTCTTCCATTGTATCGTATGTTTAGCTAAGTCTGCATTGATCCCAAAGATTTATAGATCCTTCGAGACAAATTCATTCCATGTGATTTTAGGTCTACCCCGTCCTTTTTAACACCTTTAATTACAATAGTTTTGTAAAGATAAGGCACCTAGGCCTCACTTAACCCCAAAAGCTAGCTAATGAGGGGAGAATTGCTCAAGTCCATATAAGGAGACCCAGCCCATTCCCCAACCAGTGTGGGACTTTTACCCACTCTAGCATCCCCCTTCATGCCTAGGCCCAACTGGACCGTGAACCAGGAGCCCAAACGGGGATGGACCTGGCTCTGATACCATGTAAAGATATGACACTAGGCCTAACTCAACCTCAAAAGCTAGCTCATGAGGGGAGGATTGTCCAAGTCCATATAAGGAGACCGACAGTCCATTCCCTAACCAATGTGGACTTTTACCTACTGTAACAAGTTTCACACATACATGCTGGTGCATCTGTATGTCGACACAACACATATCCAAAACCATCTCAAGCAACCTACTTGCATCTTATCCTCAATGTGTGCTACTTACACTTTCTGGCGAATGTGGTCATTTTTAATGTTATGTAATTTGGTATGACAGTGCATCGTCTTAGCATCTGCAACACTCATCTTGGACTTTTAGTAGCCCAACTTTTGCTTCCATATGACATTGTCAGTTTTATAGTTCTATAAAACTTACCTTTTGGTAGGCATCTTTCTACCACACAACACCTCGATAGCACTTCTCCACTTTCAACCATCGGATTTTAATCCTAAGAATACCATCTGGATCTATCATTCTGTTCTTTACATTCTCTTCAAATGGCTAGATATTATTTATTATTTAAAATCTCATAATGCAAATTAACAACTGTCTACAGATCTTTTTGTTGCTTGATTAGTTTTCTTATAGCTGGGTTGTTATTAACATCTATTGCAATCATATTAATGAACATGTATGTTTGATTGCGTTGAGTAAATCTCATTTGGTCTTCATGTAGTACATGCTTGCAAAGATCATAAAGTTCCTATGTCATGTGTTTGTTGTTTATTTTCAATCTCAAAGTGTTGTTGGTTTATTTAGATGAGGATGCCCTCCCGTCATAATACAGATAATGACTCTATAATATGGTTATTACAGGATTTCATCTGTGATATCAAAGATGGGATTTTTATTCTTGGAGCAGGGATTTTCCAAGTTGTTGGTGCCGATTTGTATTTCAATAAGCATTTGTTGTAGTGCTTCTGGTTTTGTATGTCAGGTACTCCTTGTAATCAACATTATTTATATCAGCTATAACCACTTACCGGTGTATATCAACATTATTATATTGTGACTCCAAATATAGCATAATCATGATCAAACACGTTCTTCTCTTGTCTGATTTTGGTCAACATCACGATAACTAGCAAACATGGATGAGGCCATGAAATCACTATAATCTAACTTAAATTCTTTTTCCCTTTAAGAGAGAACTATCATCCATTGTATCTTATGAATGGTTTTCACCAAGTACTTCTATTCTTCCAAACAGACACGTGGCTTGAAGCATGGAAGGGCAATTGTAGTATCCACATGTGCGGCTGTTGCATCTATCGTAACTGGTGTCTTTGCTGGTATGTTCGCTTTGGGTGAACGCTTGCCTTCAGCACCAGCATCTCGTCTCTGGCTCTTGCTTGGATGGTATGCATGACATGTTCATTTTGCCTTTTTACCAATTATCTTTGGACTTATTACCATCCATTTTGCTCGTCAAGTTTCTTTGTTACAATAGAGGCAAGGCCCTCTCTGTCTTTTGTCTCCTGATCCCATGAAAAATGGTTTTTCAAAACTGAATTACTTACTCGGGATAAATAGGAAGATTCATTAGTTTTTGCTGAACTTGCTTATGCATCTATATGAGAGCCTTTTCCCCCCTCTCTACTTGGATGACAAGTGGGTTTCATAACTTCACTGATCTCATCTTTATGATGACACATAGTAGTCCCTCCAATTGAATGTCTTGTTGTACTTAAAGGATGTGGCCTAGTGGTGAACAAAGTAGGTTTAGAATCATGAGGTCTAGAATTCAAATTTGAGTGCAAGCAAAAACACTAGGTGATTTTTTCTCCATTTGTTCAAGCCTTGTTGGATGTGCCTAGTGGCATAGCTACATTGTCCCAAGGGTGATTAAGCGAACACCCTTACTCGAAAAATTATACCATGTATATAGAGGTCAAATATCACCTAGGCAAATATCTTGTACTTCCTCTTTTTCAATTTGTTTGTCTTAAATTTCGTTGGTCTATTTAAAAAAGCATGTTACCATATTCAGTAACTCCTTACACGAAACATCCTATATGACATATTTAAGACCACCAAATTCAAAGGGTATTTTGGTACATTATGTAGATCTATAATTTAAGATCACAAAATTCGAAGTCTTCTTCATTTTTTTAAATTCCATTTCGAGTCAAACTAAGACAAACTAATTAAAACGGTGGGAAATCAAATTTTGAATATCCTTGACCTAAGTTACTTGGACTCGCCAAAATCGGTCCCACACCCGTGTCGACACGACAGAGACACGGGTAAAGGTGTGGGATCTGTGTCAAACAAGATCGGGTGTGTTGACCAACAATTTAGAGTAGAAAATTGACATTTTGATAGCTCAAAGTAAAGATTTGAATAGATCGGAAACAGATACCTTCAATTTCTTGATAACTGAACAAATACCTTCAATTTTCTGCTATATAATGATTTATACTAGTCCTTTGTGTCCTTCAAAGGTTTTTTCTTGATAAATTAGAGTAATGTACCATCGAGGAGTTTCTAGAATCTTCGAGTGGTACCGAAGCTCTCGTGCTAAGCACAAATTGGTGTATGAATTTGTGAGAGAGGAGTTGCAGCACCGTTTTTGAACTGAAATAGGGGTCTGCAACTTTTTGTTTCTCTGGCTACTTCGTTCTGTACATGAATGGAGAAGAGGGGAATGTGGGTCATGGTTTTGGATCAGATTTGGTTTTGAACGTTGGGCCAAATTTGGCTGAATATTTGGACATGGATAATGGTCCATAACATGAGTGAGACCAGTTCCTTGGAGTCTTCTTATCAAAAATAAAATCAAAATTAGAGTATTCTTTAAATGAAAAATAATATCGACTCTTAACTATGGTGGTTTTTTAGATTAGTTTTCTTCTTCTTCTTGATCTTTTGTTTTTCCCACCCTTTTTATAGACTCTAACTTGAAAGTATCATTTTATATCTGTACTCTGCACTGTGCAAATTCTTTTCCAATATACATATCATTTTAAAGATTTTTGTCCAAAATGATAGTGATTATCATCTAGCGTTTTCTTCTCAGTATCTCATGCAAAAGACTTCAATAAATCAGTTCGAATTAATCAATCAACTATAACAGTCAATGAATTCACAAGATTATTACTTTTGATGCACTAGTAACTATGGTAATAACTATTACTACATAAAATTCAATTTTTACCATTCAAACTATAAAGTTCTTCAATATATATTAACTACATTTTTCAATTATTCTTACAAAATACCTCTAAAAATTGTGTAAAAAGTAAACATGCAGTCCTATAAGTAGCTTTTAATTGAAAATTGTTTATCAAACAATTCTGAAAATTTAAAAGTCGAACTCTACAAAAGAAAATTTAACAGTAAACCTGCAGAATCGAATGGATGATGAAGTTTAAGATGGGGCAATGCCTTATGTAGAAAGGACATTATTTCGTGTATTTTTTAATGACTATTATAAAAATATTTCAAGAGATGAAACCTCATCAAGAGAAACGAATATACTTTTACTATTAGGATTTCTTTTGTTGACTTCTTTATGTTAGTCTTGATTTTATAAAATTGTGTTTCTGTTACAATTCTTATTATGGTTTAGTTAAATATTGTGCTGTTTGATTTACAACTTTTGGTGCACTCGCATCAAAAGTTTTAATTTACATCATTCAAAAGTTTGAAACGTCCTTGATGAAATTCGTTGCTACGCCACTGCCTTTGTCAGTGGGAGTTAGCATGTACTTTGTGGAATTATTTAAAGTGCACTAGCTGGCGTCAACACCAGTGTTATCAAAAAAGAAAAATGGAATGACTTGTTTTCACGTTAAGAAGTGAGTTTCAAGAGAAATGTTGAAAACATGTATCTTTTAGTGTCCTGGTGGAATATGTGAACCTAATCTTACCTTCAAATTCTTCTAAAATTTTAATGGGAAAAATGTTTGCATTTGAAAGAATCAATGTGTGTCATCTGTAACTTTCAATCACAGAAAGTTTGTTTGTAAGTTGTTTCTTTAGAAACTTGATATTGTTCTATTGTTCGGAATGTCCATAAGTACCATCATATTATTAGCGCATTACAAGATGTTTTGAACTAAAGTACACAGCTGATTCTTTTTTTTCCCTTCTTTGGGAATAAGTGCACATCAGTTCACCATGTTAAATTAGAGTGTTCCATCTTTTGTATTCGTGGTTTATATGACTGTTATTTAAATGCCTTGGTCGTCTTCCTGGGATTCCTACATTTATAAGGGAATTGGAGACGTTTTGCTGTAGCAAAAGAAATGCTGTTGATATTGAGATGGTTGTGTACAGGATGTGCATCATTGTTGGTGTGATTCTACTGGTAGCTTCAACACGGCTGGTGAGAAGCCTTCCACGGTCTTGGATACATGTTCTAAGAAGTGGGGTTGACAAAAACATAGGTGTTAGGCAATCTGTGGCAACACGGAGTAGAGATACTAGTCCTAGCACTGTTATCCAGGCGTCAACTTTACATCATTTGATAGCAACTCCCTCTAAAGCTAAAGCTTGAACTGTGTCATTACTCAAAAGTTGGACTTGTATATGTAACTTGAGGGCTGTTGTTAGTAATCACATTGTATTTGGTATGTACAGTAGAGTGCAGGTTGTTTGAGGCTGAGGATTCATTCATATACATGAGAATTGAGTGGTCACTTAATATTGTTACTCTTCTTCTGTCTGGTGTTATTTACTTATTTTGTAAACATGATGGGCAGAGAATCAATGAAAATCCAACTGAATTGTTCTTTTTCTTTTTCCTGGTTTGGTTTCAAGCAAAATATAATCAAAAAAATTGAACCAATCCAATTGTTTAAATTTGCACTTCATTAAAATATTCGATCATAGATAAGTTGTTCCTTTTGTTTTGTTTGGTTTTGGTTTTAAGTAAAATATAATCGATTTTTTTTTAACCAAACCAATTGTTTAAATTTTGCACTTCATTTTAAAAATATTCTACCATAGATAAATTGTCATTTATCAAATTATTGTTTAATATCTTCATAAAAATTATAAAATATTTGGTCAGAGAAAATCTTATTTAAAGATTTAGGAATCCTAAAATATATGATAGGAGATAAATGATATATTATTGAATGATCAGGTTGTAGATATTTTGTCCTATAAGATAAGTCTGGCAAAAATAGTGTTCATTCATTTAAATAAAATTCTTTAGACATAATTATTCTCCAAACCTAACAAAATAAAGGAAGGTTGTATTCTGATAACCAAACGGAACAAGAAGTTATATATTATTTGTTTTTTAGGTCGATTGTCTCTTTTCTTATGTTTTATAATTATTTTTCTTTTCCTTCTTTTTATCTCACTTTTTTCTTACGTTTATTTTTCTTTTCCTTCTTTTTCTTTCTTTTGTTTCTCTTTTTTCCTATGTTTTTTTTCTTTTCCTTCTATTTTTTTTGTTTCTTTCTTTTTGTCTTTTCTGTTCGTCTTTTTTTTAAGTATGAAAATATATTTATTTATACATGTACTTTTAAATATAAAATTTATCTTTAGTCTCAAGGGATATATCATATGTTTGAAATTTCATAAGATACTCTATAGAGAAAATTAAATGAAAGGTGTCAAATAAGTCTTGGTTTGATTTTTTGTGACAGATTGAACAAGAGTTAGTCAAATTCTCTTTAAAATGTAATTAAGTATATTTGGGACCAAATTAACATTTTCAAAACTTCTAATCTTTTATAAAATACAAAAAAATACTTCATTTTTTCAACTTTTATAATTCTATTCAAACCATTTTTTTTAAAAAAAAAGTAAAGGAAAATAGGATTTTCTCTTCTTCTCCCAATGTTCTCTCTTCTCTTCTTCTTCCTCTTTAGAAAATCTGAAAATCTGACTATCAAAACAAATATTCTCCCCCATTATCTTATCTTCCTTCTCATCTCCGGTCGTGACTCTCTCCTCTTTCTGAACTGAAGATTGTGTTCGACTTAAAATGAGTAAGTCATTTTTTTGAGAGATTTTATAATTTTGAAAAATACTAAGTTTTTTTCTTGGGTTAATGAAAAATAAATCGTTCTATAGATGTGAAAAATGAATAATAGTGTAATGATAACTATTAGTTATTGTTATAGAAAGAAAAATAACAAACCCAAAAGGCCATAATTTTGAGAAAATGTATATGTAATGTTAACATTCAGTGAAAATTTATTTTTTGTTGTTTTTGTTGTTCTTTTTGTAACCATTTTGTTCATATGATTTAAGAAATAGTTTTGTTCAGTTGTCCAACAAATATTTGAAGTGTAGGAGATTGAAAAAATCTATTTCTCAACCACTATCTATAATTAGTGAAAGAAAAAAACAATGACTACTGCTGTGTATCACACTCAAACCCGGAAGGCAAGGAGAACAAGAAGGAGAAGGAGAAGGACCTAGAGATGGGGAAGGAGAAATTGAAAAAGAAAGCGAAATAGAAAGAGAAAAAAGTCGAAGTCGTCAATTGTGATGTGAAGCAACAATATCCACCATTGATTAGATTGATGGTTATGTATATCATTGTGAATTACCTTTTTTGTTGATAAGTTGTATAAAACAATTGGTGAAGTTTTTATTTTTGCTCATAATATTAATGATTTTTTTTTGGTTGAAACAAATGTCAATTATGATAAAAAGAAGAAATGTGGTGTATGTGGCAACATATATAACCTATGTTGTAAAAAACACCACAAAATTATCTACATGTGCCCCAACAGAAAGGATATATGTGGCAACATATATAACTTATGTTGTAAAAACACCACGTAATTATCTACATGTGCCCCAACAGAAAGGATATATGTGGCAATATATATAACCTATGTTGTAAAAAATACCACAGAATTATCTACATGTGCCCCAACAGAAAGGATATATGTGGCACCATATGTCACAGAAAGAAGATATGTGATAACATATTTTACAAAAAAGAGATATGTGGTAACATATGTCACAGAAAGGAGATATGTGGCAACATTTCATTGTTACCAATGTGGTGTCTGTGGCAACATATATGACCTTTGTTGTAAAAAAAACTACAGAATTATCTGCATGTACCCCAACAGAAAGTATATATGTGGCAACAGATGTCACACTATGAATTGTCAAAAAAAAAAGTAAAAAGTAAAATAAAAATGTCTAAAACAATCGTCACTTCATTTTCCCTCTCTGCTCTCCTCTATAAAAGATCGTTTCGTTTCATATTTCAAATTTAATTTATTTTTACTAATTTTCATTTTTTTTTCTCTCTTTCCTTTATCTCGTTCCATTATTTATTATAGTTCAAATTGTTGCTATGTTTTCTACAACATTAGTGGTAATATGTTGCTATTTTCTTCTCCAACAAAGCATCGTTGCCCTCATCATTTCTAGTTTATTGTTGATATCTTCTAAGATAAATTTAATAGTTATTGGTATTAAATCGTGACTTTTTTTAGTGGTTTTTATCACTTATTTGTTTGTAGGATGATTGTGTTGTTATTCCTTTTGAAATATTATCTAATTTAAAAAAAATACATTTTAAGATGTACATGTTGCCACATATGACATGTCTGTTGCAATTTTTCTAACAGAACGTGCATATGTTGTCACATATGTCACTTCAAGGTTGACTTAATCGATAAATTGAGCAATTTAGGAATGGAAAAATGTCAAATTGGATCAAATTTTAGTACTTTAGACCATAATTAAATAATAAAAATATGTTATAATACTTCAACAACAATTTACATGGATGTTATATAATCATCATATGAAGTTACTTGGTCATTGTATGATGAACTAGTGATATGATAGTCTTTGTAAAAATAATTGATAAAATTGATGAAAGTTGTCGTAATAGATCATATTTTTATGCTTAGACATGTTGTATGACTATATATTAGTGTTACATGTTGAATTAGGTGACAATTTAATTGAATTAATCCCCAAAAGACCATTTTATGATATATATATATTGCCACATATGACATGACTGTTGCAATTTTTCCAACAGGACGTGCATATGTTGCCACATATGTCACTTCAAGAATGGGTTAATCGATAAATTGAATGATTTAGGAATGGAAAAATGTCAAATTGGACCAAATTTTAGTACTTTGGACCATAACTAAGCAATAAAAATATGCTATAACACTTGGAACAACGATTTACAAGGGTGTTATATAACTATCATATGAAGTTACTTGCTCATTGTATGATGAACTAGTGATATGATAATCTTTGTAAAAATAATTGATATAATTGAGAAAGGTTGTTATATTAGACTATAATTTTGTACTTAGACATGTTGTAAGACTATATATTAGTGTTAGATGTTGAATTAGGTGACAATTTAATTGAATTAACCCCCAAAAGATCATTTTATGATATACATATGTTGCTGTAACAACCCTAAAAATGGATAAGATAAGTAATGCTTAATGTGTCAAGAATGCCTACGATTAGACCAGGGTTCACACGGATTGATGCGCGTAGAACCAGACCTCGGAACACTTGCTACAGCCAAGCCAACCAACTTAGAGAGTTAGTTGAGCTTGGAAAGGTTGGGTCCAACCATGTAGGGCTCTCGAATACGAAGATTTACTCGAAGGAGTCTTTACCGGACTTAAAAAGAGGAAATCTTAGGTTTGAAGGGTCTAGGAATAAAATGGTCTTTTTCCTGTCTAAGGGTAGTATCGTAATTACTCTAAATATATAATTAATTATTTAATTAATAAGGTGGAGGGGCAATTTGGGGAGAGAGGGCCGAAATTGGGCTCTTGAAGTGAAGTCTTGCTCCACCCTGGTTCGAACGTAGGTGGAAGCAATGAATTAATGTGATTTTTATTTAAGCTATTGAATTAATGTAATTAATTAATAATTATTATTCATTAGCTGATTTAAAATAAAATAAAAATCATATTTTTTTTATTAAATAAACAAAACCCTATTGGCTAAGTCCTAAAACTAGACTCCTAAGCCTCCTACAACTCCCACTCTCTCACGTTTATCTCTCCACTCTCACGCTCAATCTCTCTTCTTCTTTCTCACGAAATTTCTCTGCCAAAATAAGATACAAAATCAGAAAAATAAACCATGTTCTTCACACTTGAAGAACTCACATGAAATCACAAGAAAACAAACGTTAATCGCACACTAGGCTAAGAGAGGTTGTCATTCGAGTGGAGTTGACATTGAGGAGGCTTAGACGTGTTCTTGGGTGAAGTTTTTGGGCAGAAAGTCAAGGGTTTAATGTCAAAAAGGTATGGGTTTTCTTCTCTCTTGGTCCCTTTCCCAAGAGACCCCTTAAGGTTCATATTATTCATCCGAAAACTAGGATTGTTTCCCCTTTTGCATGCCCCTGTCACTAGCTCCCAATGAATCGTAGGTTGGGTATGATTGCTGATAGATTTAGGTGTATGTTATGTTCTCGTGATGAATATGATTATGTTTGTGTACTTGAAATCGTATGAAAGACAACCATGTATTCGAAATTATGTGCAAGTGTGTGCGTGTGCAAGTATGTTACAGTGAATGAGGTTCTCGGGTTAAGGCTCCAAATTTGATAATGTTTTGGTTGTCATTTTACGTGCATAAACCTATGTAAATCGTGATGTTAGTTAAAATGAAAGTGTGGCTGATTTGAGTACAAATCTTTTGGCTAAACGAATCTATGAAAAATGCACCCCAAAAAGTGTTAAATGATCTATGAATTTCCCTAAGATTTCAAGTGAAAATGTTGGTGAAAATAAGCTTAAAAAATGACTAAATTTTCAGCAAACTTACAAGTTTGGTTTAGGCTAAATAATGATGAATAAATCTGGAAATTTATTTGAGTGTAAAGGGATGAGGCCACCAGGATTCGAACCTGTGACCTCACCCGCGAATCTGCCTTAAAAACGTGAAAAAAGAATGGGGGTCGGGGGACTCGATCTCGAGTACTGTCTGTAAGGTGAAGTACAAATAAAAACAATTAAGAAATGAGAGGAGTGGGGTTCGAACCCACAACCTTCTCAATCATAAGTTAAGGAGGCGAATTAGAAAAGAAAAGTAAGGCGTGGGAATCGAACCCACGACCTCTAGGCGAAAAGGGGAGAAATAAAAAAAAATAAAGTGAGGCTGTGGGGGTTCGATCCCACAACCTCACTGCCAACGCTGAAATAGTCAACATTTAAAAGAAATTATAATAAGGAGGCTGTGGGGGTTCGACCCCACAACCTGTCAGTCCCAAACGAGTAAAGAAAAATAAGGGAGGCTGTGGGGGTTTGATCCCACAACCTCATGGTTAATGCGAAATAGACAAGGAAAATAAATAGGAAAATAAAAGGGGGCTGTGGGGGTTCGAACCCACAATCCCTCGGCCAAGGGAGAGAGTTTCTAAAGAAAAGGAACTGAAAAGAAACGTTGATGTTGGGGCTCGATCTAGGGTCCCAATGTCATGTGGACCAAAAATAAAATAAATGAAAAATGTAAAGTGTTGTCCAAGGGATTTGAAACCGGGTTTCCTTGCCCAAATTCCAAGTTGTTGGTGCCGATTTGTATTTCAATAAGCATTTGTTGTAGTGCTTCTGGTTTTGTATGTCAGGTACTCCTTGTAATCAACATTATTTATATCAGCTATAACCACTTACCGGTGTATATCAACATTATTATATTGTGACTCCAAATATAGCATAATCATGATCAAACACGTTCTTCTCTTGTCTGATTTTGGTCAACATCACGATAACTAGCAAACATGGATGAGGCCATGAAATCACTATAATCTAACTTAAATTCTTTTTCCCTTTAAGTGAGAACTATCATCCATTCTATCTTATGAATGGTTTTCACCAAGTACTTCTATTCTTCCAAACAGACACGTGGCTTGAAGCATGGAAGGGCAATTGTAGTATCCACATGTGCGGCTGTTGCATCTATCGTAACTGGTGTCTTTGCTGGTATGTTCGCTTTGGGTGAACGCTTGCCTTCAGCACCAGCATCTCGTCTCTGGCTCTTGCTTGGATGGTATGCATGACATGTTCATTTTGCCTTTTTACCAATTATCTTTGGACTTATTACCATCCATTTTGCTCGTCAAGTTTCTTTGTTACAATAGAGGCAAGGCCCTCTCTGTCTTTTGTCTCCTGATCCCATGAAAAATGGTTTTTCAAAACTGAATTACTTACTCGGGATAAATAGGAAGATTCATTAGTTTTTGCTGAACTTGCTTATGCATCTATATGAGAGCCTTTTCCCCCCTCTCTACTTGGATGACAAGTGGGTTTCATAACTTCACTGATCTTATCTTTATGATGACACATAGTAGTCCCTCCAATTGAATGTCTTGTTGTACTTAAAGGATGTGGCCTAGTGGTGAACAAAGTAGGTTTAGAATCATGAGGTCTAGAATTCAAATTTGAGTGCAAGCAAAAACACTAGGTGATTTTTTCTCCATTTGTTCAAGCCTTGTTGGATGTGCCTAGTGGCATAGCTACATTGTCCCAAGGGTGATTAAGCGAACACCCTTACTCGAAAAATTATACCATGTATATAGAGGTCAAATATCACCTAGGCAAATATCTTGTACTTCCTCTTTTTCAATTTGTTTGTCTTAAATTTCATTGGTCTATTTAAAAAAGCATGTTACCATATTCAGTAACTCCTTACACGAAACATCCTACATGACATATTTAAGACCACCAAATTCAAAGGGTATTTTGGTACATTATGTAGATCTATAATTTAAGATCACAAAATTCGAAGTCTTCTTCATTTTTTTAAATTCCATTTCGAGTCAAACTAAGACAAACTAATTAAAACGGTGGGAAATCAAATTTTGAATATCCTTGACCTAAGTTACTTGGACTCGCCAAAATCGGTCCCACACCCGTGTCGACACGACAGAGACACGGGTAAAGGTGTGGGATCTGTGTCAAACAAGATCGGGTGTGTTGACCAACAATTTAGAGTAGAAAATTGACATTTTGATAGCTCAAAGTAAAGATTTGAATAGATCGGAAACAGATACCTTCAATTTCTTGATAACTGAACAAATACCTTTAATTTTCTGCTATATAATGATTTATACTAGTCCTTTGTGTCCTTCAAAGGTTTTTTCTTGATAAATTAGAGTAATGTACCATCGAGGAGTTTCTAGAATCTTCGTGTGGTACCGAAGCTCTCGTGCTAAGCACAAATTGGTGTATGAATTTGTGAGAGAGGAGTTGCAGCACCGTTTTTGAACTGAAATAGGGGTCTGCAACTTTTTGTTTCTCTGGCTACTTCGTTCTGTACATGAATGGAGAAGAGGGGAATGTGGGTCATGGTTTTGGATCAGATTTGGTTTTGAACGTTGGGCCAAATTTGGCTGAATATTTGGACATGGATAATGGTCCATAACATGAGTGAGACCAGTTCCTTGGAGTCTTCTTATCAAAAATAAAATCAAAATTAGAGTATTCTTTAAATGAAAAATAATATCGACTCTTAACTATGGTGGTTTTTTAGATTAGTTTTCTTCTTCTTCTTGATCTTTTGTTTTTCCCACCCTTTTTATAGACTCTAACTTGAAAGTATCATTTTATATCTGTACTCTGCACTGTGCAAATTCTTTTCCAATATACATATCATTTTAAAGATTTTTGTCCAAAATGATAGTGATTATCATCTAGCGTTTTCTTCTCAGTATCTCATGCAAAAGACTTCAATAAATCAGTTCGAATTAATCAATCAACTATAACAGTCAATGAATTCACAAGATTATTACTTTTGATGCACTAGTAACTATGGTAATAACTATTACTACATAAAATTCAATTTTTACCATTCAAACTATAAAGTTCTTCAATATATATTAACTACATTTTTCAATTATTCTTACAAAATACCTCTAAAAATTGTGTAAAAAGTAAACATGCAGTCCTATAAGTAGCTTTTAATTGAAAATTGTTTATCAAACAATTCTGAAAATTTAAAAGTCGAACTCTACAAAAGAAAATTTAACAGTAAACCTGCAGAATCGAATGGATGATGAAGTTTAAGATGGGGCAATGCCTTATGTAGAAAGGACATTATTTCGTGTATTTTTTAATGACTATTATAAAAATATTTCAAGAGATGAAACCTCATCAAGAGAAACGAATATACTTTTACTATTAGGATTTCTTTTGTTGACTTCTTTATGTTAGTCTTGATTTTATAAAATTGTGTTTCTGTTACAATTCTTATTATGGTTTAGTTAAATATTGTGCTGTTTGATTTACAACTTTTGGTGCACTCGCATCAAAAGTTTTAATTTACATCATTCAAAAGTTTGAAACGTCCTTGATGAAATTCGTTGCTACGCCACTGCCTTTGTCAGTGGGAGTTAGCATGTACTTTGTGGAATTATTTAAAGTGCACTAGCTGGCGTCAACACCAGTGTTATCAAAAAAGAAAAATGGAATGACTTGTTTTCACGTTAAGAAGTGAGTTTCAAGAGAAATGTTGAAAACATGTATCTTTTAGTGTCCTGGTGGAATATGTGAACCTAATCTTACCTTCAAATTCTTCTAAAATTTTAATGGGAAAAATGTTTGCATTTGAAAGAATCAATGTGTGTCATCTGTAACTTTCAATCACAGAAAGTTTGTTTGTAAGTTGTTTCTTTAGAAACTTGATATTGTTCTATTGTTCGGAATGTCCATAAGTACCATCATATTATTAGCGCATTACAAGATGTTTTGAACTAAAGTACACAGCTGATTCTTTTTTTTCCCTTCTTTGGGAATAAGTGCACATCAGTTCACCATGTTAAATTAGAGTGTTCCATCTTTTGTATTCGTGGTTTATATGACTGTTATTTAAATGCCTTGGTCGTCTTCCTGGGATTCCTACATTTATAAGGGAATTGGAGACGTTTTGCTGTAGCAAAAGAAATGCTGTTGATATTGAGATGGTTGTGTACAGGATGTGCATCATTGTTGGTGTGATTCTACTGGTAGCTTCAACACGGCTGGTGAGAAGCCTTCCACGGTCTTGGATACATGTTCTAAGAAGTGGGGTTGACAAAAACATAGGTGTTAGGCAATCTGTGGCAACACGGAGTAGAGATACTAGTCCTAGCACTGTTATCCAGGCGTCAACTTTACATCATTTGATAGCAACTCCCTCTAAAGCTAAAGCTTGAACTGTGTCATTACTCAAAAGTTGGACTTGTATATGTAACTTGAGGGCTGTTGTTAGTAATCACATTGTATTTGGTATGTACAGTAGAGTGCAGGTTGTTTGAGGCTGAGGATTCATTCATATACATGAGAATTGAGTGGTCACTTAATATTGTTACTCTTCTTCTGTCTGGTGTTATTTACTTATTTTGTAAACATGATGGGCAGAGAATCAATGAAAATCCAACTGAATTGTTCTTTTTCTTTTTCCTGGTTTGGTTTCAAGCAAAATATAATCAAAAAAATTGAACCAATCCAATTGTTTAAATTTGCACTTCATTAAAATATTCGATCATAGATAAGTTGTTCCTTTTGTTTTGTTTGGTTTTGGTTTTAAGTAAAATATAATCGATTTTTTTTTAACCAAACCAATTGTTTAAATTTTGCACTTCATTTTAAAAATATTCTACCATAGATAAATTGTCATTTATCAAATTATTGTTTAATATCTTCATAAAAATTATAAAATATTTGGTCAGAGAAAATCTTATTTAAAGATTTAGGAATCCTAAAATATATGATAGGAGATAAATGATATATTATTGAATGATCAGGTTGTAGATATTTTGTCCTATAAGATAAGTCTGGCAAAAATAGTGTTCATTCATTTAAATAAAATTCTTTAGACATAATTATTCTCCAAACCTAACAAAATAAAGGAAGGTTGTATTCTGATAACCAAACGGAACAAGAAGTTATATATTATTTGTTTTTTAGGTCGATTGTCTCTTTTCTTATGTTTTATAATTATTTTTCTTTTCCTTCTTTTTATCTCACTTTTTTCTTACGTTTATTTTTCTTTTCCTTCTTTTTCTTTCTTTTGTTTCTCTTTTTTCCTATGTTTTTTTTCTTTTCCTTCTATTTTTTTTGTTTCTTTCTTTTTGTCTTTTCTGTTCGTCTTTTTTTTAAGTATGAAAATATATTTATTTATACATGTACTTTTAAATATAAAATTTATCTTTAGTCTCAAGGGATATATCATATGTTTGAAATTTCATAAGATACTCTATAGAGAAAATTAAATGAAAGGTGTCAAATAAGTCTTGGTTTGATTTTTTGTGACAGATTGAACAAGAGTTAGTCAAATTCTCTTTAAAATGTAATTAAGTAAATTTGGGACCAAATTAACATTTTCAAAACTTCTAATCTTTTATAAAATACAAAAAAATACTTCATTTTTTCAACTTTTATAATTCTATTCAAACCATTTTTTTTAAAAAAAAAGTAAAGGAAAATAGGATTTTCTCTTCTTCTCCCAATGTTCTCTCTTCTCTTCTTCTTCCTCTTTAGAAAATCTGAAAATCTGACTATCAAAACAAATATTCTCCCCCATTATCTTATCTTCCTTCTCATCTCCGGTCGTGACTCTCTCCTCTTTCTGAACTGAAGATTGTGTTCGACTTAAAATGAGTAAGTCATTTTTTTGAGAGATTTTATAATTTTGAAAAATACTAAGTTTTTTTCTTGGGTTAATGAAAAATAAATCGTTCTATAGATGTGAAAAATGAATAATAGTGTAATGATAACTATTAGTTATTGTTATAGAAAGAAAAATAACAAACCCAAAAGGCCATAATTTTGAGAAAATGTATATGTAATGTTAACATTCAGTGAAAATTTATTTTTTGTTGTTTTTGTTGTTCTTTTTGTAACCATTTTGTTCATATGATTTAAGAAATAGTTTTGTTCAGTTGTCCAACAAATATTTGAAGTGTAGGAGATTGAAAAAATCTATTTCTCAACCACTATCTATAATTAGTGAAAGAAAAAAACAATGACTACTGCTGTGTATCACACTCAAACCCGGAAGGCAAGGAGAACAAGAAGGAGAAGGAGAAGGACCTAGAGATGGGGAAGGAGAAATTGAAAAAGAAAGCGAAATAGAAAGAGAAAAAAGTCGAAGTCGTCAATTGTGATGTGAAGCAACAATATCCACCATTGATTAGATTGATGGTTATGTATATCATTGTGAATTACCTTTTTTGTTGATAAGTTGTATAAAACAATTGGTGAAGTTTTTATTTTTGCTCATAATATTAATGATTTTTTTTTTAGTTGAAACAAATGTCAATTATGATAAAAAGAAGAAATGTGGTGTATGTGGCAACATATATAACCTATGTTGTAAAAAACACCACAAAATTATCTACATGTGCCCCAACAGAAAGGATATATGTGGCAACATATATAACTTATGTTGTAAAAACACCACGTAATTATCTACATGTGCCCCAACAGAAAGGATATATGTGGCAACATATATAACCTATGTTGTAAAAAATACCACAGAATTATCTACATGGACCCCAACAGAAAGGATATATGTGGCAATATATATAACCTATGTTGTAAAAAATACCACAGAATTATCTACATGTGCCCCAACAGAAAGGATATATGTGGCACCATATGTCACAGAAAGAAGATATGTGATAACATATTTCACAAAAAGGAGATATGTGGTAACATATGTCACAGAAAGGAGATATGTGGCAACATTTCATTGTTACCAATGTGGTGTCTGTGGCAACATATATGACCTTCGTTGTAAAAAAAACTACAGAATTATCTGCATGTACCCGAACAGAAAGGATATATGTGGCAACAGATGTCACACTATGAATTGTCAAAAAAAAAAAGTAAAAAGTAAAATAAAAATGTCTAAAACAATCGTCACTTCATTTTCCCTCTCTGCTCTCCTCTATAAAAGGTCGTTTCGTTTCATATTTCAAATTTAATTTATTTTTACTAATTTTCATTTTTTTTCTCTCTTTCCTTTATCTCGTTCCATTATTTATTATAGTTCAAATTGTTGCTATGTTTTCTACAACATCAGTGGTAATATGTTGCTATTTTCTTCTCCAACAAAGCATCGTTGCCCTCATCATTTCTAGTTTATTGTTGATATCTTCTAAGATAAATTTAATAGTTATTGGTATTAAATCGTGACTTTTTTTAGTGGTTTTGTATCACTTATTTGTTTGTAGGATGATTGTGTTGTTATTCCTTTTGAAATATTATCTAATTTAAAAAAAATACATTTTAGGATGTACATGTTGCCACATATGACATGTCTGTTGCAATTTTTCTAACAGAACGTGCATATGTTGTCACATATGACACTTCAAGGTTGACTTAATCGATAAATTGAGCAATTTAGGAATGGAAAAATGTCAAATTGGATCAAATTTTAGTACTTTAGACCATAATTAAATAATAAAAATATGTTATAATACTTGAACAACAATTTACATGGATGTTATATAATCATCATATGAAGTTACTTGGTCATTGTATGATGAACTAGTGATATTATAGTCTTTGTAAAAATAATTGATAAAATTGATGAAAGTTGTCGTAATAGATCATATTTTTATGCTTAGACATGTTGTATGACTACATATTAGTGTTACATGTTGAATTAGGTGACAATTTAATTGAATTAATCCCAAAAAGACCATTTTATGATATATATATATATTGCCACATATGACATGACTGTTGCAATTTTTCCAACAGGACGTGCATATGTTGCCACATATGTCACTTCAAGAATGGGTTAATCGATAAATTGAATGATTTAGGAATAGAAAAATGTCAAATTGGACCAAATTTTAGTACTTTGGACCATAACTAAGCAATAAAAATATGCTATAACACTTGGAACAACGATTTACAAGGGTGTTATATAACTATCATATGAAGTTACTTGCTCATTGTATGATGAACTAGTGATATGATAATCTTTGTAAAAATAATTGATATAATTGAGAAAGGTTGTTATATTAGACTATAATTTTGTACTTAGACATGTTGTAAGACTATATATTAGTGTTAGATGTTGAATTAGGTGACAATTTAATTGAATTAACCCCCAAAAGATCATTTTATGATATACATATGTTGCTGTAACAACCCTAAAAATGGATAAGATAAGTAATGCTTAATGTGTCAAGAATGCCTACGATTAGACCAGGGTTCACACGGATTGATGCGCGTAGAACCAGACCTCGGAACCCTTGCTACAGCCAAGCCAACTAACTTAGGGAGTTAGTTTAGGTTGGAAAGGTTGGGTCCAACCATGTAGGGCTCTCGAATACGAAGATTTACTCAAAGGAGTCTTTACCGGACTTAAAAAGAGGAAATCTTAGGTTTGAAGGGTCTAGGGATAAAATGGTCTTTTTCCTGTCTAAGGGTAGTATCGTAATTACTCTAAATATATAATTAATTATTTAATTAATAAGGTGGAGGGGCGATTTGGGGAGAGAGGGCCGAAATTGGGCTCTTGAAGTGAAGTCTTGCTCCACCCGGGTTCGAACCTAGGTGGAAGCAATGAATTAATGTGATTTTTATTTAAGCTATTATATTAATGTAATTAATTAATAATTATTATTCATTAGCTGATTTAAAATAAAATAAAAATCATATTTTTTATTAAATAAACAAAACCCTATTGGCTAACTCCTAAAACTAGACTCCTAAGCCTCCTACAACTCCCACTCTCTCACGTTTATCTCTCCACTCTCACGCTCAATCTCTCTTCTTCTTTCTCACGAAATTTCTCTGCCAAAATAAGATACAAAAGCAGAAAAATAAACCAAGTTCTTCACACTTGAAGAACTCACACGAAATCACAAGAAAACAAACGTTAATCGCACACTAGGCTAAGAGAGGTTGTCATTCGAGTGGAGTTGACATTGAGGAGGCTTAGACGTGTTCTTGGGTGAAGTTTTTGGGCAGAAAGTCAAGGGTTTAATGTCAAAAAGGTATGGGTTTTCTTCTCTCTTGGTCCCTTTCCCAAGAGACCCCTTAAGGTTCATATTATTCATCCGAAAACTAGGATTGTTTCCCCTTTTGCATGCCCCTGTCACTAGCTCCCAATGAATCGTAGGTTGGGTATGATTGCTGATAGATTTAGGTGTATGTTATGTTCTCGTGATGAATATGATTATGTTTGTGTACTTGAAATCGTATGAAAGACAACCATGTATTCGAAATTATGTGCAAGTGTGTGCGTGTGCAAGTATGTTACAGTGAATGAGGTTCTCGGGTTAAGGCTCCAAATTTGATAATGTTTTGGTTGTCATTTTACGTGCATAAACCTATGTAAATCGTGATGTTCGTTAAAATGAAAATGTGGCTGATTTGAGTACAAATCTTTTGGCTAAACGAATCTATGAAAAATGCACCCCAAAAAGTGTTAAATGATCTATGAATTTCCCTAAGATTTCAAGTGAAAATGTTGGTTAAAATAAGCTTAAAAAATGACTAAATTTTCAGCAAACTTACAAGTTTGGTTTAGGCTAAATAATGATGAATAAATCTGGAAATTTATTTGAGTGTAAAGGGATAAGGCCACCAGGATTCGAACCTGTGACCTCACACGCGAATCTGCCTTAAAAACGTGAAAAAAGAATGGGGGTCGGGGGACTCGATCTCGAGTACTGTCTGTAAGGTGAAGTACAAATAAAAACAATTAAGAAATGAGAGGAGTGGGGTTCGAACCCACAACCTTCTCAATCATAAGTTAAGGAGGCGAATTAAAAAGAAAAGTAAGGCGTGGGAATCGAACCCACGACCTCTAGGCGAAAAGGGGAGAAATAAAAAGAAAATAAAGTGAGGCTGTGGGGGTTCGATCCCACAACCTCACTACCAACGCTGAAATAGTCAACATTTAAAAGAAATTAAAATAAGGAGGCTGTGGGGGTTCGACCCCACAACCTCTCAGTCCCAAACGAGTAAAAGAAAAATAAAGGGAGGCTGTGGGGGTTTGATCCCACAACCTCATGGTTAATGCGAAATAGACAAGGAAAATAAATAGGAAAATAAAAGGGGGCTGTGGGGTTTCGAACCCACAACCCCTCGGCCAAGGGAGAGAGTTTATAAAGAACAGGAACTCAAAAGAAATGTTGATGTTGGGGCTTGATCTAGGGTCCCAATGTCATGTGGACCAAAAAAAAAAAAATGAAAAATGTAAAGTGTTGTCCAAGGGATTTGAAACCGGGTTTCCTTGCCCAAATTCCGTATTGATACATAAGTCATACGTGAATTAAATATTCAAGAATAGTGCCACCTACTTAGATCAAAATCGAGATCTTGGCATATATACAATATGCATAAGTCCTGTACTACATAATCTTAGGAAGATATTAGTCACTTAAGGAACTATGAATGAAGCCTCATGGCTGGTATGTATAGACCCATAAGTCTAACATACGTTTAAAAATAAGTGAACCTAAGATGTATGTAATGAAATGATGTAACCCTAGAAGGGTTAATTACAAATGTGAAATACACTAAATGGCCAAGAGCGTTGGCATACGATGAAATAATTATTATGTAATGAAACGATGAAACCCTAGAAGGTTTAAGTAAGAGTGTGAAACACACAAATGGCCAAGTGCATTGGTATATGATGAAATGAACATTCACGTAAAATGGGGTGAGTAATTATGAAGAGTAAATGAGCTAATGTTAATGAATGTGGTGACAACATGATATGAGGCTAATGTAAAAGATGATAACAATTTCAAATGAGCCTAAGTAAATGTTACCAAAACGTACTCACCTATGAGAGTGTAAAGTTAATGCAGAGACCAGTCTCTATGAACACTCTAATGAAAGTATTGAGATTAACACACTTAATACTAGTGATGAGATGAGAAATAATCTATTGAGCTATGATGTCCTCATACTAGAAGTCAGCTTCCATGACGTACGAGTTGAATGTAATGGAACTTTATACTAAGCACCGATAGACTAGCTATGAGCGGTGATGCCTTCTTTAGGGAAGGGCGGAGGTTATAGTAACTCTGATGAGATGAGACTATCTGGCATGTCGGGTATGGGTCTCCTTATATCTCCTAGTCTTCGAACCTATACTGCCAATATAGGGATTTGGCGGGGTTATATTCCCATGTACGCTAGCTTGTTTTGGGTCACCTTGGCCGGTGATTCCACCTCTTTTCGGTGTGGGAGAGACACTGGATTTCATGATGCTCACATGATCTATGTCGGTTAAAGTTAAAGTTCCCAATGAATGAATGAGGCCAGCCTCAAATGATGCACATAATGAAATGAATGAATACCAAAGGTGTTCGGGTAGGATAATCAAAAGGTGAGTTAGATTCAAGTAATGACATTAGGTCATTCTTGGTCATTGCACAACGAACCTAATGAAAGTCTTAAACTACATCCTAGGTATAACCGGTGGTTACACTGGACTATGAACGAAATGAAAAGAAGTACGTATGAATGAATGAAGCAGACTCTGTGTTTGCTAATGAAGACTCCCTAGTTGAGGTCCCATATGTTGAGCCCTCATTTCTGGGATGTCTTAATGTCAAGTCCATGATTCCAAGGTCTCATGGCATATGAATGAATGATATGAACGAAGTTATGTGCTACATGCAAAATGTACTGTATGCTATATGATATGTGCTATGTGTAAATGTTATGTGCTGTGTGCAAATGTGAAAAGTATGATGATGTATGTTATTCTCATGTCATAACTTTCCTATTCCAAATCTGGAAAGCTCACTGACTTTCCTAATCCAAATTTGGAAAGATCATTTACTTTCCTAATCCAAATTTGGAAACTTTCCTAATCTCAATTTGCCAAGTCCACTGACTTGACTTCCAAAAATCATGTTGTTAGGAAAGAGCTATTCTTTCTCATGCATGTCCTTGGTGTGTGCTTGCATATACCCATACTTAGTACAAGTGTGTACTAACCCCATACAAACTTTACTATTTTAGGTGCAGGCACAGGTGGACGGTAGAGCTACAGGATCATCGTTGCAGTTATCCGGACGTCCAGCATTCATCCGGCTTTGGTAGGTCCTCATGCTTTCGAGGATGCTACTATTTTATGTTCTAGCTTAGTTTAGGAGTTGAGCTAGTGGAGTATGTTCCGTTAGCGTTTCTTTCTTATTTTATTCAGACTATGTACTGGGCCATTTTGGCAATTATACAATTATGTTTATTGAACTATTCCTTTCAGTTGCTTATCTTTTAATGTTAGATGGTTGATGGTGAACAATTATGTATTAATGAGAATGTTTTTATAAGTATGTTAGGAAACAAAAAGTTTCAAATTTTCCGATAAAATTAACCTATGTAAAGTAAGAATAACGTAAGTAGGCTTGTCTGCGACCTCTGAGAGGTCAACGACGCCGGTCTCGTCTGAGGTCTAGATTCCAGTCGTGACACAACATATCTCGAACTCAGCTTCCCTTTCCTACCAAATCTCATCACTCCTTTCATAGGTGATATTTTCAAGTAAACCTGATCACCAACATCAAACTCTAAAGGCCGTTTTCTGTTATCTGCATATGACTTATGCCGACTGTACGCAGTAGTCAACCTGTCCCTAATCATTCTGACCTTCTCTAAGGCCTCATGAATGATCTCCGGCCCCAAAATGGATGACTCTCCAACCTCGAACCACCCAACTGGAGATCTACACCTCCTACCATACAGTGCCTCAAACGGTGCCATACAAATGCTGGAGTGATACCTATTATTATACGAGAACTCTATCAAAGGCAGATGGTCATCCCAGTTACCTCTGAAGTCAATCACACACGCCCTCAACATATCCTCCAATGTCTGTATGGTGCGCTCTGCCTGCCCATCTGTTTGAGGGTGAAAGGCAGTGCTAAGCTTCACCTGCGTACCCAAGCTCTTCTGGAAAGATCTCCAGAAATGAGAAGTAAACTGAGCTCCTCTGTCTGAAAGAATAGACAAGGGAATCCCATGCCATCTCACAATCTCATCAATGTAGAGCCTCGCATAATCCTCGGCTCTGTAAGTAGACTTTACAGGGATAAAGTGGGCAGACTTAGTCAATCTGTCCACAATAACCCATATAGAGTCATGCTGCCTCCTAGTCCTCGGAAGCCCAACCACGAAGTCCATATTAATGGCCTCCCATTTCCAAGTCGGAACCTCAATAATCTGCGTCAGACCACCAGGCTTAAGATGCTCTGCCTTAACCTGCTGACAATTAGGACACTTGGCCAAATATTCTGCAATGTCCTTCTTCATGACATCCCACCAATAAATCTGCTTGAGATCATGATACATCTTGGTGGAACCTGGATGTATAGAATATCTGGAACCATGGGCCTCTGCAACAATCCTGGTCCGCAAATCATCCACATCTGGCACACACAACCTGTACTGATACCTAAGTATGTGATCACCTCCCAAAGCGAAAGACTCATTCATCTTCATCAGCACTGAGTCCTTCAGCTCCATCAACACGGGATCTAGATGCTGACCCTGATTGACTTCAACTACCAAGGATGATTCAGAACTAGGATGAACTGAAACATCCCCACTAGTGGAGTCAACCAAACGCACACCCAGTCTGGCCAGTCTGTGTACATCTTTTACCAGCTCCCTCTTCTCATCCTCAACGTGAGCTGTACTTCCCATGCTCATCCTACTCAAAGCATCAGCTACAACATTAGCCTTACCTGGATGATAGTGCACATTCATGTCATAATCCTTCAACAGCTCCAACCATCTCCGCTGACGTAGATTCAACTCCCTCTGTGTGAACACGTAATGGAGACTTTTATGGTTTGTGAACACATCTACATGCACTCCATACAGATAATGCCTCCACAGCTTCAGTGCAAATACCACAGCTGCCAACTCCAGGTCATGAGTGGGATAATTCTTCTCATGAACCTTGAGTTGTCTAGATGCATAGGCTATCACCTTACCAACCTGCATAAGAACACAACCCAAACCAACCCTAGATGCATCACAATAAACAGTGTAATTCTCACCACACTTAGGCAAAGTAAGCACCGGGGCTGAAGTGAGTCTGTCCTTGAGCTCCTGGAAACTCTTCTCACAATTCTCCGTCTATTTGAACTTGGCTTTCTTCTTAGTCAAAGCTGTCAATGGGGCAGCAATGGAAGAAAAGCCCTCCACAAACCTGCAATAGTAACCAGCCAATCCCAAAAAGCTACGGATGTCAGTAGGAGTAAGAGGTTTTGGCCAGTTCTTCACAGCCTCAGTCTTCCTGGGATCCACCTCCACGCCCTGATCGGACACAACATGACCCAGAAAGGTCACTGATCTCAGCCAGAATTCACATTTGCTAAATTTGGCATACAACTGATGCTGTCTAAGTACCTGCAAGGTTAGTCTCAAATGCTGTTCATGCTCTTCCTTGGTCTTAGAGTAGATGAGAATGTCATCAATGAATACTATGACGAAAGAGTCAAGGAATTCACGGAAGACCCTGTTCATGAGGTCCATAAATGCAGCAGGTGCATTCGTGAGACCAAATGACATGACTAAAAACTCATAGTGACCATAGCGGGTACGAAAGGCTGTCTTTGGGATATCTCCATCCCTAACCCTAAGCTGATGATACCCTGAACGAAGATCAATCTTAGAGAAGAAACTAGACCCTTGGAGTTGATCAAACAGATCATCTATTCTGGGGTGTGGATAATTATTCTTTATAGTGACTTTGTTGAGCTGCCGATAATCGATACACATTCTAAGGGTTCCATCTTTCTTCTTTACAAACAACACTGGAGCACCCCAAGGGGATATGCTCGGTTGAATGAAACCCTTGTCAGTGAGATCTTTTAACTGCAACTTCAACTCTTTGAGTTCAGCTGGAGCCATTCTGTAAGGAGGAATTGAGATTGGTTTAGTATCGGGTTCTAAATCGATACCAAAGTCAATCTCTCGAAGGGGAGGGACTCCAGGTAAATCATCAGGAAAGATATCTAAGAACTCATTCACTACAGGTACTGAGTCTATGGAAGGAATGTCATGATCTAAATCATTAACACTCACAAGATGACACAATAACCCTTTGGACATCATTTTATTGGCCTTAAGGTTAGAAATCAAGGGGTTAGGACGACTCGAATTATACCCCTCCCAGACTAACTCTTCTTCATTAGGAAAGCGAAATTTCACCACTCTACTACGACAGTCCAAGCAAGCATAACAACTGTGAAGCCAATCCATGCCAAGAATAACATCAAAATCATGCATGGGTAACTCAACCAAGTTTGCACACATAGTTTTACCACTCACAACTATTGGGCAATCTTTGTATACTCTATCAGTTCTTACATTCTCTCCTAAAGGTGTACTAACCACTATAGGATCATGTAGAACTTCAGGCAATACCTCAAAGGTAAGAGCAAGCAGAGGAGTTACAAAGGAAAGTGTAGACCCTAGATCAAGTAAAGCATATACAGAAGTTGAGAACACTTGCAGCATACCTGTGACCACATCAGCGGACTTCTCCTGCTCCTCTCTGCCCTTCAGGGCATAGAACCTGTTCCTCTTAGGAGGCTCGGCTGCTGCTGCTCCCTGTGGATTAGGCCTAGGCTGAGTATTACCTCCAGCCTGACCTCTGTTCTGTGCACAGTCTCTGACCATGTGTCCACTCTTACCACAACTGAAGCAGGCATTAGTGCCCTGTCTGCACTCTCCACTGTGAGCTCGGCCACACTTAGCACAATTCTTCTTAGTACGCTGTATCTCACCTCCATTTCCCTTCTTGGGCTCAGGTCTGCCTCCTTTAGGTGTAGCACTCCTCTGAGGATTAGAATTCCCAGAACTCTGTTGCCCCTTTTTGAACCTTGGCTGCTCACGGACGCCAAAATTATTCCTGTGGCCTCCATGACTGGGTCCTGCCTGATCTTGAGGCCTAGGCCTCCTAGCATCACGAACACCTCTCTTTCTGCGGCTGTCCTCTACCTGCTGGACATGCACCATCAACCTGGAAAGATCCATATTATCATGGAGCATAGCAAATCGACACTCCTCCTCCAGGTCTCCATTGATTCCTGTGAGGAACCTGCTCATCTCATCCCTGCTGTTAGAAACCAGGGAAGTAGCATACCTGGGTCATTTCAACAAGGTTCAGTATTATCCTCATTCTTGCTATTAAATACTTAGGGAAAAATAACATACCTTGACAGCTTAACAAACTTCAGGGAATACTCCCTGACTGTCATGGAGCCTTGTTTGAGGTTGATGAATTCTTCAACCTTGGCCTCCCTCATCTCCCTGGGAAAGAATCTCTCCAGAAATGCTGTCTTGAACAGCTCCATGTGACTGGTACTCCAACTAAGACACGACTATCTTGCCACATCTTGCACCAAGTCTGTGCAACATCCTTGAGCTGATAGGAAGCCAACTCAGCCTTCTCAATATCAGTGGCCCCCATAGCCACCAGGATCTTATGCACCTCATCTACAAACTCTTGAGGATCCTCCGATGTCTTAACCCCTGTGAAAATGGGAGGATTCATCCTCGTGAAGTGTCTCAGCCTGTCAGCCATGCTACGAACTGGTGTGTTCTCCCTCTGAATATCCTGCCGGTTGACCTGGGCAGTCATAGCCTGGGCCTGCATAGTAATGGCCTGTGCCATTTGGGCCAAAGATGCCCACACCTCAGCATCAGTCAACCCAGCTGGGTTAACTGGCATGGCCACTCCTTCAGCTGGAGCCTGGGGTAGATCCTGATTACCTCTAGCAGCTGCTCCTCCTCTCCTCTGACCATTTCCTCTCCTAGTGTTCATTTTCTGGAAAAACAAAAAGTATTGATGTTAGACACGCTCATAACACCAAGAATTCAGACATTCAGAAAAGCACGATAAGATCAGAAGAAGGGAAACTTTCCTACGCATCATGCAGTCTCTAATCCAGGATAGTGGTGCACTTCACTACCATGACTTAGAAGCTACTCAATGTGTTTGATGTGAACTTATTATTTTCATAATTTAACCTAGTGCTCTGATACCAACTTTGTCACGACTGGAATCTAGACCCCAGACGAGACCGGCATCGTTGACCTCTCAGAGGTCGCAGACAAGCCTACTTACGTCATTCTTACTTTACATAGGTTAATTTTTTTAGCGGAAAATTTGAAACTTTTTATTTCTAAACATTGCTTACTAAACATTTCTAATACATTCGTAAATTGTTCAACATCAACCATCTAATCATTAAGAGATAATCAAATGAAAGGAATAGTTCAATAAACATAATTGTATAATTGCCAAAATGACACCAATACATAGTCTGAATAAAATAAGAAAGAAACGCTAGTGGAACATGCTCCACTAGCTCAACTCCTAAACTAAGCTAGAACATAAAGCATTAACATCCTCGGAAGCATGAGGACCTACCAAAATCGGATGAATGCTGGACGTCCGGATAACTGCAGCGATGATCCTGTAGCTCTACCGTCCACCTGTGCCTGCACCTAAAATAGCAGAGTTTGTATAGGGTTAGTACACACTTGTACTAAGTATGGGTATATGCAAGCACACACCAAGGACATGCGTGAGAAAGAATAGCTCTTTCCTAACAACATGATTTTTGGAAGTCAAGTCAGTGGACTTGCCAAATTGAGATTTGGAAAGTTTCCTAATTTGGATTAGGAAAGTAAATGATCTTTCCAAATTTGGATTAGGAAAGTCAGTGAGCTTTCCAGATTTGGAATAGGAAAGTTATGACATGAGAATAACATACATCATCATACTTTTCACATTTGCACACAGCACATAACATTTACACATAGCACATATCATATAGCATACAATACATTTTGCATGTAGCACATAACTTCGTTCATATCATTCATTCATATGCCATGAGACCTTGGAATCATGGACTTCACATTAAGACATCCCAGAAATGAGGGCTCAACATATGGGACCTCAATTAGGGAGTCTTCATTAGCAAACACAGAGTCTGCTTCATTCATTCATACGTACTTCATTTCATTTCGTTCATAGTCCAGTATAACCACCGGTTATACCTAGGATGTAGTTTAAGACTTTCATTAGGTTCGTTGTGCAATGACCAAGAATGACCTAATGTCATTACTTGAATCTAACTCACCTTTTGATTATCCTATCCTAACACCTTCGGTATTCATTCATTTCATTATGTGCATCATTTGAGGCTGGCCTCATTCATTCATTGGGAACTTTAACCTTAACCGACATAGATCATGTGAGCATCATGAAATCCAATGTCTCCCCCACACCGAAAAGAGGTGGAATCACCGGCCAAAGTGACCCAAAAACATGCTAGCGTACATGGGAATTTAACCCCGCCAGATCCCTATATTGGCAGTATAGGTTCGAAGACTAGGAGTATAAGGAGACCCATACCCGGCAAGCTGGACAGTCTCATCTCATGAGAGTTACGTGAACCTTCGCCCTTCCCGAAAAAAGGCATCACCGCTCATAGCTAGTCTATCGGTGCTCAGTATAAAGTTCCATTACATTCATCTCATACGTTATGGAAGCAGGCTTCTAGTATGAGGACATCATAGCTCATTAGATGATTTCTCATCTCATCATTAGTATTAAGTGTGTTAAGCTCAATACTTTCACTAGAGTGTTCATAGAGATTGGTCTCTTCATTATCTTACACTCTCATAGGTGAATACATATTGGTAACATTTACTTAGGCTCATTTGAGATTGCTCTCATCATTTACATTAGCCTCATATCATGTTGTCACCACATTCATCATTATTAGCACCTTTGATTTTCATAGTTATTCGCCTCTTATTACGTGAATGTTCATTTCATCATATGCCAATGCACTTGGCCATTTGGTGTATTTACACTCATACTTAACCCTTCTAGGGTTTCATAATTTCACTACATACATCTTAGGTTCACTTACTTTGAACGTATGTTAGACATATGTGTCTACACATACAAGCCATGAGGCTTCATTCGTAGTTCATTATGTGACTCATACATTCCTAAGATTTAATAGTACAAGACTTATGTATCTCGTATATATGCCAAGATCTTGATTTCGATCTAAGTAGATGGCATTATTCTTGAATGATTTGTTCACGTATGACTTATGTATCAAACGGAAGTTTGGGCAAGAAAACCCAAGTCTTGAATCAATTGGATATCATTTATATTTTTAATTGATTTTATCTTAATATTCATAACATTTTAACTCTAAGTTAAATCACAATATTAACATTGAAGGATTACTTTTCTATTTAACCCTTTTCTTGAATTTGGCCGATGGGTTGTGGGTTCGAGCCCCCACAACCCCATTTTCATTGTTCATTAACATGATATTCTCCCATTTTTCTTAAACCAAGAGGTTGTGGGATCAAACCCCCATAGCCTCTTTTATTTTACTCTTAATTTCGCCCAAGTAGGGAGGTTGTGGGTTCGAACCCCCACAGCCTCCTTACTTTTATTTAATTTTTGCTAGGGGCTGTGAGGTGGTGGGTTCGAACCCCCACAGCCCCGTATATATCTTTTCAATATTTCTTCTAAGTTAAGAGCATGGACAGTGAGGTCGTGGGATCAAACCCCCACGGCCTCACCTATTTTTTTAAAACTTATTTTCGCTTCCTCTATTCCCAATCTTGAGGTCGTGGGTTCGAATCCCACGCCTCACATCCTTTTCTTTTTCTTTATTTTTTTGCTCTTCTTGAGTTCTGGCCGAGGGGTGGTGGGTTCGAATCCCACTCCCCTCATTAATTTTTTTGTTTTTTTATTCTTTCATTCCCTCGCCCAGACCCAGGATCGAACCCCCCAGCCCTCACCCATTTCGTGGGTTATTTCGCCTAAGGATGAGGTCACGGGTTCAATTCCTAGTGGCCTCATTCTTTTATTTTAAACTAAATTTCCAGATTCTTATGCATTAAACTTTAGTCTAAAACTAACTTGTAAAATGCTAGAAATTTTAGTCACTTTTAACTCATAACATCAATGTTTTTCTTAGTTTATAATTTCGTTCATGAATCCATTTCAACGTATTTTTATGTGCATCTTTCATAGAATTTATTGGCTATAAAATCCTTATTCAAGTCAGCCACATTTCTTTTTTTATGAACATCACGATCTTCATGAGTTTCTGTACGTAAATTAACAACCACAACATTAACAAATTTAAGCCTCAAGGCCGAGACTCATGTCATGTCACACACTTGCACACAATTTTTCATAATTCCGAACACATACATGGGTTGTCATTTTCATAAATTAACGTACATCCAACACATTCATATCTAGCACAAACATCATATAATCCTAAGTCTACCAGCATTCATACCAACCTACGAATTCCTTGGGAGCTAATGACAGGGACATGCAACGGGGAAAACAACCTTAGTTTTGAGCCGAATATTCTGAGTCCTAGGGGTCTCTTGGGAAAGGGACCAAGAGTAAGAAGACCCATACCTTAGTTTTCTTGTTCAACCACGAGAATGCTGCCCAAGAACCTCTCCAAAAATCAGTCCAAACACCGAAACTCACACCTTACCCTACTAGCGTATTACGTTTTGCTTAACGTTATCGAATTGCTTTCTCGTTTGTGTTTTGCGTGTGAATTCTTCAAGCGTGAAGAACTTTTGTTTTCTTTCTGATCTTTTTCACGTTTTGCAGCCAGAAAAAGAGAGTGAAAGTGAGAGAGATTTATGTGAAAGAGAGTGGGAGATGGGAGATAGTGGTCTCTTAGAACTAGGACTTGTTGGTAGGACTTAGTCAACTTAATTAATAATTAAAATTAATAGAATATGATTTTTGTTTTTCCTAAATCAGCTAATATTTTTTATTTATTAAAATTAAGTTACCAAATTAAATAAAAGCAAGTTAAATCCTTGCTTCTAGTGGGGCTCGAACCCGAGTGACCCCCATTTGCGAAAATGGGTCACTTCGGGTTGCCCCACCCGAATTCCTTTACTTAATTAAATTAATTAATTAAATAATTAATTTCTCAGGGTAATTACAATATTACCCTTGGCCTGAAAAAGACCATTTTACCCTTGGACCCTCAAAACTTAAAATTTCTTCTTTTGAGTCCGGTAAAAACTCTTTCGATTAAACCTTCATTTTCGTGAGCCTCACATGGTTGGTTCCAACCTTTCCAAGCTCAATTAACTCCCCAAGTTAGTTGGCTTGGTTGTAGTAAGGGTTCTGAGGTCTGGTTCTACGCGTATCAATACGTGTGGACCTTGGTCTAATCGCAAGCATTCTTGAAAAACCTAAGTCTTGATCCTATTCATTTTTAGGGTTGTTACAAAAATAATAAGGTAACTTTAACTGTTTAATATTATATGTCACCTAGCTAGCATGTTAATTAACTAACTAATAATAAATGAAGTGACCATACTTGTTATTTGTAACCCCCACATAAATTGCATGATATACGGTCGACACCTACATTTGTGGACTTCAAGGGATGCATAACACCTTCTCCTCGAGGTAATTTGAATCGTTACCCTGATCTTTGGTTCGTTCACCTTAGTTAGATTTAGCTAGGTTAGATAGGTGCCCTAACGCGCCTTAATTTTTTAGGTGGCGACTCTTCAAATTTAAAATTCTCAAAAGAGTTGATAGGTCGTGCATCATGTCCGTTTTAAGAAAAAATGGGGTGCGACAGAACGTCGACTATGCTGGAGATATTAGTTTCTTACCATTACGTGTTTCATGCTTTATGTGGGGCTTACTGTATTAAGTCACTTCATTGTTTGATTGGGTATTACCATGCTAAATTGTTATTCGCTTTCCTTATATACTTGCTTTCCCTATATATTGTATTTTCCATGTTCCACTCATTTCCCTCTTTCTTATTTGTTTATTGTCATGTTTCACCCTTTTCCTTTCCTCTTATTTGTTTACTTGCATGCTTAATCACATACCTTCTTTCCTTATTTGTGTGATTCTCCAATATGTTTATATGTTTACTTCCCTTTACTTATGCATGTATGTATTTATTTATTTATCGCTTTTATAAACTGCCTATGTGTTACTTCTTTCCACCTAAATGCTAAATGTTACTGCTTTGAGAACTGACATTCCGCTCATACTTCCCCCAATTGGGACCTTCTTCCTTTTTTTTTACTGTGATGTTGTGCCTTTGCACCTCTCACAACTACTCCACTTCTCTTCAAATACCCATTATAGAGATTTGACATATGCGTGGACAGAAAAAATAGTTTTACTACCAGGAAACCATGAGCTTTCTCGCATAAAATTTCTTTCAAGTCCGTGTCAAACTAACTCTTAGAAGTCCTATTTCGATTATACATGCTGCATAAGCCCTAGGTGATTTGACCTTTAGTGTCAATCCACATAATTAGTAGCCACCCTATCGTCTTAAGGGCCACAACACCATTTAGAAAAATTGCATATTTATGTGTCAATGTGATCATAATAGTTAAATCAAGCCAACTTTGTCAAAATGGAGTTTAGAAGTCGTTTATTGTTTTGTTTGCAGAGTCATGACCTATCCTCATTTCCCCAACACACAAATGGTGGTCAAACTGAATCCTACCCTGAAGGTTTGGTGGAAGGATATTTAGAGAAACCGAGAGTTAGAGGAAAATGACCTGCTAGGTGGCCTTACCGCTCTGATCTTTGTCTGGTCAGATCTTCACTTGATCAAGGCATTGTTGAAATTTTGGGACTCTAAGAGGTTAGTTTTCAACTTCAAGGACTTTGAGCTAACCCCAATAATTGAATATATTGGTGGGTTTCTGGGTCTCCCATACAAAGAACGTGAAATGATTGTGCCGCACAAGCCAACACCAAGGTCCTTTTTGAAACAAATGGGCCTGCATCATAATCCAAATTTACTTTGTCTGAAAGAGGGATGGATTTCTTTAGAATTCTTGTACTCACGTTTTTCAGACGAGGAAGGCCATAAAAACATTCACTAAGAATTTGCTTGCTCTCCTGCAAAATGGGAAAGATAGCGTCTTAACACATTCGTTGTCGCATTATTAGGCTCATTGGTTCCCTATGGAAAGGGGAAAAATCCACACAAGCTTATGTTATATGGTCCGTAGGTTGGCTCGAGGTGGTAACATTATATTCCCCATGATACTTGCGGAAATTCTAAGAGCATTGACTGTGTGCACTAAGGCAAAAGATACTTCGAGGGGTGTAATTTTCTATTGCAACTTTGGGCTATTGAATACTTCTACCAAAGGGCCAATACGGTAGACATTATTAGAGGGACCACGGGAATAAAATTATCAATCGTTCCTCAAGGATGAAATATTTTATTTCCCCTGTAGGAACGGAAAACTGGTTCACGTACTTGAGAGAGCGCTCAACCATTGAAATCTAATGGAAGAATTATTGGTTGAAGCCTCGGCATGTCATTTTAAGGGGTAATGATCTCTACTTTATCGAGCTTATTGGTTTGAACGGTGTGCAACCATATGCACCACTCCGAGTCCTCCAACAATTTGAACAAATCAAAATGATATCTCTGCGATCCCATATGGGCCACCATGTCTATGACTTTGGTTCAGAAATACCGCAAGTGAACACCATACCACGAAGATGGGAAAGGTTGGTGACTATCGATGTTCAAGAGCATCGACCCTTCTGCACACTTGAATATACGTGTGGATTCTAGAGGACGCAGAACATGCAGATTTGAGCGAGGAAGGTCTTCCAAGTTTTGGCAATGAAAGGGAAAGAAGATGGGCTCGCAACCTTCTCAACAACAATTATGATATCACCTGAGAAATGAGGCAGCAAATTGTGACTAACATTGGAGACCAACATTGACTGAAGTTTTTTAGAATTATTTTTTCCCATGTTATCCCTAGCTCTCTAGTTTATTTCTAGTTTTGCTTTAGTCTGATGTAATAATTTGAAATCATTCAATATATAAAGATTGTTTTTTATTTCTCTAACTCTAAACTCCTATTGGAAAATAAGGCTTAAATTTATTATTATGCATCACCTATGTGTTGTCTTAGGCCTACCTCTGTATAACGCCCCAAATTGAACTAAGGTGAACTAGAGCCTCATGATTATTTCTTGAGTCGACTTTAAGTTAAACGGAGTTAGTTTAGTGTCCTTAGGCAGTGTGCAAAGTTTCGTGAAGTTTGGAGGTCAAACGACCAAGAACGTCCAAGGCATTCGAAAGATATACCTTGAGTCAACCTTGTACGTCTAGACGAGTTTCGTCGAGTTTTATATGTTCGTTTTGGATGAAATTCATGTGAGAGGTTTTAAACTTATATATGATCATATTTATGTTGGAAACCTCCGAGAAATTATCCCCAAGGACCATCGAAGGGTCCTTGAGGAAGGACCCAAAACCTGGTAAGCAGGCTGTCCCAGGCAGCCTTGGCGACGGAGCAGTCGACGGCCAGTCATGGCTGTGACGCCCCGTCACAATGTTCCATCGTGGGGGACTTGTTCAAGGGTGTAGAGGGTACCCTTGTCAAGCCTCTGAAGTTTGCAACGGATGGTCAGGACGGGTCGTTGCACCCGTGACGCCCCGTCACAAGCAGGTCGTCGCAAGCCTTGTCCCTGTGCGCAGCTTTTTCTGTCAAGTCAGGGGTGAATTTGTAAATTCACCCCACGTCTAAATAAGAGTTTGGACGGTTTTTTAAGGGATTTTTAGGTTATATTAAATGAGTTTTAAACCCTAAACCTAGAGAAGACCCCCTCACTTCATCATTCAAACTCTCTCTCTAAAAAGAAAACCCTCTCAAGTCACCATTGAAGCCAAGGCTCAAGGAGGGAAAGGAGGGCTGCTTTGGACTTGTTTCTTCATCAAAATTATTGGGTTTCCTTATCTTAAAGGTATGTTATCCATTCTTGAATATCTTTTCATTCAAGAAGCCAATTTCCAAAATGGTTTTCAAAAGGGTTTCTAAACTCAATCTTCTTCTAACTTTGATTTCTAGTATGGGTCTTCTTGTATTTAAGTTCTAATGGTTTAAATGTATTTATCTTGGTTTGAATTGATGATTTTGATGTTAAAAACTCCATGAAACTCTTGTATATGCATACTTCAACTTTTGGCTTGAAAATGGGTTATGTGAGCATGATTTGAGTAGGGTATGAACTTGGGTCTTCTTGTATTTGTCATGTTGGTGTAGCTACTGCCCTAAGGGCTTTAATATGGTGAAAAATTGATAAATTGCTTATGGGTGATGATGGTTTGATTTGTTGATGAGTTGCTCTCATTGTATATTTCTTATTATGAATTGCTATTTGAGTGGTATGGTCCACCTTATGGGTGGCGGTGCTAATTGATGAACTTGATGTTACTTAGAATGTTTTGAGTATGTGATCTTGAAGGTCTAATATGTGAAATGAAGATATATGGGAAATGGGTCATATATTGTGTTTGATGTAGCATGAATTGCATGTTTGACCTAGTTTATGTCTAAATGAAGTGTATGATTATGAGAAGCATGTAAAGTGTGTAACTTGATGAATTAAGGTTAAAGTATGCGTAGAACTTGATGATAATGAAGCGATGCTTTTATGCAAGGTGTGCACATGTACACTATAACGCCCCAAAATGAACTAAGGTGAACTAGAGCCTCATGGTTGTTTCTTGAGTTAATTTTAAGTTAAATGGAGTTAGTTTGCTGTCCTTGGGCAGTGTGCAAAGTTTGGTTAAGTTTGGAGTTCAATCGACCAAAAACGTCCATGACGTTCGGATGGTATGCCTTAGAATGTACTTGTATGTCTTGGCGAGTTTGGATGAGTTTTATGTGTTCGTTTTACTTGAAACATGCGTTGGATGTTCCTTAGACCTAGACGACTTAGTTTAGGGGTTTGACGTCTGGGCACGACCTCACCTAGGACCCACAAGGGGCCCTAGATGAAGGGCCCAAGACTTGGGCAAAGTCTGCCCATCAGTGGCTCACGACGACCATGGCGACGGTCCGTTGCACTCAGGACGGTCCGTCAATCCAGGGCATCACGAGTGACAGAGAGTGGAACTTGGACAGGCTCCAGTTGGAGCCAAGTGTTCCTCGACGGGACCCCATGACGGTCCGTGGTGAACGTGACGGTCCGTCGAGGAGGTCTCGTCGACGAGGCCTGCCAGTGCACGACTTAAGGCTGCCAACTTGGGGTGTTTTATGTAAATACACCCCAAGTCTTATAAGACCCTAGGTGTATAATTTTGGTGTTTTTAGGTTATATTAAATTAGTTTTAAACCCTAGACCTAGACAAGACTCTCTCACTTCAAGATCCAACTCTCTCTTTCTCTCAAGAAAACTCTCTCAACTCTCTTGGAAGCTAGAAGTCAAGGAAGGATAGGAGGACGGATTGGGACTTGTTTCTTCATCAAATTCGTGGGTTTCTTTCTCCTAAAGGTACGGTATCCATTCTTGAATACCTTTCCATTCAAGAAGCCAACTTCCAAAATGGTTTTCAAAAAAAGGGGTTTTAAACTCAACTTCTTCTAAACTTTGATTTCTATTATGGGTCTTCTTGTAACTAAGTTCTAATGGTTTAAATGTATTTATCTTGGTTTGAATAGATGGTTTTGATGTTAAAACTCCATGAAACTCTTGTTTATGCATACTTCAATTTTTTTTGACTTGAAAGTGGGTTATGTGAGCATGATTTGAGTAGAGTATGAACTTGGGTCTTCTTTTATTTGTCATGTTGGTGTAGCTACTGCCCTAAGGGCCTTCATATGGTGAAATATTGATAAATTGCTTATGGGTAATGATGGTTTGATTTGTTGATGAGTTGCTCTCATTGTATAGTTCTTATTATGAATTGCTATTTGAGTGGTATGGTCCACTTATGGGTGGCGGTGCTAATTGATGAACTTGATGTTACTTAGTATGGTTTGAGTATGTGATCTTGAAGGTCTAATATGTGAAAATGAAGATATATATTGGAAATGGGTCTTGTGTTGTGTTTGATGTAGCTTGAATTGCATGTTTGACCTAGTTTATGTCTAAATGAAGTATATGATTATGAGAAGTATGTAGAGTGTGTAGCTTGATGAATCAAGGTTAAAGTATGAGTAGAACTTGATGATAATGAAATGATGCTTATATGCAAGGTGTGCACATGTACACACACACTCTTTTAAGATTTGTATTATGTCAAGTTGAGCAAAAAGGGGAAATCTTGAGGTGGACGAACTTCGTGAGTTGAGATGTAGTGTCTAGTAATAACCTCTCCATTTCCTAGTGAGCTTTCTAAGATAGACTATTATGTTGAGAAATCCGTGTGGAGTTATGCCTAGCACCGAGAGGATATGAAGGGGAGGTGGATTGCACTTCGTTAGTTGAGATGTTGTAATCCAAAGTACCTCTTGAGATGAGTATTCCTCGTTAGTAGAGAGTGAGTTACTTAGTAACAATCTCCTTATCCCTTAACTATGTGCCCGCATAGGTGTAGCTATTGGAAAAGCCATGTAAACGCTAAGAAGCATGACCTTACACTAGGCAAGTAAGTATCCCTCATCCGATAGGGGTTAATATCGGGATTCCATGTCTAGCTCTCATGGTCTTTGTCGGTTAAGCTAACTCCCACAAAAGAATTGATTTGAAACTAATTATCTGTGTATTGTTGAAATTGTGTAGTATGTCGTGAAGTGCTTCATTCCCACATTAGTTACCAAGTAGGAGCATTGAGTGGAGTAGTAGTAGGGAGCTATTCTCACATTGCACTTGGTGTGACCTATACCTACTATGGGAGAAGAGTACCTTCATGAAATCCGTGTGAATAAGTACTATGGTGTAGTGTTATGGAGGATTATTGTGGAGTACTTGAGTAATTGGAATCCATTAGGAGTACTAAGTGGGAGTGGTAGTATGGGATGCTACTCTCACATTGCACTGGTATGACCCTATATTTCCATGAGTGTTTTGCATATGTTAGCCAAGGGCGTGGATTTGATTTCTAATGAAGTAAGCCTAAGATTAGGTAGTTTTAAGGGTCGCTTTGGTGTGCTTTGAAGGGAGGTGTAATGAGAGTCCCTTCTTGGCTCACCTTAGGGAGTCTTAGAATAACCCTGGGTTAGGGCAATTTCAAAGAAAAAGGGTTCATATGACTTGGACCGTGCCTTTCACTGTAAGGTCTTCATTGTAAGAATTCAAAATGTTCACTATGATGCTTTATTCAATTTTATTGCAAGTTTAGCAAAGTTAATTGAAATGTTCCTTTGTTTACTTTAAGTTTGGTAAGATAGCCATAAAGTGTTAATTGTTGATTCTTATGTGGGTTTGCTTCTAGATTCATGAAGGTTAAATTGAATTGCATAAAAAGCTATCTTTACTAAAATGTCCCTTTTTGCATGTTTTTGCATATGCCATACTTAGTACATTGTTGTACTAACCCCATACTTTTTATACCTTATGAGTATAGGTTGGAAGCCCTTTTGGGAGGATCGGAGTCGAAGCTTGGGAACTTTATCTCTCAAGAATTTGGTATGTCCTCATATATTCGAGGACATAGTTTTATGTTTCTTAGTTTCTTAATTAATACAAAAAAAATGTATTTACTTTTATTGTAAAGGGGCGTGTCCCTAAGATTCCAAGTTGTGTCTTTAAATTGGCTTGTGACGATAAGATTTCTTAGTATTTATGAAAAAACTCCTTTTATTATTATTATCGTGAAAAGTTTTAAATTCCGCACTACTTTTCATGCTTTATGTTATGAATGCTAGTTAGCGGGCTTGTACGAGACCCCAAAGGGGTCAAGTACGCCCGGTCATGATTCGAAGGTTTTCCCTAACTTCTAGGGGGTGCTTTCGGGTCGTGACATACACACACACACTCTTTTAAGATTTGTATTATGCCAAGTTGAGCAAAAAGGGGAATCTTGAAGTGGACACACTTCGTGAGTTGAGATGTAGTGTCTAGTAGCAACCTCTCCATTCCTAGTGAGCTTTCTAAGATAGACTATTATGTTGAGAAATCCGTGGGGAGTTATGCCTAGCACCGAGAGGATATGAAGGGGAGGTGGATTGAACTTCGTGAGTTGAGATGTTGTAATCCAAAGTACCTCTTGAGATGAGTACTCCTCGTTAGTAGAGAGTGAGTTACTTAGTAGCAATCTCCTTATCCCTTAACTATGTTCCCGCATAGGTGTAGCTATTGGAAAATCCATGTAAACGCTAAGAAGCATGACCTTACACTTGGCAAGTAAGGATCTCTCATCCGATAGGGGTTAATATCGGGATTCCATGTCTAGCTCTCGTGGTCTTTGTCGGTTAAGCTAACTCCCACAAAGAATTGATTTGAAACTAATTATCTTGTATATTATTGAATTTGTGTATGTATGTCGTGAAGTGCTCAATCCACATTAGTTACCGAGTAGGAGCATTGAGTGGGAGTAGTAGTATGGGATGCTATTCTCACATTGCACTTTGTGTGACCTATACCTACTATGGGAGAAGAGTACCTTCATGAAGTCCGTGTGAATAAGTACTATGGTGTAGTGTTATGGAGGATTATTGTGGAGTACTTGAGTAAATGGAATCCATTAGGAGTACTAAGTGGGAGTGGTAGTATGGGATGCTACTCTCACATTGCACTTGGTATGACCTATATTTCCATGAGTGTTTTGCATATGTTAGCCAAGGGCGTGGATTTTATTTCCAACGAAGTAAGCCTAAGATTTGGTAGTTTTAAGGGTCGCTTTGGTGTGCTTTGAAGGGAGGTGAAATGAAAATCCCTTCTTAGCTCACTTTAGGGAGTCTTAGGATAACCTTGGGTTAGGGCAACTTCAAAGGAAAAAGAGTTCATATGACTTGGACCGTGCCATTCACTGTAAGGTCTTCATTGTAAGAATCCAATATATTCACTGTGACGCTTTATTCAATTGTCATTGTAAGTTTAGTAAGTTCATTGAAATGTTCCTTTTGATTACTCTAAGTTTTGGTAAAGTTGCCATAAAGTGTTGATTGTCGATTCTTATGTTGGTTTGTTTCTAGATTCATGAATATTGCTTTAGATTGCATTAAAAGTTATTTTTACTAAAATGTCCCTTTTAGTATGTTTTTGCATATGCCATACTTAGTACATTGTTGTACTAACCCCATACTTTTATATACCTTATGAGTATAGGTTGTAAGCCTTTTGGAGGATCGGAGTTGAAGCTTGGGAATTCTATCTCTCAAGAATTGGGTATGTCCTCATATATTCGAGGACATAGTTTTATGTTTCTTAGTTTCTTAATTAAGACTTAAAAATGTATTTACTTTTATTGTAAAGGGCCGTGTCCCTAAGATTCCAAGTTGTGTCTTTAAGTTGGCTTGTGACGATAAGATTTCCTAGTATTTATGAAATGACCTCCTTTTATTATTATTATCATGAAAAGTTTTAATTTCGCACAACTTTTCATGCTTTATGTTGTGAACGCTAGTTAGAGGGCTTGTACGAGACCCCAAAGGGGTCAAGTACGCCCGGTCATGATTCGAAGGTTTTCCCTAACTTTTAGGGGGTGCTTTCGGGTCGTGACAGACTTGGTATCAGAGCATAAGGTTTTGGGAAATAGTTTAAGGTCTAAAAGTCTCACAAGCCACATCTAGTAGTATCTTGGTCATTGGTGTGAGTCGCGACACATCCATGGACAAGAGGCTATAGGATGCTAGAAGTTTCACTTTCTTCTCTATTCTAGTATCGTGCCTTAGAGTTGAGTATATAAGGTGTCTATTCTCAACCTCTTCTTTTTGTGTTTTTAGGACATGAATACTAGGAGATCGACCGCTAGAAGGGAGGAGGGAGGTGTACCAAATGAGAGAGTCCTTCCCTGTGTTGACCAAGTTCCTATTGTTGGCTTAGGGGAGGAAAATGAGGAGGTTCCTCTTCAAGAACCTCAAGTGCCTCCGGAACCTCAAGGACCTCAAGTGCCTCCTATGCCTCAAGCTCCTTTTGTTGAGGGTGATATGACTAATGCGGAGTTGAGGGCTGCCCTAATGAACTTGACCCAACTCATGATGACTCAAGCTCAAGTTGTCAACAATCACTTTGTGGGCCAAGCTAACCTAGGAGATAGGCCCCAACCAAATGGTAGTACTCCCGCTTCTAGGATTCGGGATTTCATGAGGATGAACCCTCCTACTTTTCATGGCACTAAGGTGGATGAAGATCCACAGGGCTTCATAGATGAGGTTTTCAAGGTGGTAGATGCTATGGGTGTGACCCCTAGGGAGAAAGCGGAATTGGCCGCTTACCAACTTAAGGATGTTGATCAAGTGTGGTATGAGCAATGGAGGGGTGAGAGACCCTTAGAAAGAGGACCGGTTGATTGGGAGGAATTCAAAGAGGCTTTCCTAGATAGATTCTTTCCTTTAGAGTGGAGGGAGAAGAGGATGGTAGAATTCATGAACCTCCGTCAAGGGGGAATGAGTGTGCAAGAGTACTCTCTCAAATTCACCCAACTCTCTATGTATGCCCCAACCATGGTAGCAAACCCTAGGGCTAGGATGAACAAGTTTGTGATGGGCATGTCTAGCTTGGTGGAAAAAGAGTGTCGTACGGCTATGCTTCTTAATGACATGGATATCTCTAGGCTCATGGTTTATGCGCAACAAATTGAGGAGTCCAAAATTAGGGAGATAAGGCAAGAGGGTAAGAGACCTAGGTCGGATGATTCTAGTCACCAAAGGTCTAAGAAGAGGTTTTATCCCCAAGATTCTTCTATGGTAAACAAGGATAGGGCTCCAAATCAATCTTCTCAAGGTGGTGGTCATTCCTATGAAATGGCTAGGTGCCCTACTTGTGGCAAGCAACATGGGGGTAAGTGTCTTGCCGGAACGGACAGTTGTTTTGCTTGTGGTAATAAAGGCCACAAGATGAGGGACTGCCCAAACCTTAAATCAAGGGGGAGAGATGTCAATCAAGCTTACCTAGATCCTAATGCTCCCAAGAAGAACCCTTCCTATGGGATGGGGGCTAAAGGGATAATTAATCTGGATTGATGGTTTTGGTAAGTCTCAACTCTTTGTTATTGTTGCTTTTGTGTTATGAGATGAGTTTATATGGTTTTATAGTCCATATGATCATGTCATCTTGATGAATTGCTTAAAGAGTGAATTTTTTTTTAAAAAATTTGGTAACTTGGCAGTGAACTTCACTGTAAAATTTTGGCATTTTGATGAAAATTGTTTTGTCTTGAATTTTAGTTTCAATGTGTGTAAAGGTATTGATTATGAGCATGTTTAATGTTGGAGAAGGTAGTTCCTCCATAGAAGAAGTTTAAGGTTGAGTTTGACTTTGTGAAGTTTGGCAAAAGTTGTCTATGTTGATAAGTGTTGAAAGTGTGAAATGACGTTCCTTGCTAATTGATGCTTTGATTGTTGATGTTTTGATCATGAGCTAAGTGAATTATATGATGCTAAGAGGGTCCATGTTGTTCTTAAAAATTTAAGTGTCATTCGAGGGCGAATGTTATTCCAAGTGGGGGAGAATATAACGGCCCAAAATGAACTAAGGTGAACTAGAGCCTCGTGATTGTTTCTTGAGTCGACTTTAAGTTAAACGGAGTTAGTTTAGTGTCCTTAGGCAGTGTGCAAAGTTTCGTGAAGTTTGGAGGTCAAACGACCAAGAACGTCCAAGGCATTCGAAAGATATGCCTTGAGTCAACCTTGTACGTCTAGACGAGTTTCGTTGAGTTTTATGTGTTCGTTTTGGATGAAATTCATGTGAGAGGTGTTAAACTTATATATGATCATATTTGTGTTGGAAACGTCCGGAAAATTATCCCCAAGGACCATCGAATGGTCCTTGAGGAAGGACCCAAAACCTGGTAAGCAGGCTGTCCCAGGCAGCCTTGGCGACGGAGCAGTCGACGGCCAGTCATGGCTGTACTGCCACGTCACAAGGTTCCGTCGTGGGGGACTTGTTCAAGTGTGTAGAGGGGACCCTTGGTAAGCCTCTGAAGTTTGCAACGGATGGTCAGGACGGGCCGTTGCACCCGTGATGCCCCGTCACAAGCAGGTCGTCGCAAGCCTTGTCCCTGTGCGCAGATTTTTCTGCCAAGTCAGGGGTGAATTTGTAAATTCACCCCACGTCTAAATAAGAGTTTGGACGGTTTGTTAAGGGATTTTTAGGTTATATTAAATGAGTTTTAAACCCTAGACCTAGACAAGACCCCCTCACTTCATCATTCAAACTCTCTCTCTAAAAAGAAAACCCTATCAAGTCACCATTGAAGCCAAGGCTCAAGGAGGGAAAGGAGGGCTGCTTTGGACTTGTTTCTTCATCAAAATTATTGGGTTTCCTTATCTTAAAGGTATGGTATCCATTCTTGAATATCTTTTCATTCAAGAAGCCAATTTCAAAAATGGTTTTCAAAAGGGTTTCTAAACTCAATCTTCTTCTAACATTGATTTCTAGTATGGGTCTTCTTGTATTTAAGTTGTAATGGTTTAAATGTATTTATCTTGGTTTGAATTGATGATTTTGATGTTAAAAAATCCATGAAACTCTTGTATATGCATACTTCAACTTTTGGCTTGAAAATGGGTTATGTGAGCATGATTTGAGTAGGGTATGAACTTGGGTCTTCTTGTATTTGTCATGTTGGTGTAGCTACTGACCTAAGGGCTTTAATATGGTTAAATATTGATAAATTGCTTATGGGTGATGATGGTTTGATTTGTTGATGAGTTGCTCTCATTGTATATTTCTTATTCTGAATTGCTATTTGAGTGGTATGGTCCACCTTATGGGTGGCGGTGCTAATTGATGAACTTGATGTTACTTAGCCTGTTTTGAGTATGTGATCTTGAAGGTCTAATATGTGAAATGAAGATATATGGGAAATGGGTCTTGTATTGTGTTTGATGTAGCTTCAATTGCATGTTTGACCTAGTTTATGTCTAAATGAAGTGTATGATTATGAGAAGCATGTAGAGTGTGTAACTTGATGAATTAAGGTTAAAGTATGCGTAGAACTTGATGATAATGAAGCGATGCTTTTATGCAAGGTGTGCACATGTACACACACACACTCTTTTAAGATTGGTATTATGCCAAGTTGAGCAAAAAGGGGAATCTTGAGGTGGACACACTTCGTGAGTTGAGATGTAGTGTCTAGTAGCAACCTCTCCATTCCTAGTGAGCTTTCTAAGATAGACTATTATGTTGAGAAATCCGTGGGGAGTTATGCCTAGCACCGAGAGGATATGAAAGGGAGGTGGATTGCACTTCGCGAGTTGAGATGTTGTAATCCAAAGTACCTCTTGAGATGAGTACTCCTCGTTAGTAGAGAGTAAGTTACTTAGTAGCAATCTCCTTATCCCTTAACTATGTTCCCGCATAGGTGTAGCTATTGGAAAATCCATGTAAACGCTAAGAAGCATGACCTTACACTAGGCAAGTAAGGATCCCTCATCCGATAGGGGTTAATATCGGGATTCCATGTCTAGCTCTCATGGTCTTTGTCGGTTAAGCTAACTCCCCCAAAGAATTGATTTGAAACTAATTATCTTGTATATTGTTGAATTTGTGTATGAATGTTGTGAAGTGCTCAATCCACATTAGTTACCGAGTAGGAGCATTGAGTGGGAGTAGTAGTATGGGATGCTATTCTCACATTGCACTTTGTGTGACCTATACCTACTATGGGAGAAGAGTACCTTCATGAAGTCCGTGTGAATAAGTACTATGGTGTAGTGTTATGGAGGATTATTGTGGAGTACTTGAGTAAATGGAATCCATTAGGAGTACTAAGTGGGAGTGGTAGTATGGGATGCTACTCTCACATTGCACTTGGTATGACCTATATTTCCATGAGTGTTTTGCATATGTTAGCCAAGGGCGTGGATTTGATTTCCAACGAAGTAAGCCTAAGATTTGGTAGTTTTAAGGGTCGCTTTGGTGTGCTTTGAAGGGAGGTGTAATGAAAATCCCTTCTTAGCTCACTTTAGGGAGTCTTAGGATAACCTTGGGTTAGGGCAACTTCAAAGGAAAAAGAGTTCATATAACTTGGACCGTGCCATTCACTGTGAGGTCTTCATTGTAAGAATACAATATATTCACTGTGATGCTTTATTCAATTGTCATTGTAAGTTTAGTAAGTTCATTGAAATGTTCCTTTTGATTACTCTAAGTTTTGGTAAAGTTGCCATAAAGTGTTGATTGTCGATTCTTATGTTGGTTTGTTTCTAGATTCATGAATATTGCTTTAGATTGCATTAAAAGTTATTTTTACTAAAATGTCCCTTTTAGTATGTTTTTGCATATGCCATACTTAGTACATTGTTGTCCTAACCCTATACTTTTATATACCTTATGAGTATAGGTTGGAAGACTTTTTGGAGGATCGGAGTTGAAGCTTAGGAATTCTATCTCTCAAGAATTGGGTATGTCCTCATATATTCGAGGACATAGTTTTATGTTTCTTAGTTTCTTAATTAAGACTTAAAAATGTATTTACTTTTATTGTAAAGGGCCGTGTCCCTAAGATTCCAAGTTGTGTCTTTAAGTTGGCTTGTGACGATAAGATTTCCTAGTATTTATGAAAAGACCTCCTTTTATTATTATTATCGTGAAAAGTTTTAATTCCGCACTACTTTTCATGCTTTATGTTATGAACGCTAGTTAGAGGGCTTGTACGAGACCCCAAAGGGGTCAAGTACGCACGGTCATGATTCGAAGGTTTTCCCTAACTTTTAGGGGGTGCTTTCGGGTCGTGACACTTTGGCTCAACGAGGCTCCTTGCATTTTAGGGCGCATATTTCTAACAACGTATTGTTATTATTATATTGTCCTAATCCCCTAACATCGTTCTCTGTTGATTCTATTGTTTTCCCCATTTCTAAGATTGATCTGTCCTTCATTCTGGCACATACACGATCAAAAGGGACCCTCCCTTCTCCTCCTCCACAAAAATAAGATATAAAGATAAGGGTAAAGTGGTTGATAACAACAACACCAACAAAAGGATAGAAACATATGAGCAAG